>OX424572.1:67127895-67457895 GCA_949152435.1 Gastracanthus pulcherrimus
GGAAGAGCCTTAGCCACGACACTTTGTCCTATTGCTTGCAAGGAGAAATGGGAGGCAGCGAGGATAACGTATGCATAGGAGACTTTTTTAAAGGTAAAAAGTCCTCTTCACCGGCAGTCGCCACGACATCAGTCAAACCTCTCTCGCATTCGCTCGATCTTGAGTATTATTAGGCAGCAATTTTTAACCAATCAAATCTTATTATTAATGTTTTTTTATGAAGACTTGAAATAAAAAGAATTTTTTTAAATATATTGATTCGGTTTTTGTTTTATATTGATTTTTTATTTAACAAGTTTTTGATCGCTTATTTCTTTGGTATTACACAGTAATTTTTGACTAATCAAAATTAATTTTTATCGTTTTTGATAAAGATTTGAAGTAAAAAATAATTTTTAAGATTTATTGATTCATTTTGGTTTTATAACGATTTTCTCATTTAATTAAATTCATTTTTTTTCAAAAGGTTTTGATCGCTTTTTCTTTGGTATCATGCGGTCATTTTCGGCCAATCAAAGATGATTTCTTTTTATGAAGATGGAAATAAAAAATAATTTTTATGAATTATTTATTCATTTTTGTTTTATAGCATTTTTTCATTTATATGATATTTTCGTATTAAGTGAATAAATTCGTTGTTTATAAACTCAAATAAAATTACAACATTCCAAAAAGAAATGATTTGTAAAAGTAGTATACATTTTTTTATGCTAAAAAAGACATTTAATCAACAGTTTAATAGTGTTGCAAAATTTATTGACAATTGAGAAAAATGTTAGTTTATATGCAAAGAATTGTTAAGTTTATATACAATTGAAATATTCTTTTATTATCTATGCTATACGGTGTTGCATAGGTTTAAATGGCAATTTAAACATTTAAATCTATGTATCTCGATATTTACAAAAAATGGACTTATCGTTTTGACTTTTTATCGCAAAATTAAATAGAGAAAAATAAATTTTATTGGAAATTTTCATAAGGTTGAAGAAGTACTAATGAATTAGCAGCGTCTTTTGTTTTTGTTATTGATCACATTTCAAGCAGAAACTAGTTTATAAATACATTTTCTAACAATCATGTCAAACATTACAAAGAAGCAATAATATACAATCTACACAAACAAAAGTAATTGAAGCACTAATAACATTATAATGCAATTCTAGTACAATATTATTATTGACGCCGTTCACGTCAAACCGGAAGTCAAAAAATGCGAGGTCTTCAAATATCACGGAAACTTTTTTTATACATTCCAATACATCGAATAATCATACTGGTAAAGTTTTAGCCCTTGAAATGAATGCTTCCGACCTATGTGAATTATTTTTTGAACAAAATAAGTTATTTTTTTAATATTTTTGCTTATATCTTGGCACCAGATGAACTAATTTCAATTTTTCAGAGCTCATTTGAAATGTTGCGTAAAAACCTATCCAACTACCGCCTAAAAAGTAATTTTTCATCCATTTTGATGGATTTATAAGTAACTTAGTGAAAATCAGTTTTCTTTAAATATCAAATCAATCTCTTACTGCATCCTTCCTGAACATTTTCATGTTTTAACTACACATTTAAAAAAAAACATTATAATAATATTTAAACAATGTAGAGTCTTCTTGGAGCAATATTAAATGTTCTTATAACTTAAAAAAGAGTTGTTTATTAAAAAAATAAATTATTTTTTACCGTGGGATAAAAGTAAAATTCTGATTTTTTATAAAAAAAAAGTGTTGTTATCTTGTAATTCATATCTTTAAGGAGGAAGGCCTGAGTTAAACCCAAAAATGAACCTTTCGTTATGTGCCCAGAAAACTTTTTTTGTTTAAAGCAATCATTCTGAAAATTTTTATTCTATGAACTCAATATCTTAAATTTTGCCGTACTTAAACCTCAAAATCTTGATTCTACATGTCATAATAAATCATTATTTTCAATACCATATTTATTAATGGACCTCTGATCCTCACACGATTTGAAGTGACATGATGAACAAAAATTTTCTTTTCGATGGATATTCGATACTTTTCGGCATTTATTACAAAAAGGATGGAGCACTTTTTTGTTAATTATTTTATATTTTCTTTTTTGTAGAACCAGTCGATTTTTTGAAAAAGTTTGCTAAATACTTTTTAAAAAAAATGATTGGATCTACGAAAAAGGATAATAATAAAAATTGAACGTAAAAGTGCTCTGCTATTTTTGTAATACATGTCAAAAGGAGTCGATGATTCGTCGAAATAAAAATTTTCGTTGATCATGTCATCTCAAATCGTGTAGGGTTCAGATGCCCTTTAATAAATATGGTATTGAAAATAATGATTTATTGTGACGTGTAGGATCAAGATTTTGATGTTTAACAACAGCAAAATTTAAGATATTATTGTGTTTTGATAGCATACAAATTTTCAAAATGATTGCTTTTAAACATAAAAAGTTTTCTGGACTCGGAAAAAATGTATTTTTTTGGGTTTAACCCAGGCCTGCCCCCTGGGTTAAACCCAAAGTCCCATTAAGCCCTGAATGGAAGTTTTTTCAAGACGATTTTAGACGACTCTCTCTATATTTGTTACAAAATCTAATGTAAAAAATTCCAAAATAATATTTTCTAACGTAAAATTATCTGAAATTTCGACATATGCATTTAGAATTTCAAGATACTGCAAGTTAAAAAATTTATATTTATTTATTTTAAAAAAATACAAAATTAAAAATTAAATTAAATTAAATTATTAAATTAAATTTACCCCAAAGCACGTGTTTGCCACCCTCGCCTTTGGCTCGGGTGGCATTTTACACGTGCTATGGACTCGCCAATTCTTTACCTCCCTAGATGCGTAATATACTATTGATAATTTGGATTAATACAATATTTTTAAATGAATTTTCATACAAATTTGTATATAGAGGGTTTTCGGGTCCCTGATTACGAATCCGTAATCGGATTTTCCAAATTCAAGATGACGGATGCAATATGGCTACTAAAAGGAAAGAAAAATTGTGTATTATAAACATGTGTATAAAGGTCTTTTCTGGAACTGATTTCGAATCCTTATATACGATTTTTTATGAAAATTGGAAAATTTTCATAACTTTTGGCAGCCATCTTGGATCCGCCATGTTGAATTTGGAAAATCCGATTACGGATTCGTAGTCAGCGACCCGAAAAACTCCTATATACAAATTTGTATGAAAATTCATTTGAAAATAATGTTTTAATCTAAATTATCAGAAATTGTATAAAATTTTCGGCTTTGAGCCGCCATATTGGATATCGCTATTTTGAATTTAAAAAAACCTACCTATACAGTTTAAAGTTAAGGGTCCTTGGACGCAACAATTTCACTATTTCGAGATATCTTTTTACAATTTCAATACAAAAATATTCAAAAAAAAAATTTCTCTATGAAAATGTAGTATTTTTTTTAAATAAATAAATATAACTTTTTAATTTGCAATATCTTGAAATTCTGATTGCATATTTCGAAATTTCAGACAATTTTACGTTAGAAAATATTATTTTGGAATTTTTTGACATCAGATTTTGTAACAAATAGAGTCGCCTAAAATCGTCTTGAAAAAACGTCCATTCAGGGCTTAATGGGTTAATATTCAAATTACTCCTCGCGTCACAGATGATGATGAATTCATCTGAAACTGGGAGGAAACATTCTTAAAGGTATTTCGATAAAATATTAGAAACGTTTCTTTCATTTTTATATAAATAATATGATTTTAGAAAGCTCATTAATTAAATCAGGGTTTTTTAACCATTTTATCAGTTTTTAAAAATATTTTTGATTTATATGTATAATATTAGAGAAAAACACTTCAGAATTTTTTGCTTCCTCAAAGAGGAAGCTTTGTGGTTGTAAAAAAATAAGTTTTGCCAAAAACATATTAGAAACATGTTGTGTGTATGTGTGTCTGTGTGTATATGTCTAGTACAACATGCTCTATATCTTCTTCATGATAGCGACATTCACATCTGGGTGAATCTGTCATATTTTTCCTGTGTAAGCTCCGTGCTAGTAAATAGTAGTTTGCTCTAGTTCTATTAATTGTGGTAATGTGATGTCTAGTGAAACATGTGTTATAAAACGAAGGTTTCGATTTATCTTCTTGATAATAATGTTGGAAGTATGAATTTCTTATATGAATTTTTTTATAGATTCGAACAATTCCGAAAAAGGAAGTTTAATTTTATAATATATTGCCTGATTTTACAGTCTGTTTTACTAGACTTTCCGCTATTTCATTGCCATCAATTGAAGGCATCGTTTCTAAAACGTCCTTAGCGCTCGGCCCGGCTGCCGTTATATCAAAATTGACGTCATGGTGACCAAAATTTGCAATTTTACGGAAATGCATTTTAAAAAATAGTATCGTGCAGAGGATCAAAAATGGCAACTTTTTATATATATACTTTGTTTGTACAATGTTTAGTATTTGAAAAAAAAAATAAAAACGGCAAAATTTTAAATCTTATTTGCACCACGTTTTTTAAACTTAGCTCGGTGCAGCTCCGACAAATATGAACGGATCTTGCTTATTTTTTGCATAGACTCGTAAAATAGTCTAGCGCTGCTAATAAACTCATAGATAGTTAAATATTAAATATTTTTCATTCAACAATTTAATTGCAAACCAGTGAGCTACCTTTTATATGGTTAAGTATGTTCAACGAAAAAAAGTATCGAGGGAAGTTTAAGACTCAACTAACTTTCAACGAGACATTTGTTTGTTAACATTTGAAGAAGTTTCTCAGAAAATTTCAGATGAATTGGATGAAAAGTGGCAAAGATAGAGCAATTTTGCCAAACTTGCACGATGCGCGCGAACATTAGCGGGTCTGCGCGATACATGACGCTCAGTGTATGTCACTCATAGAATAAGAAATAATTTAAGAAACATGATAAAAGTTATCCTGAAATAAACAAAACAAAGTTGAACTCGTTTCGCATTGAAATCACACTGATTTTCTTGTTCGTTTACAAGCTGCATTTATTCACAAATTTGTTAATTTCTTTAATCTTTTTAAAAAACGTTTTACTTGCTAAATAAATTATAAGCATAATGTCGATCAATATAGGACGTAAAAGAATTAGAAATGAGCATGCATGGAAAAAAACTATTAATAAAAGTTGTAAAAATAAGGTAAGTAAAATATCGTAAGACGTGTTATAAAAAAGAATTTCTGTTGCAAATATGATTGAATGACATGTATATAAAACTCGAAATTAATTAAAACGAAGAACTCTCTAAATTTTTATGCTGTTGTGAAATATTATGTAAATAAACAATTTGAAGTTAATTATTTTAATTATTTATGCATCCCATGCGTTAATCAACTTCCACACCCGTGTCAAAATGCACTATTTTCAAATCATTTAAAATGAAGCTGTAATCAATTTTGTAAAATAAATTTTTTCATTAATACGTATATATAAAATGATGATTTCCAAACGTCTTTTATATAGGGATTAGAATATGAATCAGTTAGTGGAAAGAAAGTGCTTGAAAAGACGTTCACAGAAATCAAAAATTGTTGTCCTAAAAAGTGTTTTTTAAAAGTAGATCATGAATGGTAAAAAAGTATGTTTCATAAATTTTGGCGCAGTAGAGATTTTCAAGTACAGAATACAATATTAGAAAATATGATTGTAAGAAAAGAATCAACACAAGAATTAAAACGTTTACAGTGGCAATTTCATTGTTACTACAAAAGCACTAGTATCGATATTTGTCGAAAGTTTGTTTGCAGTATTTTCCAAATTGGAGAATAAAAACGGTTCAAGAAAAAATAGTAAGTGGCAAAACGATGTCTGATAATAGAGGAAAACAAGATAATCACAAGGTAAAGCTAACTGAAGATGTCAAAACTTTAATTCTGGAACATTGTAAAAGCCTTCCGCAATCTGAGTCACATTATACTAGAGAAAGCTCAAAGCTTTACTATTTTCTTGATACATCGTTAACATTACATTCACTCTATTTTTCCTTTTTGGATTTTTATGCAGCTGTAACAGGGAGTGAAGCTATTCCTATTGATAAAACAACATATTTTAATTATTTTAATCATTTTGTGAATTTCTCTATTGGTCTGCCACGTACTGATGTATGTGATCTTTGTTTTACTTATGAAACTAACAAAGGACGAGAAAATGAGTATTTTGAACATATCGTGCAAGTTGAAAAGTATAAAAACTTAAAAAATTCAATGTTGTCCACTGTAAATGTACTAAAATGTGAATTTGACTTTGGTCAAAACTTGCCATTGCCAAAACTACCAGTTAATTCTCAATTTTTTCGTCGTTTAGTTTGGATGTATTTGTTTAATGTACACTTTTTCGATAGTGATCGAAGTTACATGTTCCATTTCCTTGAAGGGATTTTAAAAAAGGACGCCAACAGCGTATGTAATATGGTTGAGTATGCGATAAGGATAGAACTACAACTAAACGTCTTCGATAAAATATTTTTATTTTCTGATGCTGCAGGAGGTCAAAATCGAAATTACGTTAATTTGAAATTCTTTTCATTTTTATCTTACAAATTGCAATTAGAAATCCAACATTTATGTCCTGTTAGAGGGCATTCCTACTGCCAGTGTGACCGAAATTTCGGTTTGTATGGTAGTAAGAAAAAAAAGCAAGAAAGAATTGAAACAGAAAATGATTATGTGCAACTAATAAAAAATTCTAGAAATCCTCCATTCGAAATGGTTGCTATTTCACAGTGCGAAGTAAAAGATTATGAAAAACTGTTTGCGAAAGACGAAGACTTGCAGAAAAATGGAATTAAAATAAGCAAAGTTGTTAGAATTGTATATTTTCCTAACGGACAAATTGATTTGTATTACGATTATGATGTCAATCCAATTACAATTAAACTAAGAAACAGCAGTGAAGTAGATTTGTCGAAAGTATCATTAGCTAAAAAGGTAGGAATAACGAAAGAAAAAGAAAAGGATTTTAAACATTTATTGCAATTTTGTACTACTAATGGGCAACATTTTGGTGAAAAATTTTTAAAAACCACTTCTATTAAAACTGTTGTCAGTAAAACAAAGAATGTGAAAGAAGAACATGGTAACAAAAAAGTTCGAAAAACGGAAGTTGTCTCAACAAAAAGAAGAAAAGTAAGCGACGAACAAAAGCAAAAATTAGAATTAAAAATTAATAAAAAAGAAAAGAAAACAAAAACGATAAAAGGAAAAAAAAAGTAATATGTTTTTGAAACGCGTTGTATGTATTGCGACTAAATTGTAAATAAATCTTAATGTAGAAATATAAATAAATATAAGTATTAGTTATTTGAAGTTTCTAATTTACTGAACAATGTCAAAAATCTGTGAAATTTATATGTTTCCCAGAAATTTATATTTTTAAAGATTGTAATTTACTATTCAATTCATTTACGCTGCAATATTCTTTTTAATGTGTGTGAATTTCATCTGAACGCTTTATTATAACCATTTATTATCTAGTGTATATAACATTTAGAATTAACAATAATTTCTAAAACTTTCGTACAAAGATTTAAAAATTCAACAACTTTATGAATAACTGCCGTTTGATTTTGCCTTTGCTTTGTTTATTTAATTTCTTATTGTTTCATCAGATACTTATTTTTCTTAACTTCTACACTATAAATCGACAGTATTAAATAGTATGATTTGATTAAGTATGTATTTTTAAAAAAAAGGACAGCAAATTTTCAAGTAAACGGCATTATATGACTGACATACGCTGCGAGCGTCATGTATCGCGCAGACCCGCTAATGTTCGCGCGGAGCGTGCAAGTTTGGCAAAATCGCTCTATCTTTGCCACTTTTCATCCAATTGATCTGTAATTTTCTGAGAAACTTCTTCAAATGTTAACAAACAAATGTCTCGTTGAAAGTTCACTGAGTCTTAAACTTCCCTCGATACTTTTTTTCGTTGAATATACTTAACCATATAAAAGGTAACTCACTGGTTTGCAATTAAATTGTTAAAAGAAAAATATTTAATATTTAACTATCTATGAGTTTATCAGCAGCGCTAGACTATTTTACGAGTCTATGCAAAAAATAAGCAAGATCCGTTCATATTTGTCGGAGCTGCAGCGAGTTAAGTTTAAAAAACGTGGTGCAAATAAGATTTAAATATTTGCCGTTATTATTTTTTTTTTTTCAAATACTAAACATTGTACAAACAAATTATATATATAAAATGTTGCCATTTTTTATCCTGTATACGATGCTATTTTTAAAAATTCATTTCCGCAAATTTAAAAATTGGTCACCATGACTTCAATTTGTATATAGCGGCAACCCGAGCCGAGCGCTAAGGACATTTTAGAATCGATGCCTTCAATTGCTTTATGTGCTGGGAGCCATAATATATTAATTTATAAATTGTTGTTAATTATTATTTTCAGCCTGTTTTTTGTTTCCAGAATTAAGTAGTTAGTTGATTTTGATTTAATGGGGGAATAGTTTGTTATAGTTTTTAAAACGCTTAACGAATCTGTGCCAATAACTGCTTTTTGGATATGTTTACTTATTATTACATCTAGGGCCTTTATGATTGCTATAGCTTTATCGGTATATATGGACTCATTATTATTTATTTTATATTTTAAACTTATATCTAATTTAGGACAGTAAACTGCCAACCCCACATAGTTCACATTCTGTTCGTTAGACTTTGAGCCATCAGTATAAAATTCTATGTAGTCTTCAAAAAGTTGTAAACATATTTCATTGAATTTTGTATTCGGATTAGGAGAATCTTTTATTTCAGCTCCTTTATTGATGATGATAGTTTATTGGTGTAGGTCTATAACGATTTACGATTTAAATAAATGGGTACACTTTTCTTAGGTAAATTTTTTTTTTTTTTTAATTCTCGCATCTTCAATAAGTTAGCATAATTTATTTATTAGAGAATTTTCGTGGATGTAAAGTAATTTTATGATGAATTTATCAGCTAAAAACTCTGATCTCATTTTGAGAGTGTGCTGTTTTGACCTCGTCAAAAAAATCAAAAGTCCGCCATTTTGTTTTTTTATCGGGGGTGCATGTTCGAGGTACGGACTAAAATTATAGTTATACTTTATTAAAAAGCACTTGAATTTTTGTTTTCAGAGTCTTCAAAGTGGAGATATTATGTCGGTAAGCAGCAAGGAGGGCTCACTTCAGGCGGCCAGATCACAGACTTAAATCATCGAAAAATGAAATTAAAATTCTTTTTCTATTCATTCAATATCTCTACTTTTATGTATAAAAGACAAAAATGTAAAAAGAAATTCTTCTATGAAAAAAAAATTGTTGAAACTATGTCCAATAGAACTCTACAGTCCCCTTAATATTTCAGGGGTCATTTTCTTGTTTTCCTTAAAAGAAGGCGACACAATAATTTTTTTTCTTTTTCGATTCATTTTGTTTTTTTAGCGATTTTTTGATATTTGAGTTTTATTTTTTCGGGTTTTTAAATACCTTAGAAATAATATCATTGATCTAGTAAAAAGTCAGTTGAATGAGCATAAAATAACTTAACTTTTGCGACGTGAAAGTTTGAATAACGCTATTCCTATCCCTTCCTTTGTTATACACGAAAACGTCATTTTATGTCTAAAAGGTTAAATCTCGGAAAAATATAACAGAAAATTTTTTTTAAAAAATGAGATAATTAGGGATATGGAGAAGAATGTTCAGTTTAATTTTTGAGTAGTTACCTTTTTTTTGTCGAAAAGAAAATAATTTTGTAAAGAAAATCGATTTTCTTTCTCCGACGATAACTTAAGTAAATCGGCAGCATTTTATCTGAAACTTCACAAAAAGGTAGCTTTTTACTATCTCACTATCTGTTTGTTTCTTCTGATCATGAGATCTTCTATTTTCTGAGATATTGGGGTTATGTGTTTCTAAATCTTTTTTTTATCACTTATATCTCGAGTTTTTAAATGAAGATTCAAAATTAGAAAGAAGTTTCAAGATTCATCGACTTGTTTTTTGTTTTATAATGATTTTTTGATTTATTGATTTTTGAGTTTTAGTTTTTGGATTTTTCCGTATGTTAGAAATATTATGATCAATTAAGTATAAATGCATTAAAAAGAGTATAAAATTACCTATCTTCTATAACCGCAAATTTTTTATAGGATCTTTGCTTTCTTTTGTTATACACGAAAAAAGTCACATTAGTTTAAACGGTTATATCTCGAAAATTTATAATGTGTAATCGTTTAAAAAATTTTAGATGATTAGGAGATCAGTGAAGCTACATATTAACATCTAATTATATATAAATAAAATATTTAAATGTTTTTAATACATTTCGTACAGAGAAAAAATTATTGTGATAAGGATTTTAGTAATAATCATATTTTTTAAGGTATTAATTAGAAACAGATATAGCAATTTAAAATCAATTTATTAGAACAAAGAATTTCATATTGGAACAATTAATTTATTTTGAGGAAGCTAAGTGCCAATGAATTGACAGCGGTTTTTCAAATTGGTTCGAGGAAGTTATGGTTGCAAGGAACATTTACAAAAATGCTTATTTTTCTACATATAATACATTATCCTGCATAACGTTAAATAAACTGTTTAAAATATGTTTTTGCTATACATAGTTGTGAAAAAAATTTGTGCACCAAAAACCAAAGGGAGAGAAGTTAGAAAAATTGGTAATAATGTTACCTTAAAGCGGCACAGTAAGTCCAATACTCTAGTCTGTTACTCAGAATGAAAGTTCACATGAAAACCTTTAATTTAAGCGGTCAGAGCATTTTGAAAGCCGTATATATCAAAAGTTATGACCGATCAAAAATTACGCAAAGTTCAAACTGCATATATAATAATTTAAAAAAGGTCAAAATCTAATTTAAATACAAAAAAATAGAAGACAATAATAATAAAATATATTTCTATTAATATTTCTCCTTTTACCATTATTAATATAAAGATTCTGTACTGTGCTATATGTTTATAACCACCCAGACGGAAATCGTTTTAGCACATAAAAAATAGAAAGTATTTATAACTGTTTATAAAAATTTATATAGGTCAGAATTGAGACTATGTATAATATCTATAAGCTGTTATAAATAATTATAAACAGTTATAAGTTTTTTTTTAACTTTTCCTTTTCACCGCAAACAAGGAAATATTACATCGTGCAAAAAAATTTATAACTATTTATAACTGTTTTGAATTATAATTTACTTCGTATAACTATTTATAATTTTAATATCTTCTTTCAAATTCTGAGCTATATATAAAATTTTTCACGTGCCCAAATTCCATGTATTGAAAAAATGATAATAACAGTTATAATTTTTTTTTATGTGCCTATACTTCACGCATCGAAAAAATTGAAAAAAATGTATAACTGCTTATAAAATTTTTATCGACTAATAATTGCAGTTCATATTCCATAATAACTATTATAAAAGTCTCAATTTCGACCTTTATAAAACTATTATAAATAGTTTTAAATAGTTTCTATCTATTATTTTCTTTCATAACTAGTTATATACAGTTATTCATACAAGAATATTTCCGTCTGGGCAGTTATAACATTTGTTCATGTAGTTGTATAGTAAAGTACCTGAAAAAATTAGTTAAAATTATCTCCAGCATCCCATACCTGATAAACAAAAATACGCACGCAAAGGTTAACATACTGGAAACATATTTAATTTGTATAATACATTAAATATGCTTATCTAATTGGATTTTAGTACTATTTATTGCTGTAAGTTTATTAGATACTTATTATATATAAGTATTTACTTCTATATGCAATTAAACGATGACAGCTGGTAACGTAAAGTACCCAATACTTGGACACTTTTTGAAAATAAAATACGTAATCAGTATTTGTAGAGGCAAAAATCAACATTTTTCGAATATCTTTAATCTAATCGTTAATTTGCCATGGTTTACTGTAATTAATACAAGAAAAAAGACGTTTACATACTTTTTTATACTAAAAAAAGTAAGTTTAAAAATTCAACTATATGCCACAGTAGTTGGACATCATATGTCAAACTGGTCCCAGTACTTGGACATAGTTGGACATATAAATTAAATGTATCCCACTATTGGGTTTAGAAAATGTAACTGGAGGTAAACTTGGATGCGTTCAACATATCACAGTTCTCGACATAACCTCAAAATGTTGTATTTATCACGGAGTATCTCGACTAAGTTTAACTAAAAAAGTTATTGCACCAGAAATATCTTTGTAGATATAATTTCTAGAATGCCTGACGAATATTTTGCGCTCTGAATTAAAAAAGTCCCAGGGAGAAAACGAAAATAAACTTCATTTTTCGAAAATTTTTTAGGTAAAATGATATATTTGGATACAGAAATATATTTAGCGACTATTTTTTTATGTGAGTACTTTATTTTGATATAATCAATAAGTATTTATTTTTTGTATATTTTTTCACGCTCATAAAATATCGAAAACTTCGAAAAAATCAAGAAAAACGGCGATTTTTTACATAAACGGGATTTTTCTGTCATATATATCCTATAGGTTAGGAAAATGGTAGGTTTATGAGGTTCATTAAAAAGATTATTAAATTGTCTACAAATATGATCAAGGTATAATGTGTTATCCGTAATATACCAAGAAATATGTCATTTAGAAGAAAGGAATATTACAAAAATATTGGCTTCCTCTCACTTCAATTCAAGTTATATTCACCAAATGCTGTATTTTTAATTTTTTATGCATATTGGTAAATCATGAGCATAAAAGTATTCTTAAAAGATTTGTCATGATCCCGATTTGAAATAAAAGTCATCTTGATAAGTTATAGCAAAACCTTGATTCTCTGAAGTGGTCAGGAGGTGAGGTAAGTATTGGTCATTAGTTTTATCAGAAAAAATGAAACATTAACTGTAGTACTAATAGTAGAGGAGAGTAGTACACGTTGGATATAGTAAAATTTAAAAGGTCCTCAATTCAGTATCAATATAAAATCCTTACAAATAAAGTATATATAGATAGCTAATTACCTATAGAACATTATATAATTCATATAAGCTGTGAAAGCTTCTTGAATTAGAACAATTAACATTAATAAAAAATGGTACACTATGAACATTTTGCACTTATTGTCTACACAAAGCATCATTGTCTCAATCTACTATAAATAATACTTTTATAATAAGTTTTATAATTGGTTTTCTACGTTGATATTTAAGAAAATAACATAAGGTATTGATTAAAGTTGATATCCTAGAACAATTATTGAAAATTTATCGAAAGAAAGGGAGATTGAGTTGCAAATAATGCATTTAGCTAAATAACGTTGAAAAATATCAATAAAAAATCGTACCCATGAATATACGGCAATCGGAGAGCTTAGAATTAAGTTACTTTTAAGTACTCAAAAAACTTTCTCAAAATTTTCAGTACCACCAACTTAAATCCCGCTTTTTCGATATTTTACAGTGTGAACTTTGTATGAACCACTGATAACAGAGATTTAATCGTCTTATAATAATTTATAAATGTTAAGCAGTACGTTAATTAACATAGAATATTAAAGAACGATTCATAAGAATTATTATCTACTAAGTCAAACGTTTATCAAATACGTATCAAATTACAAATTAATCGAGTTCCCAAGATAAGAAGATATTTTTTATCAAACTAGACAAACACATTTTTCTACATTCTCAAATGTTAATATTGAGTTTGGATTTCCAAACTCAATGATTTTTACACTTAAAATTTTTCAAAATAAATATAAATTATAATTTCCATGTACGCTGATTCAACGTGTACTACTTTCCCCTATATTCTAATAGTATATCACTAATAGTCTTCACTCTTTTTGAAACAGTATTAATCAGTTACTGTTTTTGTTGGAAATTTACTTGTACAAATAAATTCAAGCAGATTTAATGTACTTCCAAATGTATTTATTAAAAGACTAAAATAGATATAAGTAAATATTTACAGACCAAGATAACACTCGGTTTGAACACCACTTACCTGACATGCTGCAATGCAAGCACGTCTCTTAAATATCCATCCAAGTACATCGCTCGCCAACCTGGAGATCGTTAAGGGCTATTAACAGGTTTCTTGGAATCGCAATAAAGGGCTTATCCGCTTAATGAGCGCAGATAACCCGGCTTCCATAGAACAATAAATATGCGTTTACACTAATGGCTTTGCATTCAAAATATTATTTGGGGATTTACTCAGAAATCTAACAGTTTTGTAAATACTTTTTTAAATAGTTCAATTCAAATTTTGTATTAAAACTTGAATTTATTATACGGGGAATTTTTTTTATTTAACAAATCCCTAACACCCATTATAACTTTCATCAGGAAAAGATTGATGAAGCACGTATAAGTGCTGTGTACATCTTCAATGTGTCATTATAATAATTTCGTAAATAACAATCTGTGATTATTACTTCGGAGTTACTGTTATGCTCATGATTAACCAATAGTTTTGTAATATATTGGCTATATAGATAATCTTACATTGAGTTATTTATTTATTTATTTAAACCAGAAAAATGTACAGAGTTATTGTATGCCCTGTAAAATCCTGAAGAGATAAACACGTTATATGTGCACAGGCCTGGCATTATAAAAAAAACCAATAAAGAAAATATAAAAAAATTACATAATATAACTTAAATCTAAACTTAAAACCTACTTAAACTAACAACTACATAAAAATTTGGTTTTAAAACTATAAAATAATATAATGAGATAGTAACATTAAGAGTTTAATTTAATCCACTTTTTCATGATGTTCTTATGTGACACATTATCTATACTCAGATTTTTTAATTCGTTAGGAAAACTGTTAAAAGTTACTACAGCCTTTTTATAACAATTTTTATCTCCAACTTTCTTTTTATTATTTGGTAAAATTAAATTTTTTTCCTTGTTACGCTAGTTGAGTTGGTATATTGCATTTTGAGATATGAATAATGATACTTTATAGCTTCGAAAGTATATATTTGTTTTATGTCTAAAGGGTTATCTTGAACTATAAAATTTTGTTTGTTAATGATATTAATAATTTTTTTCTGTAGATTTTGTACTAAAACTCGATTATTCTTATAAACTCCTCCCCAAGCTAATATTCCATAGCTTATCAGACTATGGAAGAAAGCATAATAAATCATTCTTAATGTATCTGTTGACATTATTTTCACAATTTTGTAAAAAATATAAACAAGATACTTTATTTTATTTACAATGTACTGAATGTGTTTATCCCATCTTAAATTAAAGTCAAAAACTATATCCAAATATTTATATATATAGTTATGCTGGGCACCACTTTTTTATACGCCAACGCACTTAGCGCCATCTATAAATCACTGCACTTTTAAACAACGTGTTAAAGTATTATGCCGCTAGTCGCGGATGATCTTGTCTAAAAGCTATTTACAGCTAGATGGCTCTAGCACCGCCCTTTTGAAATAAAATAAAACAAAAAAAAATGTTTTTTACACTTAAATATATTTAGAAAAAGAAACTTTAAACATATTTAACATTTTATTTATTATTTACTAACAAAAAAAAATCTAATTGATATTTATAAAAGATTTGAAAAAAATAATTTTTAAGTCTAATTCAGTTAGTTTTTAGTTTATTTTATTATCTTTACACTCATTTTTATTATTAAAGATAATTATTATAATTTATAATTTGCATTTTTACGAACTAAACTAAATACTTTAGAAGTATGTAACAATGATAAAGTGAACATTTTGAAAAGACTGTTAAAATACAATTTATTACATACTTGGTTCTTGGTTGATTACTTATTGTTAGTAACAACATAATATTTATTCAGCTATAATTATATTGTATACGCGGCTTCTATATTTATCTTATTGATTAGTTATTTTTCAAAAATTATAAGTAAATTATCCTTATGTTTAAAATGTACAAATTTTTCAAAACAATGTGAGATGTGATTGTTTTATATCGCCCACAATTTTCCCTAACAAATTAAAAATAGCGAATAAATTTGGCCTTAGAAAGATATTATCGCTTCTGAATTGTCATTAAAGATACTCATTCTAAGATCTTCATGCATTAATTGGTAACAGCGTTTTGTACTGGTGCAGAAGTCTGTTTGCCGCTTTCCAGCCAGACGAAATAGCTCCATCAACTGTTGAGAATCTGTCCTTATGTGTTGCTTCACCAGCAAATAAAATTGTCTGAAAAAATGAATCAATGATTAATTACTATAAGTATTAACATATTATAATATTTTTTTAACGTTAATGTCTGCTTACCGGATTTTCCGGAGATATAGGTATTTCCAACATTTCCGAATAGACTTTATTTTTTTCAGTTGCAATACTTCTGTAGCTGTAAGTTCCTCTGAAATGAGGATTAGTGTACCATCCAGTCCTTAACCATGCAAGTGGCTGACTAACTTTGTATTGCTTATCTAAAAATTGATGAAGGTGGGCAACCGTTTGATTGAAAACCTTATCTTCCGAAACCAGTTCCATGTCTTTTGCATATTTTCCAGCGACCCAAACTTCTAACAAATTAGGTTTGTGTTCGACAGTTCGTGCACCAATGATTCCTAATAACCATGTTTTCTCTGACTGTAATACAAATAATGTTTTCAAACGTGGTGTAATCTTATACGTATTTCAAGATATTCTATTACTGAATATTTTAAACCCCCTAAAGAAGTTTCATTCCATCTTTGGATGGAAAATGTTGTATACAATTTTTTTTTTACTTTAATAGGGATTGTTATTACTGTTTTTAATTATTTAGTTTGAACTTACATCAGCTTCCATTATTGCCCTTTCAGCGTCATTCCACATAAATGTAAAGTGTAAAACTCTCCGATTTCCAAGATTCCAAAAAGGTTTATCAAATAATAAGTAAATTTTTGCTACACTTCCAAACCCAAGATTCTGAAAAAATAATAAAATTGTAAATCTTCCGAAGTATAATTGATTAATAATTAATTATAATGTATTAATATTACAGAATACCTTTATGGTTTCAATCTTATAATTGGGTAGTGGTGGAATAAAAAGAGACTCGTGTTTCTCTTTCAAAACACCTAATGAAACAGTCACTATGACATGATCAGCTTTGTACAGTTGGCCTTTCGTTGTTGTAATTAAGACTGGTGGTCCTTCGTCGTTCAAATAATCGATTGACATCACCTCGCAATCTAAAATAGTATTGTTCAGAACGGGAAGCTCTTTTTCGTGATGTGGATAGCGTTTCTGTAAGTCAGATAATTAAGAGAAACAAATTGGAAATTGCATGTAACCCTTTTATGCATTATTCTGTCAAGTATGATCTTTTTACTCTTTATTATAAAATAATTGTGATTAATCATGTCTTAAGAAGTATTCGCACCATTAATATATCGAGAATCGTTGAATATCCGCGTTCTTTCCAATTAATCATATTATCACCGTCACATTCTCTGAATTCGTTTTCCCCCGCAGCAGAAATATCTCGCCAGGTTTCAGCAGATTCCAGACTAACTGTGAATAATTCCATATGAAGTAATAATTTTTTCTTATCGTTATATATTTCTGGAATATTTTTGAACTGTTGATCGAACCTAAAATATAGAAAAGTAAAAAATATTATTTAATAATTTGCTATTTATAATCAAAATAATTTGCGTACATTCGCGAACACTTACAGTTTTTCTATATGCTCGCCAAGTGATTCAGTAGTAATATTAGTATCAGCGTCCCAATTTTCAGCGTATTTGGAATAAAAATCGCTGACTTTTTTTGTTATCTCAGGATTCATAGCATTTCCAAGAGAATCAACGTACTCAAATTCAAGTCCAAAATTAGGCGCGTTCGAAACATCGAGCAGACCAAGAGGATAGGCTAACTCATACACTACATTTCCTATTACACCATGAACCCATTGACCACCAAGATCCACGGAGTAATTACCTGTTTACAGCACACAAAAAAAATAAATTTACAATGTTTGGTATTTAATATTGTTTCTTTTTAAATTACAAAATTTATATCGTAAATATTTTATTTATTCTAGAGTTTGCAGTATGAAACCCAATAGATAAATAGTTAAAAAGTATTTGCATGTAGAGGAGAGATCATTAACACAATGCTTTTTTTTAAATATCAGTACTCAAATTTTACAATTTGAGTACTGACATGTTTCTATTCATACCGCAACAAAACATTGTAAAACGAGTATTTTTTAAAAATGTTTTACTTGTTACTCCTTAAGTGCTAATTTAACGCCTAGGTTATTTTATAACAAAATAACGCCCATTAAAATAATAAACAGTTCTAATTCAACACACTAGCTGTAAGTCATCAGATCGTGACATTTAAAAAATTTTAATTTCTCGACAATCTTAGAATAATATTATTTTTGTGACACTTGCACGGAACTGCGATTTTTCATGCCCATATAGCAGGACTAAAGTGGCCGTTTTCGACCGACGGGCAAAAAATAAATGTCAACGGAAAAAAATTTACTTTTTAACACAACCCAGCGTAAATAAATTACGTAAGAACTTACATAATCACTTACGTAACAACTTACGTAATAACTTACGTAAATACTTACGAAAGTTAAATATAAATATAAATTAAACAAATTAATTTGACATCTATTGAAATACCCACTATGGGAAGTATCATCCGGATGGTACTTCGGAATTTGGTACTTTTGAGGCATAAATAATTATTTTTAGTCATTTTTAAATTTGCTTTAGCTGCCTGTGTAAGAACTTGCGTAAGAAGTTACGTGTGAACTTAGGTAAGAACTTAGGTAAGAATTCATGTATGAACTTACATAATTTCTTACCTAAGTTCTTACGTAAGTTCTTAAGCAAGTTCTTACACAGGCAGCTTAAACAAATTTCAAAATTACTAAAAATAATTCTTTATGCCTCAAAAGTACCAAATTTCGAAGTACCATCAGGATGGTACATCCCATACTACGTATTTCAATAGATGTCAAATTAATTTGTTTAATTTATTGCTTAGTTGGCTAATTCAATTAAAAATCGCAAGTAAGAACTTACGTAAGATCTTTGTTGAAATTCATACGTAAGTTCTTACTTAAATTCTTACGGACCACTTTCAGTAGGGGGAGTTTAACAAGCATGTGATTGCACCATGTCGAAGAACGACCAAATTAGTTCCGTTTCATAATCATGAGTGGGGGAAAAAATTTTGAAAAATAAAACAAATTGGTGAGGGTAAAACTACGGAAGTTAAAGTTTTGAAAATTCAGATAAGTAAATAAAATAATTCTTGAAATGAAAATTTGAAATTTAGGAATTAATGAAAATGAAAATTTAAGGAAAAACATAGAAACATGTAAATACGAAAGTAACTTATTTTGAAAAATAATTAAATGGAAATAGTATAACTTTGAAAAATTAAGATTGTATCTTTTTACTTTTATTGAATTCTTGATAATGTCTACTAAAATAGTAATTATCCTTGTATTAAAAAAATTGTTATTTTAAACTTTATTTTTTTTAAATATATGGCTTATAAAATTTTGTTTTCTTAATTTTATACTTTCATAGATTAAATCTTAAAAATTTCTTTATTCAAGTATTTCATCTTTCCTAAATTTATCTTTCCCTATTTTAAACTCACTCAAAATTTTCTTCATTAAAAATAGTATTTTTCAAAATTTTTATTTCGTTATCTTTATAGCATTACGTTCTTCACTAACAGTAAAATTTATATAATTTTTATACATTTTTAGAGTACAGAACTGTTTACCAATTTTAGCAGTGTAAACGCGACCGCCAATCCGATTTTCAGCCTCTAAAATGGTCACATTTTTAAAACCATTCTCAAACAGTTTCGATGCAGCCGCAATTCCAGCGGGTCCGGCACCTACAATCACGATCCTTGGATTTGTAATTGTCTTTTTAATTGTCTTATTCGTCGTTGAGTTATTGTTTGACGTTGTGTCATTACTTTCACAAGAACTTATTTTGACATTGTTCAAAATCACTAAACAAAAAATTAAGAAAAGTTTTATCGTTCTTATAATTTCTTCCATGGTATTATACTTTAAAAGTCACGAGAGAGACGCTGCGTTCGCACTAATTTGTCTCCAATGTGTCTACTGGCATGTTACGTTGCTCGAAGTCTCTGAAATACATATAAGAAATTATCATCATTATTATGCTTACTCAGATCATTGCGACATCACTGCGTTGGATTTTTTACTGTTCAATTTGAATAGCTATATATATTGCCTTTTAGCGTGCATGTGAGAGTAGTCATTTTTACATTCAATATACAATCTGTGTATATATTTTTCTTTTCCGAAAGTAAATGATAATTCACGGAATTGATAATTTTGCTTGATTCATAGAACTTCTTATTGGTGATTCTCTAGGTAATAGAGATCAATTTTTTTTATTATTTCGTCGCTAAAAATGTTCCTTTTCATATATATAATGTATGTGAAAAAAGTGGGTTAGACCATTCGAACCTTTACACCAAAAATCATAAAGATAACTTTTTTCAGTACAAAAGTGAGTGCCACAGTCGCAAAATGAAATCAAATTAAAATGAAATATTGTGTTGTAAAGAAATTACTAAAATACAAATTTTAGCAATAAAGTCATATTTAGCTTCAAACAACTTTAAATATATGAGCTTAAAAAATCTGAAAAAATTCAAGATCATTTTACATACCAAAAGAAACATTTTTATCGAATAAATTTTTTCAGACTTTTTTAAGCCCATATATTTAAAGTTATTTGAATTAATATGACTTTATTTCTAAAATTTGTATTTAAACATTTTTTTAACATTGTTTTATGTTATTTTGATGCTTCTTATATAAATATTGCACTTCTGCCATTTTGCGACTGTAGCATTCATTTTATACTGAAAAAAACTATCTTCATGATTTTTGGTGTAATGGTTCGAGTGATCGAACCCACTTTTTTAAGGATTTTAAGTTATATAAAACTTAAATATATATATGCTCATATTTAGAGTCTAACAACTTTAAACATATGGGCTCCGTATGCGTATTCGTAAGGAAACAGGGTTCACCGGCGGTTCCTTCCGGGGATGTGCCAGTTCAGCACTCGGGTTACCGAAAATGCGCCTACACGCCCAGTACGCATATTACCTAGATATTTTGCAGACCTGGAGATGGTGAGCTCTTCACCAAACAAACTCATTTACTTAAGGGAAGAGTATACGTTTAAAACTAAATATTTTAAATTTAGGAAAATTTTTTTCTTTATTATTATATGCTTACATACATAAAAGAAGGATGTTTTAAGCCCTATCCAACATAATTAACAGCCTTGACCATAATTTATAGCTATTAAACCAGTGATAGAACGCGAATTTTATTAAATCTTCCTGCGCAACAATTTTTTTTATTTATTTATTACGATTAATTTTAATTATATTTCAACGGATGTTTCTAATTTTCAAAAATTTCGTGCCATACTACATTAGCAATTTTTGCGAAATTTTCAGACTCATTTTGATTACATACTTTTTCTAGGTCTTTACATATGGATAAAGAAACGTATGATTGACCATGAGAAAACAAAGGTTTTTTTAAAATTACTCCTATTTCATCAAAATGTTGACCCTGGGATTTATTTATAGTCATAGCGAAATCTAATACAATAAGAAATTGTTTTCTGTAAAGAATAAACGATAATGATGATGACTCTCCAGTATTAAGGTTATTTGTGGAATAAAGACCCTATCCCCAATTTTGTCCCCTGTTATTATATCTGTTTCAATATTGTATTTAAATAATTTTTATTATTTTTAATCTTGTATGGTTACATTAACCATCAGGAAAACTTAAATTTCTAATCAACATAACTATTGAATTTGCTTTCAAATGTAATTTATGAGGTGGAAGACCTTCTGGGATGTTATTTAATGTTTTGATAGGATAATACAAATGAATGTTATGATCGATTTCATCAATATCTTTATATATAGCATAATCAATACTGTAATATGTTACTTTTTCACTGTTAATTACGTTTAATATTCTGTTATTTAATATATTTACATCTTTATTATGTGAATCTAATGTAACACTATTAATAGAAGAATTTTGATTAAAATTACTATAAATTTTAGAGCAAACATCATTAGATTTCCAACTATTAGGTATCATAAACGGATTAATTTGTTCGTTCCCAATATCTAATAAAAATGATGAAACATTCTTATTTATGAAACGTATATTTTCTTTGAATTTCATAATTTTAAACAATGGTCAAAGTTATGAAAATTTTATAGCTTCTTCAATTATAGTGCTTTTAAACCCATTCTTTATTATAGGAAGGATTTGTCAAAAATCACCCCTAAAACTATTAATTTATTACCAGAAGGTAAATCATTATTACATACATCCTTCAACGTTCTATTGACAATATCTAACACTTTCTTGGGAATCATTGATGCTTTGTCCCAAATAATAAGATATACTTCTCTCAATTTTCTTTTCTTAGATTCTAATTTTAAAAAGACATTTTCAACATTATTTTAATCTAAAGGCAATTTGAATGTTCTATGGCTAGTCATACCTTTAAGTAATAGGATAGATACAATTCCAGTTCAAGCTCTACATAAAACTTTTTTATTTATTGACAAAAAAACAAATTAATGTTTTGTACAAGAACGTTTAGCCTGAGTCTCCAGGATCGTCTATAAAATAAATTTTGTACTTACTATTGTTTATACATGATTTACTATAACAAGTATCAGTTTAAATTGTTTGATTATTTAATACAGTTTCATATGGTTCGGGTAATCCGAATTCTTTACAACATTTATTCTCTATCATTAATATTTTATTTATGACATAATGCTTTAGTTTCTTTGTATTCTTTAAAGTGTTCTATAAAAAATTGTTTAAATTTTTCTCAAATAGAATTAGCTTGAATATGTTCAGATAATAAAAACCATACAAAATATTTACGTAATTTAATGGCAACATTATATTGCAAGCTTCTTCAAAAATATTATAAATTTGTGAATCATGTTCTACCAATCCCATACATATAACAGTTTCTTTATACGTGTTATACGTTGTGCTGTTGTATGTGCGTAATTCTTGGAATAAAGTTGCACCTTTTGATCTATTCAATATTTGTATTATCCTTGTTCTTACCTGTGTACCTTTTTCGGGTTATTACAGAATACCCCCACCACCTTTGTATGACAGTATTTGATCCTAACAAACCCATCCTAATTCCCCACACCGTTCTCGCATTCTCCCAAGTTACCGACAATAACAGATTTCTACCTGTGTCGACAACCTCATATCTCGAGAATAGGGGCCCATTGGAAAAGATTACGAGTGCTAGGCTTTATTTTTAGGTACCAGAAACCACCTCCTGAAGTTTGATAAAAAATCGTTTTCCACAGAGTGGCACTCTCCTTGCAAGTTTGTATGTATGATTGTTAGAAATATTATTTCTTCTTTTATATTCTGGATATCCGTTATCTTTAAATTTAGAAAACTCTTGAAAGAATACAGGAAATTTTTTTTTTGCAAACGCTTCTTATCTTTATTATTACACTGAGAGGTTTTGTTATGTGGTCCATGTAGCATATGTTTTATTACTAAGTTATGAAGTATTTCATCATTAGATGTTATTTCAGCAGATATATGCTTATTATTATTGTCTGGATTGAATAATTTACTATTGTGATCCAGTGTTATAATAAGATGCGCATGAGGTAGACCTATTATTTGAAATTCAATTGTATATACGTAAGGTATAACTTTACAAAAATTTTATTTTTTATTATTTTATCAATAATTAATGTGAACTTTGCGTGAAATAATCTATCTGTAATATTTGGAATATCATTTGGTGTAGTTCCGGGTGGTTTTTCAAAACTTCTTTAAATTCCATTCATTTTGGATTGCATATTATTGTAATAAATAAATCTGGTCTTCCTACACATGTTATTATTGGCAAAGCATCTTGATAA
Source organism: Gastracanthus pulcherrimus (assembly GCA_949152435.1). NCBI lineage: Eukaryota > Metazoa > Arthropoda > Insecta > Hymenoptera > Pteromalidae > Gastracanthus > Gastracanthus pulcherrimus. The sequence goes on from OX424572.1 coordinate 67,151,899, forward strand.
TGCTGTTGCATATATTTCTAACTACCAATGTAAGTAACTGGCAATATAAACCAGTTTCTTAATCGTTCTTTATTTTCAAAATTTTTAGATTCATTTGACGCGCTACACAGCACATGATGATCTAATAGGCCTTGATAACACAGCCCCACAAAAAAAAATTGTAAGTCCCAAAAACTTGACCACGGTACTTATATGTTTTTGGGATCGCTGAATCCGAATCCAGGGTTAGTTTAACCCCATCAGATCTTTCTCAAGGTCAGTTGAAGGTCAAATTATCGAAATACATGAAAAATACACTAAAACCATGGTATCTTGGGGTTTTTGGGGTCGCTGAATCCGAATCCGGGGTCAGTTTAACCCCATCAGAACTTTCTCAAGGTCAGTTGAAGGTCAAATTATCGAAATACATGAAAAATACACTAAAACCATGGTATCTTGGGGTTTTTGGGGTCGCTGAATCCGAATCCGGGGTCAGTTTAACTCCATCAGAACTTTCTCAAGGTCAGTTGAAGGTCAAATTATCGAAATACATGAAAAATACACTAAAAGCATGGTATCTTGGGGTTTTTGGGGTCGCTGAATCCGAATCCGGGGTCAGTATAGTCCCATAAGGTTATATTTATGGTCAGTTCAAGGTTAGTTCAAGGTCATGGACGTAAAGAGAGTGAAAAAATTAGTTATAAACTGAAACAATGCAAAAGGTAATGTAAACCATAAAGCAAAGAACAATGTATATGCAAGTACAATCGTATCCTTTAAAACTATATCATAGTTTGCTGCTCCTTCATTTATTTTTTTTTTTTTTTTTTAACGTCGCCATGTTTTGTGCTCCCATGTGGTGCTAATCGACGACGGGGGTCTGCGGTGTGTTTGTAAACAAAGCACATGTAATTTTACAGAGGTGCTTGTATCAATCGGCAGAGACTAGGATTCGAACCCGGGTCACCGGCGTGGGAATCCGACACTCTACCGACTGAGCCGCCGCAGGCCCCTGCTCCTTCATTTACTTTAAATTTGTTAGAAGTATATGCAATTCAATAAAATACCCGTAAAAATATTAAGCCCATTACTCTTTTTTATGGTAACGAACTATTTTATTGTCAAATGATCTACGAAGTGGATTACGCTTCCGCTTCTCCGATGTTGATGGTAGATCTCTTTTTAACGACCAACAGTAATCTGCTAACATATTTACGTCCCATCTTCCTTGGTACCTACAGAAAGACAAAAATGGTAAAACTGAAGTAAAAATGAAAGTGCCTACGATATGGAAGGAACCTTTAAGAAAAGAAGACTGTTATTTTTGTAATACGAATTTGCATGGAGTTAATATAGTAAAAACCAGTCGCAAATTAATTACGCTAACGTTGAAAGTGTCACGAAACCTATATATGAATCGTCAATTGATAAAAGAGAAGATCCACTGGGTATGTACGCAAGTGGAAGTATGGATCTTGAGGAAAATTTAGAAAGACATGATGAAGATGAAATCTTAGAAGAAGAAATAGAGGAAGGAGATATTATTGCGGAAGAAGAAATAGCGCCTGTTGAAGACAATGACGTTGCTAGTACAAGTGATACAAGTGACGAAGAATACATCCCCTACAATACTAAGAAGGAGAAAGGTCCACTTACACAGGAAAAAGTGAATGATCTCATACGCGATTTGGGCCTACCAAAGGATGGGGCGGAGTACTTGGCTTCATGGCTAAAAGAAAATACTAATGAAGCTGGAAAAATTAAAGTTTCTTACTACCGAGACAGAGATAAGAAATATCGTGATTATTTCGCTAAAGATGAAGAATTTTCCTTAGTTTACTGCAAAGATATAGTTGGGTTGATGAATTGCTTTAAACATGGATGTTACAACCCTAACGAGTGGAGATTGTTCATCGATTCGTCAACGAGAAGTTTAAAAGCCGTTCTGTTACACAATACAAATGTTTATGCAGCCATTCCGATAGGATATTCGGTAATACTGAATGAAGAGTACTGTAACATGAAAGTAATATTAGACCGAATAAAATACAATGATCATAAATGGCAAATATGTGGGGATCTTAAAATCATAACAATACTTCTGGGGCAACAATCGGGATTCACAAAATATCCTTGCTATTTATGTGAATGGGATAGTAGGGATAGAAATAATCATTACATAAAGAGTGTCTGGCCCCTTAGACTAAAGTTCGAACCGTGTTCTAAGAATATAAAAGATAAACCACTTGTTGATCCATCAAAAATTCTTATACCACCTCTGCACATTAAATTGGGACTTATGAAACAATGGGTAAAATCTTTAGACAAAGATGGTAGCTGCTTTAAGTATCTGCGAAATCAGTTTCCCAAATTAAGTGATGCTAAAGTAAATGAAGGAATTTTCGATGGCCCTCAGATTCGTAAGATGATAAATGATGAAATTTTTGTTACGAAAATGAATCATACAGAGAGAGAAGCATGGTTATGTTTCAAGGACGTACTTAAAAACTTTCTTGGAAATCATAAGAGCCCAAATTACCAACAAATAGTTTTAAATTTAGTAAATAGTTACAAAAATCAAGGCTGCCTAATGAATCTAAAATTACACTTTTTATATTCGCATGTTGATGAATTTCCAGAAATCCTAGGTGATTACAGCGAAGAGCAGGGAGAGAGATTTCACCAAGATATCAAGGAAATGGAGCGCAGGTACCAAGGAAGATGGGACGTAAATATGTTAGCAGATTACTTACCCGGATTCGGATTCAGCGACCCCAAAAACCCCAAGATACCATGGTTTTAGTGTATTTTTCATGTATTTCGATAATTTGACCTTCAACTGACCTTGAGAAAGTTCTGATGGAGTTAAACTGACCCCGGATTCGGATTCAGCGACCCCAAAAACCCCAAGATACCATGGTTTTAGTGTATTTTTCATGTATTTCGATAATTTGACCTTCAACTGACCTTGAGAAAGATCTGATGGGGTTAAACTAACCCTGGATTCGGATTCAGCGATCCCAAAAACATATAAGTACCGTGGTCAAGTTTTTGGGACTTACAATTTTTTTTTGTGGGGCTGTGTAATTATTTCTAAGATAATTCATTCTATTATTTTCTATCATAATATAATCCTGTATAAAATATTGTTGAGATAATCTTCCAGCATACAATCCCAAACGGAAATCGTTTTAGTACATAAAAAATAGACAGTATTTATAACTGTTTATAAAAGTTTATAAAGGTCGGAATTGAGACTATGTATAATATCTATAAACTGTTATAAATAATTATAAACAGTTATAAATTTTATTTTGAACTTTTCCTTTTCACCGCAAACGAGGAAATATTACATCGTGCAAAAAAATTTATAACTATTTATAACTGTTTTGAATTATAATTTACTTCGTATAACTATTTATAATTTTAATATCTTCTTTCAAATTCTGAGCTATATATAAAATTTTTCATGTGCCCCAATTCCACGTATTGAAAAAATAATAATAACAGATATAATTTTTTTATGTGCCTATACTTCACGCATCGAAAAAATTGAAAAAATTTATAAATGTTAAAAAAATTTTATCAACTAATAATTGCAGTTCATATTCCATAATAACTATTATAAAAGTCTCAATTCCGACCTTTATAAATTATTATAAATAGTTTTAAATAGTTTCTATCTATTATTTTCTTTCATAACTAGTTATATACAGTTATTCATACAAGAATATTTCCGTCGGGGATAGACTAAAATTTTTTGATTCTGGTCTAAAAGCTAATCTGTATAAATAAAATGGTAATAAAGGTAAAATTCTTGTCATTCAAAGCATTGGGTTTTCGTGTTTTTTACAGTTCGAACATGCACAGATGTAACAAACTGTATTTTAGTTGTACGATTTGGATTAAATGGACCAAAATTTTATAATAACAGAATAATTCTTCCAGGAGTGAATTGAAATATTTTAAATTCTTTTAAATTAAGTTAGCTAATTTAAATTAAGTTTTTAAATTTCATTTTGATTCTTCTTCTGAAATAGCAATAATTTATTTTATTAGTATTATTCAAATTATTTGTTTTAAATTTTTTTTTTATTTCCCTGGAAGAATATTGAGTATAAGTTATGATGAATGGTTATAATTATGACCATAATTTTAAGCATAATTATAAGCAGAAAATTAAGCATTATTATAAGCATATTATGCTGAACGATTGATAAACATCGACAAGATAACCTTTACTATGCCTAAAAATAAATTATTAATCTATTTTACGTCTACATTAATTTAGTAAATTGATAATAATATTTAAATAATGTTAAAAAGAATTAGAAAATACAATTGCGTTTCTGTGAAGTTGAATACGGCGTTTTCCAGGCAAAACTCTGTCTGTGTGCGTGTATTTCTCTCTCTCTCTCTCTCTCTCTCTCTCTCTCTCTCTCTCTCTCTCTCTCTCTGTCTCTCTCTCTCTCTCTCTCTCTCTCTCTCTCTCTCTCTCTCTCTCTCTCTCTCTCTCTCTCTCTCTCATGCTCTCTCACTGGTGGGCGCGATTTTGCGTATAGTTGCGACCGTTGCCTGCTTCTGCTTTATATCTTTATGCTAGGTTAGTTTTGATTTTTGATTTATAATGGAGCACAATCGAAAAAAAGTTTATTCGAAAAAAGTGAAGCGTCAAAAATAAGATAAACTTGTTCAGGAGTGTAGTGAATTTCAAGATTCGAGAAATGTTCCAATAAATAGCAGTTTAAGTGACGATAATAATTTAGATGATTTGCAGATTTCTGACTCCAATACTATTTCAAGTGACAATAATAGTGATAATGAGTTTAATACATTTTTTAATAAAAATGATAATAATTCAAGCAGTGACAGTACATGTAGGGAAGAATATTTTATGCTTCAAAATGAAGAATTTAGAGAGATAGAAGAGTTACAAGAATGGTTATTGGGTATACCATTGAGCATAATCTACAGCATTTTATGGTCATAATTGTGTCGCCAGGTAGCGGGATTTATTAGCATAATATGCAGCATAAAATGATCATCTAGCATAAAATTCAGCATAAAATGATCATCTAGCATAAAATTCAGCATATTATGATCATTTTATGCCCAACAGTTCTACCAGGGTTCTTATTTGATAATAATAGAGTTATTTTTCCAGGAGGATTCTTCTTCTTAAACGACAATAATTCTTTTTATTAATATCATTCGAATTATTTTTTTTTTAATTCTTTTATGAATTCTTATTGAATCAATTGAATTTTTTAAATGTTTTTCAGACAAGGTAGTAACACCAAATAACGTGTCTATCTATTTATCAGTTTGTCTATTTACCTGAAAGCCGATATCAGAGATTATTTGAAAACATTACATAAAACTAAATATAATGAGGGGGGCAAGAGGAGGGGAAACAGGATGGGTGGAGGAGGAGATGAGGGGGGATTAGGAGTGGCTGAGTGATAGGGTTTAGCAAATTAACTTAATTTAGAACAACATATAATTATGTATAATAATCTCATATATCTATATATAAGAAGTTCTATAACTTAAGCAAAATTATCAATTGCGTGAATTATTATTTACTTTCTAAAAACAAAAATATATACACTAAAGGCAAAATGTTAATACCACGCTGCAACAGTCGCCTTTCATTAAATGATAACTTTGTAAACATAATTTCCGTCTTAGAAAAAATATTATCTTCTACAACATATAGTCATAGTGTTTACTCAACTATTGCCAACGTCTTTGACGAAAATATTTTTCAAATAATACATCGTATGAAACTGATACTTCCCTTGAGCGTCGCTTTTACACATCCTCATTTAAAAATTACAATCGAGCGTGTAACAAGTATTATATAATTATCAAAAACTTGACATCGCACCATCTCGTAAGCACATAGTTGAACGATTTTTCACTGTATATTTATGAGTCTTCGGGAGCCATCACCCTAGATGCACCCGCGATAAAAGACAGCCGACATTTGTACATGTCGCGCGAGTAGCAAACCCGCGCGTGCAACAACTTTTCTTATGACACGCGCTCACGTCGACTAGTTTTCAATAGAAAATCCCGGCCGTCGCTCTTTACCTTTTGACTCGGCGTCGCCGTAGTTGCGCGCGTTGCTAACTCGATTCATTCAGACTATAGCGCGAACCGGAATTATCATCATTCAAGCTTTGATGGATAGTCATCTCGATATATTAATCCAGTTTGTGCGTGCAAAAGGTCAAGTGTTAACCGCAAGGTCGATTATTTTTAATGCAGTTTGTAATGTAGCAATGATGTTGAAAAGCCGCTGCTAACTGCTTTACCAGAATGCTTTCCCAAAGAGGAGTTAATTTGGAATTTGCTTTTTTTTTGTTTTGTAAAATAGCAATGAAAAAATTGGTCCAAGCTCTGACAATAGGGAATCATACGTCTGTCAAATAAAATGATAAAAAATAGTTTTTTTAAGTTTATTGAAAACTGTTTCAAAATTTGTTATTTTTATTTAAAGAAGTACTTAACATTATTCAATAAGCTTTAATGTCTTATTAATATATAAATATTATCATACCAGTTTGTCAGTCACTTATTTGAAAATTTATAAAAACTGTTAAAAATCGTTTGCTCAGGTTTTACCGCAGAATATTCAAAGACGAATGAGCGAAACACACAGACGCACACGCATACGCAGATTCACATGCACATATGCACACATTCATATATATACGCACACACACACGCACATACGCATCTATTCAGCGGACATTTTTTGAGAGTACCTTATTCGAACTCCCCAAGTCATATAGTATGGTTTTACGTTAAAAAAATTACAAAGACCGCTGCCAATTCACTGGTACTTAGCTTCCCCTAGTAAAAAAACCATACCTATCCAAAGTCGATAAACGACATTAACTATGAAAAACAATAACAAAACACACATTCTCTTAATGGAAGATACCTTTTTCGCCACAACTTATTTGCAAATGTATTTACACTGAAGTGATCATATTAAAATTTTCTTGTTCTTAAAACAAGTAACAAAATCGCGAATTTTACTTATTTTAAGAAATCTGTACTTAAAATAAGAATGCATTACTTATTTTAAAAAAATAAATTACTTAATCGCAGTTACTTATATTAAGAAATAAAAATGACTTATTTCGCGCGGTCTCCTGGTCGCCACAAAATTCACAAAACTCTTGACTTCGCCGAGGTTTATAGAGCTTCGCGAGACCAAGACCATACGATATTTATGAAATAAGAAAATAAATGGTATTCAAAGAATAATATATCATTGTTACTCAGTTTTTAGCACTTTAAGTTTAGTAGAATCTGAAATGAACCAATAAAGGCGAAAACCTAACCTCACATTTTGCGAATGTAAACAATGCGACCAAATTTCTTAAATTAAGAAAATAAATTTATTACAATAAGAAACTTTTCAGCATGTATTGAAATAAGAAATAAAGTGTTCTTATAGTACATTACGATACGTGTGACCTAAGTGGCATTTTATTACACGGCGCGTAGTTAGCGCACGGGCGAAGCGAGCGTTAAATTGCTCTCTTAACTGACAAAAATGATAAACTCTTTTTATCAGCTAATTTTTTTATGGTTTGGGTATTTATACAGAAATAGAACTTTGTTGGCAAAATATTAGCAAGGAAGAAATTAAATCGAAAATTAAACCTTAAGTAACGTAAGTGGCTTTTTAATATGCACTATATAGCATGCTTTATATAAGTATACAGTTATTTAATTTAACATTCCGAAACCTTTTTATATCAACCATCAACTTGCAGATAATGCATAATACACATCAACAACGCATAATGCAAAATCCTTTTACATTATGTATTAAAAATTATTTATTTTGTAATAGTTGCTAGTTTATAATGAGAAAAAAACAGCTACAACATATGACAGCCTTTTAATTTTAGTTTTACTCCGTAAAAATCGGTTCTTCTACAAGTTATTGGAGAAAAGTCATTCTTGTGATAAAAATAAGTTTTTTTTAAAAAGTTCCTTGCGCAAACCTATCTGATTAAACTTATTTAAAAATTTAAGAATATTTTTCAATTGTAAATGACCCTGGTAGAAATTTTAGCAGTGAAACTGCTCATCAGACTAGTTACTAGCCAGTACCCACTGTCCAGTTCAAAACATGATGACTGCTTAAGCGCTGGCTAATCACTGCTAAGATTCCGAATTATGCGAAACGTAAACAAAAAAGATTAACCTCGAAAAAGACATACATACGTATATACTATTTTGCGAGTTGTCTTTATATGTTTTCATTTAATAAGGATAAAAACGTGTAAAGGTGGATTTTAAACAATGCATCAATAAGAATTGGAAGTAAATAAAAATATATTTGATGCATCGAGTTACATAACCTACAAATATTTGTACTATGGAATACTTATTTTTGTGAGGTTTAAAATATAAAAGTCAGATCAATACATATAATATATGGTAATATAAGCCATTTCATTGGTTTCATGGGTTTGTTTAATTAATTATAAGTCAATTTATAGTTGTTTACTCTTTTTTATTTCTTTCGGCAGTCCTTCAGCAGTGACGCTAGTAAAAAATCTGACGAAATTCGTATGTCAACTGGCGAGTCACTGCTGAACTCACTGGCCAGTTCATTTTTAACTGGGTATGGACTGGCGAGCCACTGCTGAACGATTCTACCAGGGGAGCACAAGTTAATATTATTAAACTCTAAAGATTCAATTCATAGTCTGAAATAAATAAATCCTTTTTTGAACTTTAGAAATTTATAAATATCCCAGACGGAAATATTCTTGTATGAAATATCCCAGACGGAAATATTCTTGTATGAATAACTGTATATAACTAGTTATGAAAGAAAATAATAGATAGAAACTATTTAAAATTATTTATAATAGTTTATAAAGGTCGGAATTGAGACTTTTATAATAGTTATTATGGAATATGAACTGCAATTATTAGTCGATAAAAATTTTTAACAGTTATAATTTTTTTTCAATTTTTTCAATGCGTGAAGTATAGGCACATAAAAAAATTTATATCTGTTATTATTATTTTTTCAATACGTGGAATTGGGGCACATGAAAAATTTTATATATAGCTCAGAATTTGAAAGAAGATATTAAAATTATAAATAGTTATACGAAGTAAATTATAATTCAAAACAGTTATAAATAGTTATAAATTTTTTTGCACGATGGAATATTTCCTTGTTTGCGGTGAAAAGGAAAAGTTAAAAAAAAATGTATAACTGTTTATAATTATTTATAACAGTTTATAGATATTATACATAGTCTCAATTCCGACCTTTATAAATTTTTATAAACAGTTATAAATACTTTCTATTTTTTATGTGCTAAAACGATTTCCGTCTGGAACATTATACTTTGAAATTAAACATTATAAAACTCTAATAAAGTTTATATACTCGTATTAATAATGCAGTGCCAAGTGCTTTAAAATAACTCAAATTGTTGAACTTACCTTGTAAATTTGAGTGCACTCTTATAAAATGTTATGTTTATATTTTTGAAACTCAATGTTGACTAATATGTTACATATAACGTACTGAAAATGACTAAATTACGATAGTTTAATTAGAAGAATGCTTACAAATATTTGATCAAGAAAACTCTAGCTAAGCTATTTTAAGTGACTCAAATAAATTCTAAAATAATAGTATATTATGCACCTAGGGAATAAAGTGAGCCAGTAAATGGCTGCGCGTGGTTTGACGCCCGAGCGGAGCAAGGGCGTCATATACGCTGGCAATCGCTGGCTCACTTTATTCACGCATGCAATATACAATTTTTTAACATATCTACCAGAAAGTTCGTACTCGTTCACCGCCGAGTCGGGAATAAAGCGCTACATTAAATCCCTACTCCCACTTTAGTCCCCGCCGGGGCTCGGGCACAAACAGCGCGTGGCGTGGCGGGGACTAGAGTGGGGGTAGGGATTTAATGTAGCGTTTTATTCCCGACTCGGCGGGTATAAAGTACGTACTTTATGGCTGGGTGTGTTAAAAAATTCTTTTGATAATAGAAATACATTAGCTAGGGTTAAAAAAAGGTGTATATTTTCTTTCTATCATACGAGTACAACTTACTTACCATTTTTAGTTACTATCATTTTACGAGTATAATTTATAAGATACGTAAGATGTTAGATCTGGGGACCCACTAATAACTTTTTGAATAACTTCAGTAAAACTCTTGTAAGAAAAATTGCAAAATTGTGAATTCAGGGAAAAATCAGTGTAGATCCACCTTAAGTTGTCTCTAATACCATTACATAATATTTTATATAAGCTGGAGTAATTGTAGCTTATTAATATTAAAATGTTAAAAATTTAATACAATTAAATAATAAATAATTAAATAAAAATATTAGTATAAATAAAGAAGTTAATTAATTATGCATTTAAAAAATCATGTTAAAACCTAACCTTCAAAAACATGTAATAATGATTTAACAGATATACATTTATCTTATTATAAAAAGTGTGTCCAAGTTCTCACCGTTCGATATCTTAAATTTTTAATTATCACAATCAATATTAAAAATTAGAAATTGCTAAAGAACCCAGACGGAAATATTCTTGTATGAATAACTGTATATAACTAGTTATGAAAGAAAATAATAGATAGAAACTATTTAAAACTATTTATAATAGTTAATAAAGGTCGGAATTGAGACTTTTATAATAGTTATTATGGAATATGAACTGCAATTATTAGTGGATAAAAATTTTTAACAGTTATAAATTTTTTTCAATTTCTTCGATGCGTGAAGTATAGGCACATAAAAAAAAATTTATAACTGTTAATATCATTTTTTCAATACGTAGAATTTGGGCACATGCAAAATTTTATATATAGCTCAGAATTTGAAAGAAGATATTAAAATTATAAATAGTTATGCGAAGTAAATTATAATTCAAAACAGTTATAAATAGTTATAAATTTTTTTGCACGATTTAATATTTCCTTGTTTGCAATGAAAAGGAAAAGTGAAAAAAAAAATTATAACTGTTTATAATTATTTATAACAGTTTATAGATATTATACATAGTCTCAATTCCAACCTTTATACATTTTTATAAACAGTTATAAATACTTTCTATTTTTTATGTGCTAAAACGATTTCCGTCTGGGAAGACAATGAAAATATTTAACATCAAGAAAATGCTCCGCTTAAGCAGTTGCATGTACACATATCTGATCCGAACGATTTAAATTTTCTTGTAATCCTCCAATGAGGTTAGATAAAACGTGCATTCGATCCCATGAAACCCAATGAAATCGCAGTATTTCAAGAAAATTCAAATCGTTCGAATCAGATATTGTCAACGTCATATGACGGCATTCCACCATGATCCGTTCTTGCATCACTACATCAGGGAATTACCCGGCGCTAACCGGGCCACTTGATTATTTCTTAAAAATGTGGCCCTTATCCGTGTGCCGTAGCACCCCCTACAAGGGCTACGCCAGGCGGCCTGGCGATCATGTCTACTCGGGATTTTTAATTTTGCATCGTACATCACTTTATCTGAATAAAGCATAAAAAATAATCATATCCCAAAAAATAAAATTTTACATTTTTATCCCCATATAAGCGCTCTCTGTAAGAGAAATCTCAAGAGGTTCGGTGCAGGAGCAGTTAATACGTTTGGCTTCGGTGCGAGAGGTCGTGAGTTCGCGCCTGCAGTCCGACAAATTTTATTTCGATTTTTTAAAAATATATACATGGAAGAAATTACTATGTAATATAGGAAAAAGTCCCATATAAAGTAGAAAAGAGTCCCATATGCTTCGGCTAGACCTAGGGTTTAACTGAGAGACTGTTAAACTGTGGTTTAACATGTTAGAAAAGTAAAGTGTGGGCCAGCTACACTGCAGAAAAGTTTGTATGACGGTGAAAAAACGACGCAGCGAACTGATCTGGGTTCACTGTTCGGCCGGTCCCGATTCTCTTTTTACTCTTTTACTTACTAGGAATATTCGATGGCTAAATACAAATTTAAAATTCATCTTTTTTGTCAATTTATAGTCAAATAAAAAAAAATCGCATTCTTTGTGAGATAAGAATTAAAGAGCAATTTGAATTGAAAAAATCGGCCCATTATTAGTAAAGATATTTAAATATGATTCAGGTGTATTATTTTATTTGCAATCTCCGCTAATAATGGACCGATTTTTTTCATTCAAACTGCTTTGTAATTCTATTCTTGTACAGAATGCGAATTTTCTTACTTCGTCTGTAAATTTGAGAAAATAGGTAAATTTCAGTTTTCTGTTTAACGATAAAATAAAAAAGGCAACAAAAATTGGTTCGGTTTGCTTGCTCGAGCTCTGACCGTCGGACTTCGACCCTCGGAGGGAATAAAGCATCGGGAGCGAAGTGAGAGACACTCTTTTTTTCTGAACGAAACTCTCACTCGCACTCATACAAAAACATTCACTTGAAGTTGGCAACGTGACACTGAATTCAGCAACGTTAACTGTAGTAGCTGACTTCATATCGAACTTTAGTGAATATTTACCGGCTACACCAACACTAGAGCTCAGTTAAACAGCCTCTCAGTTAAACTCTAGGTCTAGTCGAAGCAATATAGAAATAGCAAAAGTTACATATAAAGTAGAAAAAAATATAATCTGAAACGGGAAATTTGCGAATTAATAAAGGAAACATTCCGATAATTCACATGGAAGAATTAATGCGTAGACTCCAAAATTTTACTTAAAAATCCACGATGTCTCAATACTACTAGATATACAAGGAAATTTTTACCATATTATTTCTTTCAGTGTATGAAAAAGCAAATATTATTAACAAATTTCAAAAAACGATAATTTTGTGTTAATGAATTTTTGCAACTTAATAATAAATGCTCACCTAACCTGAACCGGCTCAACTTCTAGATAATTTTATTACGTACAACTTTCATATTTAACCTCTTCACCCTAAATCTACGCATTGCGAGATATTGAGTGGTTTGTGAAAAATGTGCCAACTGTTTCATGAAAACGCTTGTAAACAATAACCTGCTAATTTTTACGGTGTAGTTTTATTTTATTATCATACTTCATACCTTTTTCAGAATCCTATGCAATAAAGTAGCAGGTGGGAATCTGTCTAAATCATTTGGACTAATGAAACAGAATCCATATATGGCCATATACGGGCGAGTCATATATGGTCATATACAGCCTTACTTTACACCCAGGGTGCACAATATACTATTAAATTTCTTTTTTAATTTCTTTTGAATATATATATATATATATATATATATATATATATATATATATGGGCGATTCTCTGTGAAATCGAAGACAAAAATTTTTTTTTTCTCTAACCAATTTTAACATGTATATAGATGGTAATTTTAGCATTTTTTGAATTTTTTACTTTTTTATGCAAATTATCTGAATTTTTAACAAAAAATATTTTTAAGGGCATATGCCCCTTCATTACATAGATTTAATCCATTTCAAAACTCAAAAGTTGAATAAAAGAGAGTTGGATCACTCGGTCGACTACCAAAAAATTCATGGAGATGCCCTTTTTTAGTGCAAAAGTACCTGAACGTATAAGTTTATAAGTCCTGTAGTGTATAAGTCCCAGAACGGCAATCGAGCTGTATTTCTTGCTAAAAATAAAAATAACAGTCAAATTATGCTAAAATATGATTTACATGCCTATTTAGCACTATTAATAATAGGTTCGATCATTCGGCTCAACCCCTTATATAAGTGGCCGATTCTCTGTAAAATCAAAGACAAAAGAATTTTTTTTTCTCTAACCAATTTTAACATGTATATAGACGGTAATTTTAGCATATTTTGCATTTTATACTTTTTTATGCAAATTTTCTGAATTTTTAACAAAAAATATTTTTAATGGCATATAATCTTTCATGACATGGATTTAATCCATTTTAAAACTCAAAAGTTGAATAAAAGAGAGTTCGATCACTCGGTCGATTACCAAAAAATTCATGGAGATGCCCTTTTTTAGTGCAAAAGTACCTGTATAAGTCCCAGAACGGCAATCGCTGTATTTCTTGCTAAAAATAAAAATAACAGTCAAATTATGCTAAAATATGATTTACATGCCCATTTAGCACCATTAATAATGGGTTCGATCATTCGGCTCAACACCAAAAAATTCATGGAGTTGCCTTTTTTAGTGGAAAAGTACCTGCATAACTCCCAGAATGATAATCAAGCTATATTTCTTGCTAAAAATATAAATAACAGATAAATTATGCTAAAATATGATTAAAATGCCTATCTGGCACGTATAATAATGGGTTCGACTACGTGGATCATCACTAAAAAAATTATGATGGTAGCTTATATTAGTACAAAAGAAACTGATATAGTCTCAATACCGTAAACAAGCTGTATTTCTTGCTAAAAATAGAGATAATTTGACCCTTCTCTCTCTCTCTCTCTCTCTCTCTCTCTCTCTCTCTCTCTCTCTCTCTCTCTCTCTCTCTCTCTCTCTCTCTCTCTCTCTCTCTCTCTCTCTCTCTCTCTCTGGAATTCGCTCCCGAGCAGTGTGAGGTGCCTGCCATCTTTTTGTAAATTTAAAACGGCGTTTAGCAGGCACCTTAAGCAATTACATGGTGAAGAGTATGTACAGAGATGAGTCGAGTATTTATTTAAGCTTTTTATTTATTTGAATTATTTATTTATTTAATTTATTTATTTATTTAAACTTATTTATTTATTTATTTAAACTTATTTATTTATTTATTTAATTTATTTATTTATTTAAATTTATTTATTTATTTATTTTAATTTAATTATTTATCTTGTTTATTTATTTATTCGACGTATTTATTTATTAATTTATTTATTTATTTATTAAATATGTTTAGTGTTAGTTAGGTGTGAATGTATTTATTAGCGTGATTGTTAAAGTGTTATGAATGAGTGTGTTTTAAATTTAGACGTGATAGTATACGCAAAGATTTAGCAAAGTATGTGTATGTATTCTTTTATATTTATATGTTATCTCTATTGTATTTATTTTTTATTCTATGTATTATTATTTTTTGACGAAGCGTTTTCTGT
Source organism: Gastracanthus pulcherrimus (assembly GCA_949152435.1). NCBI lineage: Eukaryota > Metazoa > Arthropoda > Insecta > Hymenoptera > Pteromalidae > Gastracanthus > Gastracanthus pulcherrimus. Next base: position 67,166,979 of record OX424572.1, read on the forward strand.
GATATTTGACTGTGACTAGTTCATTACATTTAAATTTTATAAACTGAAGAACTGATAAAGTGAATTATTATTTTAATAAGAAATATGCAATAAGTGAAAGTTAAGATAACAATTATATTAAATCGACTGATATTTTTAATTATAATTATAACTACATGTACATGAAATTGTAAGATTTTGTCTTCTGATGAATAAAAAGTATATCTATCTATCTATATCTATCTATCTCTCTCTCTCTCTCTCGCGCTCACTTGTCTTCTTGCTAACACCCCTCCTCCCCTAATCTCTGGTCAATTGTCAAGACCAAAAGTATCGTTAGCGATAGACACGACGGACAGTCGGAGACGCGATTCGATAGTAAACGGTTTCTATATTTTATTTTGTACGAGAGAAATTTTACAATATACGTAAGATCTAGGTAGGTTATATTAAGTATGTTTTTAAACTAAACTCAATATTTTTTATTTAAATTTTTTCCGCATATCCTTATTTTTATGCGATTAAAAATGTACAAGACGTCGCATTATAGTCTATTTTTACGTGGATAGGTTGCGGTTGTCCATGCATATATTATACATTAAAATTTACTTGAATAACTAATTTAGTATAGGACTATAAAGAAACGTTTACTTAATAAATTACTTGTAAATCTTGGTCTATTCTGATTAATATTAAAGCCAAAATTATCGATCCAATTGTAATAAATATCGAATCTTTTATTTTTCAATCGCCATGGGACCGTGGGTTTTTAGATAATGAATCGGAAAATATTTACGCCATTTTCAACTTCATTCAAAATCTATGAATGCGTCTTTTCAGTATCACTATCATAGTGCATTCGAATACGCCATCTCTGTTTTCGGATATTGTTGAAAAATTTGGACACTGCTTCTTTAATTATTCAAAAAATTTTGTAAAAAACGCACAGAACTATATATAAATAATTGTTATTATAAGTACTATATAATTGTAGTGGGCTTATTTTAATATATATGCGTCAGGCCAACCAAAATGAACAAATCAATACGAACCTACCCAGACGGAAATATTCTTGTATGAATAATAGTATATAACTAGTTATGAAAAAAAAATAATAGATAGAAACTATTTAAAACTATTTATAATAGTTTATAACGGTCGGAATTGAGACTTTTATAATAGTTATTATGGAATATGAACTGCAATTATTAGTCGATAAAAATTTTATAAGCAGTTATAAATTTTTTTCAATTTTTTCGATGCATAAAGTATAGGCACATAAAAAAAATTTATAACTGTTATTATCATTTTTTCAATACGTGGAATTTGTGCACATGAAAAATTTTATATATAGCTCAGAATTTGAAAGAAGATATTAAAATTATAAATAGTTATACGAAGTAAATTATAATTCAAAACAGTTATAAATAGTTATAAATTTTTTTGCACGATGTAATATTTCCTTGTTTGCGGTAAAAAGGAAAAGTTCAAAAAAAAATTTATAACTGTTTATAATTATTTATAACAGTTTATAGATATTATACATAGTCTCAATTCCGACCTTTATAAATTTTTATACACAGTTATAAATACTTTCTATTTTTTATGTGCTAAAACGATTTCTGTCTGGGTAGTTCTCAGCTTTCTCCGCCGATTTTGTATATAAATGTATCTATCAAAAAAAGCCCCTAAGAGCCCATGTGTGACCTAGTAGAATTTATTGAATTATTTAAAAAAAAGCCAATTAATGATTATTTTCAAAAAATTCTACAGAACGCCCATTGACATTGGCACCATTTTGAACGAACGAAAAACTGATTTCTGCGTAGTCTTACCATCTGTAAGATAAAATTGTTAGCCCACCCTTGCAGTTCAATGGGTCATATATAACGCTGAATATAAACCCGCGAAATTTTGTATTTTCAACGTGAATTTAGGACTAACTTGCTTTCATGAAATATACTTCGAACATTCTACAAAACGAAGCATTTGCGTTTTGTACTTATTGCATGACTGTGATGTTTTTAGACTGCTTTTTCCAGCTAAAGGTTTACTTTAGTTTAAACGCCATACTATTAAAGTCTGACGGAATTTTCGTGAGGTATTACACATTACGGAAATTCTATGTGTGTCCAAGAGAAAGCCGTCATTAAGGGGACGTATAAACCTTTAAATTTTAAATTAATTGATAATACATTTTAAGATAAAAATAAGTCAATCATCATATATTACCCGATTTTTTTCGATAAATTTGAACATCTTATCAAAATATAACTAAATAGTATATTGTTTATCATGGGGGAAAAGTAGGCTTTTTTCGCCTGCGTGTGAGGTTTGCAATACTAGTCAAAGCGAGCAAGCACGACCCGAAGGCGAGTGCATATTGCGAGCTGAAGACGAGTATTACAAACACACAATGGCGAAAAAAGCCTTTCCCCCATGGTGCACACTGTGTTTTTTGTCAAACATGTATTGATAACGTGTTTTTGTATGCCTATTAAGCGAAATTAAATTCGGCCGTTCTTCGACATGGTGCAAACGTACGCTTGTTAGACTGTAAAATCAACCTACTAGAGTGCATAGGCCAACATAAACATGTGGGTATCATCCGAATGATACTGGATGTTTTAGGGTGCCTGACCCCACTTAGAGATGTGTGACATCCTACTTATTCCAGATATAAATATAAATCAATATTATTATAACGCATAGAAAAACACCAAATTTTTTAACTTTTTGTTAGCACTATTGTGGAGGACGTTTAAGCTGCGCCGCCACAGTCGGCTAAATCGACTTTTTCGTTTTTAAAATCGTAGAACTTCAGATAGAAACCACCAAACAAACTGAAATTTTTTGAGCTTCAAGTTTACTGATTATAGAACATAGGAAAAGTATAGAGGAAGCGTTAGATTAACATCCTAACCTCAAAATAAAGTACAAAGTTGCCCATTTTTCGGAAAAATATAGTTGTTGCTGCGACAAAGTCGTCATATATTTTTATTTATTGCCTCAAACACTATGTCTTATAGATTTTTAACCGCTGAATTCGAATCCACCACCTAAATTAACCGAAAACCTAACCTAAAAGGTTAAAAAGCCAATTAAACGCTAATTATTACCATTTGTTGTTTTCCAAGTGATAGAACATGAGATAGGATTGACTAATTCCCCTGAATCTTTTTTGATCTTCAAACTTAATGGTCATAAAACATGGGAAAATTATAGGAGAAGCATCAGATTGAAATCCTAACCTCAAAATGAAGTACAGAGGTGCACATTTTACGGATAAATACGGTTTTTGCTGCCTCAAACACTATATCTTGTAGGTTTTTTTATCGTTGAATTCGAATCCACCGCCTAAATTAACCAAAAACCTAACCTATAAGGTCAAAAAGTCCATTATATGCTAATTATTACCAAAAAGCCCATTATACGCTAATTATTACCATTTGTTGTATTCCAAGTGATAGAACATGATATAGGATTGACTAATTCCCCTGAATCTTTTTTGATCTTCAAACTTAATGGTCATATAACATGGGAAAATTATAGGAGAAGCATCAGATTGAAATCCTAACCTCAAAATGAAGTACAGAAGAGCACATTTTATGGATAAATACGGTTTTTGCTGCCTCAAACACGATATCTTGTAGATTTTTTACCGCTAAATTCGAATTCACCACCTAAATTAACCAAAAATCTAACCTAAAAGGTCAAACAGCCAATTAAATGCTAATTATTAGCATTTTTTGTATTCCAAGTGATAGAACATGAGATAGGATTGACTAATTCCCCTGAATCTTTTTTGATCTTCAAACTTTATGTTCATAGAACATGGGAAAATTATAGGGGAAGCGTTCTAATCTCAAAATGAAGCTCATTTTTCGGAAAAATACTGTTTTTGCTGCAATATATTTTTTTACTGCCTCAAATACTATATCTTGTAGATTTTTTTACCGCTGAATCCGGATTGACCACGTAAATTAACTAAAGTAATCAAGCTAAAACTTGGAGGATTCATTCTTTGAACAGTCCCACATAGTATACAAATTATTTGGATTTGGTGTATAATGCAATAATAATGAATTATTATCAAAACAAATACAAAACGTGAAATTTGTAAATTTCTTTGGCGCTTAATAGATGGTCACCTTTATTATTCAACTTATTTGTTTAATAGAAGATGTCAACAAATACCAGGATCAACATATGTTTTATTTTATATATATACTAGGGGGCTGCGCCCCCTGCTCGCTCCGCTTACCAACCCCACATCTTACAACAATAGTTAAAATTATTTGTTTGCTTGACATTATTAATTCTTATAAGGAAATAATATAATTATTTTTTCTATTTTGTCCATACCACCTATGCGGTAAATAGAAAGGTGCGTTGATTTTTTTGTTTTGTTTAATTTACTAATAATCCTATTTAATAATGTACTGATAAATAAATGTGATTTATTGATATGATAAACTCACATATATTTTTCATGATTATCATTTAATTATCAGAATCCCTTTCCCACCTCTATTGAAAAAGATTAACTTAAAAATCATTACGATAACCTGTATAATAATTAACGTAGATAATTCTATATTATATTTATCATTCAAGTATTTGTTATAATTTTTAATTTATTCATTTGCAATAGAGATTACCCATCTCTCCTTCCTATCTCCGGTGTGTATACCTAATAAAATAAAATTTTATAGAACACTATTTAACTTGTAAAATACATCTATATATACCACTTGTGTATATTTAGATCTATTTATCAATTTAAAATTAATATGTTTTACTTAATTTTTTCCTATGGGTATAAAAAAGTAATCATATAAATATACTCTTAGAAGGAAAATAACTTGTTGAATTGAAAAATATTACAATTACAAAAACATATAATAAAAATTTTTAATAAAATAAAATGAAATGCATTCTTACCTAATAAGGTTGTGCTTATAAAATATTACTACACCATATCTTGAAATAATATTAAATAATCACGTTATTAATTATATGATTACTTTTATGATTGGCTAATGTGTTTTGAATATTTTATTAATTTTTCTTTATTTTAATAATTAGTTATAATATGTGAATATATGAAACATTAAAAATTTCAAGTAGAAATATGGCGTATTCGAAATAAATAAATGATTAACCAAATTTTATAACCCATACACTACACGCAATATTTGTAACGTATTTATAATACTTTTCCAAACTTTCTAAAAGATAATAATTTAAAATTGGATCATTGTTTTCTACCTTTAACATTAAAATTTTAGAGACCTGCAACCGTATATAACATGGTATGTTTTCCCAATTTTTGAAAATTTCTAAATCACCATCTTTCCCAACAAAATTGTCTATTTCATTATTTAATTTAGTGTAATATAAATTTTTATCTACAGAATGTAAATAATTTTCATATTCTTCTTCCTGTTCTAAATAGTCATCAATTTATTCATTTAAATCTTGTAAATTTTGAAAATCTTCGGCATTTTGTAAATCCTCTAACTTAACGTAACAATTTTGAATTGGATCCCACTCCATACTATCGTCAATTTGTTCATTTAAAGCCTCTAAAGATTCTAAGTTTCGTAAATTTTCCATTCCTTCGTTATGATCTTGATTTAATTTCCGTTCCATGTTATCCATCTTTATAATTTTCGAATATATATTAAAAATGTAATGAGAACTGTTTTTCCAATAGTTTATTTTATTTTTATTTATTTATAGATATATTTTAATTTTATTTTAAAAGATGATGTTAATTTTCAAAAATTTCTTGCCATACTACATTAGCAATTTCTGTTAAATTTTCAGACTCATTTTGAATACATACTTTTTCTGGGTCTTTACATCTAGATAAAAGAACATATAATTGGCCATGAGAAAACAAAGATCTTTTTATAAATATTCCTATCTCATCAAAACTTTGACCTTGGGATTTATTTATAGTCATTGCGAATGCTAATACAATAGGAAATTGTTTTCTATAAAGAATAAACGGTAATGATGATGATTCTCCAGTATTTAAGGTTATTCGTGGAATGAATACCCTATCTCCAATTTTTTCTCCTGTTATTATTTCTGCTTCAATATTATATTTAAATCATTTTATTATTTTTAATCTTGTACCATTACATAAACCATCAGTAATACTTAAATTTCTAATGAACATATTAAATTATACAAAACAAAAAAATCAATGCACACAATATCTATTTACCTCCTGGGTTGTGTGGAAAAAATAGAAGAAACTTTTATTTAAATGTTATTTTACAAAAAAATTGGATTGATAATTGAAAACTTTATCAATAAAAAATTGTATTGAAATCCTAAAACAATTTAACTGAATTTAATTAAAGTTTTTAATTGTTTTTCAAATAATGTAACCACTCTATATAACACAAAAAAACGCAGGTATCTATTTATCAATTTCTCTATTTACCTGAAAGATCGTTTCTATATATTTATAAGTCTGGATATTTTCCTTTTAATCATTATGAAAGATTTTTTAAAAACATTATATAAAACTGAATACAATGAGGAGGGCTGAGGGGGGAAGAGGGGGAGGGCGGAGGGGAGGGGAAAGAGGGGGTGAGGGGGATGAGGGGGGATGAGGGGGGGCTAGGTGGTAGAGTTAGCAAATTAACTATATATAGGTAGATATATATATATATATATAAAATAAAACATATGTTGATCCTGGTATTTGTTGACATCTTCTATTAAACAAATAAGTTGAATAACAAAAGGTGACCATCTATTTAGCGCCAAAGAAATTTACAAATTTCACGTATACTATGTAGGACTGTCCAAAGAATGAATCCTCCAAGTTTTTTATATATATATGATTGTAAAATTTAGGAAAACTATAGGGAAACTATTATCGTAACACTATAACCTCAAAAACTCGGTGTTAAAGTGTCATTTTTTCAAAAAAACTCAAATACTAGTAATGAGCTAGTGATCGATAAGTACATTTTTTTAATATTAAATTATTTATAAAGCTTGTTTGTACTAAACAATGTATTGGTATGTCAATAAATGATGTTCAAAATGTGAAAAAAACCGTATGACCTTCTAACCTAAATCTAGGTAAGTCGTAGATACAATTACTACTTTCCAGACTCTCAATAAAAATAAAGTTTACACATTACCAAAGTTAGATAAACACATTTTATTGGTTACGAAGATAACCTAAATAACAGATCCCCAATAATATTCCTTTAGCTAACCAAAAATTATAGCCATGAATAATTATAAAATTCTTATTTCGGAATTTTGAACAATAAGCCAAACCTTTTACTATAAAACTTGCGTTTGCAAAATCTCGTAATCTCCAAACACTCATGAGCAGACAACACAAACTTCGAAAGTGAACCAAATAATCCCAATACCGTTTATTATAAATTACGTATTAATGGTTTAGTAGTTTGATAAAGAAACAAAATACGTTTAAAAAATATGTAAATTAATATTTCCACTTTTTTTAACTTTGCTTTTCTAATTCACTGTCTACATTAGGTTTAAACTCAGTAGTTTATACTTTCTATAACTTATAATGCCCTTTACTCCCTAATTTTAAGAGTATCAAGTACAAATTCAATGTTTGTAATTTTTCAAAAATATATTAGCTGCATAATTTCGATGTTTTGGCGTCATTTTTCATATTTTTATCATTTGTAATTGCTATATTGAAAGAAATACGTATTCATTGAATTCCCGAAATATCTTCTTACTTTTAAATGTTTTAGTGGTTCAGCTTTATTGTGAAATGTAGTATAATTCTGAATTAATACATCGAAAATTCGTTCTATATAGCTCGCTATATTATAAAACTATGTGTGTCTCACTTCAGTATAAACTGTGAAAGAGCTTTCGACAATCTTATTACTTTCGGTGTGTTGCCATGGTAACCATTTACATATGTTGAATAAATAAATATAAATAAACATCTAGAATTTACTGCATTTCTGCATTTATTATAACATCTTTCTTAGTCTTACGAATCGCTGTGAAATTGATTAGATGTATTTAAAACTATTGTGCATTACCCTAATGAAAGTTCTTTTTGTAAATTGTCATAATTTTTTACACAGTATTCCCGTAGTTATATAGGAAAAACTAACAATTTTCAATGATAATTGATGTTTCTTCAAAACTATTCTTGCGCATGGGTATGCAAGTATAGCATTTGAAAAAAAATTATGTAATATTTAACACCTGCACCACACAAAACTGTGAACTTCAAATTTCTAAAAACACAATTATAACGAAAAATAAAATTATATTGAATCCTCATTGTAAAAATAAGCTAAAAGCCACATTTTTAACTCTAATCATGGGCAACACTTTCTTAATAAATTCTTTTTAAAAATCGAAGTTCATGGTAGTATTGCGAATAAGTTGAATACGATATCCTTAAAGTTTCAGATTGATTCATTGTAATCTTATGCGCATAAGAATTGTTGAACATTGGGAAACCATAAATGAAGAAAACTGCACTTTTGTAAAAATAAGAAATAATTTTCTGATGATTTTAGAACCATTTTTCTATCGCAGAATATCGATCATGTTTTCTGAAGTTTGTCTACGTAGTAAATAGTAGATTTAGGCACAGGTTAGGATTCGGTTAATGTAGGAACACGCTGGATTGTGTGCAATAAAGATCGGAGGAAAAATCCGTATAAATAACTATTAAGTTCATTAAAATGATTTCAATGGCCAATAATGCCAATATTGCCAATACAAAATAATGTTCTGTTCTAAGAAACGTACAAAGTTTCAGAAAATGAAATAAAAAAGATCGAGATTTTCGTCAAATTTTACTATAGAACCGCCACCTTAAGCTAGAAAATGTAGGCTAAAAAAAATTCGCAATCATGCTTTAATACAAAACATAAAACCAAACCAAGTGCTTTATTTTCTAGGATGTTCGAACTAGGTATGTTTTCTGAAAGTTAGAGCTAAAATGCTTTGTATAGACACAAGTTTCAGGAGTGCCAACCGTTTTCGAAAAAGTTCCTTTATTGTACGGGCTGTATTTTTGGTTATACGGAACCGATTTGAACGCACCAAAAGAGAAATTGAAGGTCCTTTTAAGACAAAGATTTTGAGACTTGCTAGAACTAAATTCATGTTGATTTGGTAAAATGGCAAACGATCAAAACATAATCTAAAAAATACAAAATTTTGGGTTTATAGCATAGAATAGGTGACCTAATGAACTGCCAGGGTAGTCTAATATTTGTTTCTTAAAGATGGTAAAAAAACGATGCAATCCTTTTTGGTGCGTTCAAAATGGTGCTAACGGGCATTCTGCAATTATTTTTTAAATTAACCATTTTTTGGCCATTATAAAAAATTCTACCAGGTCACACATTTACCCTTAGGGGCTGAAACTTGGTTTGAGAGCTATTTTTGATAGGTAATTTCATATAATAATTCGATAGAGAAAACAGAACTAGCTGCGCATTGATTTATTCATTTTGGCTGGCCTGACTCATATGTTTTTGGAATTCTATCAATGAATGCTTATATGGGTGATTTTCAGTGAACTGTCAAATTTCGTGTGTTCGATAATCTACATACGAGATACAGTTAAATAAGTCATTTATAGTCTTATGGTTCTCCGATTAAATATAGAAAAGATTTAACTTTATCTATTACATAGAGTGATCATAAACTATGTATTATAAAAGTTATGGACTACAGTGGTCACCATGTGACCTCCGTGGCATATGCTTAGTTGAATAAAAGCTTTTCTATTGCATATTAATTGCTTAAAGACCTTATAGTCAATATCACAATTTTCATCCATAAAAATACATAAAATCTGACGAATTGTCTGTTAATATGGAGTCTAACATTTATTTTTCATTTTAAAGAGCGATAATGAAGGATGAGATATAAAATCCGAAATCGGCCACCATCAAAATCGTCATAAAACTTAAAAATTCTAACAGAAAGCCATGTATGATTTTCTTTTTAAAGATTCTTCTCATTACTAGAATGGTTTCTCAAAGTAGAATTAACAAATAGGAGAGACTGAGGTATAACGGGTCACTGGACATAATTCCTATATAAAGGGATAAAATGTTTTTTTTCCACATGCCAATCTACTTGTGGTGGTAGTGTGAGTTAATGTTCTCTGTAAGGGAAATTCTCCTCGAAGCAGAACAAAATTGACAACCCAATTAGTTTTTACAATCGTGAAAATGACAAAAATGTTTATGTGTACCTAATAAATTTTCTCTTTGATTATCAGTGGTTATTAAATACATTAGATCTAATATTAAGATTTAATAAGCATACAAAAACATTGTACTTCTCTCTTAAGATATTTCTGTGCCTATAATTAAACAAAGACCAATAAATTATACGCTATTCCGTCATAACTAAATAGGGTGACCCGTACTGTCCCAATACTTTTGAAATTGCGATTTTCGAAGCCATTTTGTAAGTGCACATTTTTTAAGATTTAACCTTTTTTTTTGTAAAGAAAAGAATTTTGTATTTTTTTGTATTTGATTTTTGTATTTGAATCAATTATTTTGTAAAAAAAATTGATTCTTTTTCTCCGACGATAACTGAAGTAAATCGGCAGCATTTTATCTGAAACTTCAGAAAACGGTACCTTTTTACTATCTCATGACCTGTATGTTTTTTCAGATCATGAGATAATCTATTTTATAAAATATTGAGGTTATGTGTTTTTTTAAATTTTGTTTTGATCGTTTTTATTTTGAGAACGGCGCGGTCATTTTTTACCAATCAGGTATCATTTTTTTTTGTTTTACAATGAAGATTCAAAATTCAAATGAAATTTGAAGAATAATTGACTTGTTTTTGTTTTATAACGATTTTTCGATTTTTGAGCTTTAGATTATCTGTTATTTTGGTATATTAGAAATATTATGATAAATCTATTGTAAATTCATTAAAAAGAGCAGAAAAGTATCTATCTTTTACAACCATACATTTTGGATAGGCTCTTATCTTTCTTCTAAATAATTACTATTTCCCTGGTGGAAAAAATTTGTTGTGCCATATCGTGCTAAATCGTGCTCAACTGTGCCAAACTGTGCCAAATTGTGCTAAATTGTGTCAAATTATGCTATACTACGCTAGAGCCGTGCCATTTCGGACATTTCGCACAGTTTGGCAAAGTTTGGCACAGTTTGGTACAGATTGACACAATTCGGCACAGTATGGCATGAGTTGGCATAACTTGGCACATTATGAATTTAAACAAAATTACTTTTCTGAATTATTTACAGAAAAGCTAGTACACTTTGACACAAGATGGCACAGTCTGTCACAAAATGGCACAATTTGGCACGATGTGGCATAATATGGCATATCGGGGCTAATCTGGCACATCCTTTAATTGTAGCTTCCAACCTGGCGTAATGCACATAATCTAGCATTTTATGGCATAGCTTGATATGGTATGGCATAGTTTGGCATAAAATAGCATAGCTTGGTATAAAATGGCATAGTTTACCATGTTATGTCATGATATGGTGTAATTATGCGCATTTGTGTGTATTTTGTATCAATTATTTGTATATAATTATTAAAACAATCATATTTCTACAAATAGTTAGGTATAAATTTTATTATTAAAAAAATTACATAATAATAGTTATAATGTTATTACAATACGTGATACATATATTAAATTAATGAGTGTCGCCCTAAAATACCTTTTACAATAGTAACAATAATTATCTATATAGTCTTGCTGAGATTAATACCATTAACGTTTTTTATATTATTATATTATACGTTTACACTATAGAGTTTACACAGTTAATGACAATTTACGAAATCTTTTCAAGTCAAACAATAACGTTTGGGATGGCGCGTTCGTTTTTGGAAACACTGCGCATATCTGGGCATAATGTGGCACATCCTTTAATTGTAGCTTCCAACCTGGCGTAATGCACATAATCTGGAATTTTTGAGAGAGAGAGAGAGAGAGAGAGAGAGAGAGAGAGATAGAGCGAGAGAGTGAGAGAGAGATTGATTGATTGATTGATCTTTATTCCGCCTTGGGGTAGAACCCCGTCTGGCGCAAAGAAAATACAAAGTTATAATTTAATTAAATTTACATAGCATAAATGTACAAAGAAATTAACATGTAAGTTTAATTTTAATTGCTAGTGTAAATTCACTTAATATTAATTACAATTCAAGAATTAATAGTATCGAATGAATAGATTCTAACTAAAGTCTAAGTTCTAAGTTGTACAGCTAACGCAACATATGTAATAAAATATAATATAATATAATAACTAACTAAACGGATAAGCCCTCATTTTGAATCCTTGTTTCCCAGTCTATACGATCACGCGTAAAGAGAGCATCTCGCAGGAAGGTTTTGAAAGTCCCATGGGCCGATCAAGAAAAATCTACAACACATAACGAATTCAGCAACGCGGACGCTCTTATATGAAATGCCTGATTGAGGGATTCCGTACGAGGGGCAGGATACAGAAGAACTTGAGGGGGATTCCTAGCTGACCGACGCATAGTTGCATCAATATTGAGTCTTGAAAAACAACTGGCAAGATAAGAAGGACGTCCGTGGGCAATGACAACATAGGCTAGTGCGGCAGTAAAATATTCACGCCTACGTGCTGCTGACAACCAGCCTAATTCCAGCCTAAAAGGTGTAACATGAGCACGAAAGGGAATATTGGCAAAAACAAATCGAACGCACGCATTTTGGGCACGTTGAATTTTCAGGGATAGGGTGGAGTCAAGATCACTGTATACGACTGAAGCGTAATCAAGCTGTGGAAATATAAGACTTTCCACCAAGTTTTTCCTTAGTTTCAACGTTAGGGCATGTCTGTAGAGTTTTAAAACAAATAAGGTGCCATAGACTTTTCGTGCTACATGCTTAGTATGTAGCTGCCAGTCGAGAGTAGGGGTGAGCCACACACCAAGGTTACGGACCTCGGAAACATATGGAAGCGCATGGCCATCGATTATAACTTCAGGAAGGTTTGCTATGTCGATTTGCGAAATGTAAGCAAGACTTCCAAGAATCATGATTTTTGTTTTAGCTAAGTTTAGATCCAGACCATTTGCACCTGCCCAAGTGGCGACAGCTTGAGCATCTCTCGTGATTTCAGCTATACCTTGAAGGGGATCAGATGGATAGCAGTGATGATAGATCTGGGTGTCATCGGCAAATATCATGAAATTAGCATATTTCAGGACTGATGGAAGATCATTTATATAAATAGCAAAAAGTAAAGGGCCGAGGACACTCCCTTGAGGTACACCTGAGGCAGATCTGAGCCAATCCGATATAGAGCCACCCTCATCTATTACTGCTTGAATGCGGTCTGTAAGATAGCAGAAAAACCATCGTTGGACCCTATCAGAAACATTGATTGCGCGAAGTTTGGCAAGTAGTATCGCATGTGGGATTGAGTAAAATGCCTTTGAAAAGTCAAAGAGAACCAAAATTGTGATCATTCGATTATTAACAGCCCGCCTGATATCACCAAGTACACCTAGTAGAGCGGTCTGAGTGCTATGGCCACGATGAAAACCAGCTTGCCTAGGATTTAGAAGGTTATGAACCTCGAGATACCCTAGCAGTTGATGATGAACTAGCCGCCCAAGTATCTTGGATAACTCGGAGAGTTGGGCTATTGGTCGCGTGTCCGATGGTGTAGATGGAGCTTTAACTTTAGAAAGAGGGACTAACAGAGCTTTTTTCCATGCTGAGGGGTAATATGCATTCAAGAGCGAAGAGTTCATTAGATCAGTAAGAGGGCCCAAAATATCAGGCAGGGAAGCTTTGATCATCGTCACTGACAGGCCATCGACGCCAGAGCCTTTCGAATTTGAAGATGTCAGCATTTGAAGGACTTCACTTTGTGAAACTGGGCGGAAATCAAATGACGTCGGAAGTGTAGAGTCGAATGGCAGATCACGTGCAACTTGAAAGTCGTCTTCAGCGAGCGGCTGTGAGCGATTTACAGTTGCTGCGTAGTGCGCGTTGAGTGTATCAGCGCTGAAATAAAGGAGGGGAGAGGGCAGATTGGAACCCGTGATGTGCATGCCACGAAGTTGACGCCATTTAGACTTCACATCTGGAGCTTCGTTAAGTCGGTTAGCCAAAAACTCATTTTTTGCTGTATCGAGCGAATTGCTGACTAGAGATCTAAGGGATTTAAAGCGAACATAGTCCGACGTGAGATTCGAGGAACGTGCAGTCTTATAAGCAAAATCACGTTATTTCATTAGAGCACGTAGCGCAGGTGAAATCCACGGTTTTCTTTTAGACGATAGTATAATAGTCCGAAGCGGCGCGGCCGCATCATATGAAGCGATAAGAGCCTTTGTTATTCGATTTTCCGATTCGTCAACTATGGGTAAACAGGGGCCAAGTACCAAGCCCGAATTGGGTGTAGTAGCAATGAACGAGCCTGAAGGAGGGAGATTTGATGGAAGTGAGAGATAAGCAAAGTTGCTCTTGATGCTGTTCGCAAGTAGCTCGGGGTCAATTTTGTTTAAGCTGCGCGTCATAATTGTTTTCTTCCGTGGTGGCAATATTGCGTAGCGAAGTTTAGCTTCAATCAGGTCGTGCCCCGCAATAAAAGGAGCATCAGACTTACTGTATGTAAGGGCAGATGCACTATCCTTCTCAATGATGAGGTCGAGCCAAGTATGAGAAGGCGGATCACGCCAAAGAGTATGGTGCGTAGGCTCGGAAGACACCAGATGGAGCGAGTGGGATTCAATAAGTTCACGTAGGCGAGTAGAAGCTGCATTCAAAATACACATTTTAATGTTAAAATCGCCAGTTATAATGACGTTCGAGTAATGAGGAAGATAAGGTGCCAAACAGTTAAAAAAATGAGTAGGATATGCTGCAGAGGGTCGGCGATAAACAACAGCAAATAAAGTTTTAATAGATGCATTTATTACTTCAATTATCAAAAATTCCGGAGTATTATCAAATAACGGCTTTGATTGCGCTATAATTTTTACAGCAAAAACATCGCGAACATAAATGCCAACACCACCGCCCTCCTTGCCCTCTCTATCAACTCTCAAAAACAAGTAGCCCTCAATGGTTAACGGCGCATCGGGCTCATTGGGTACAAGAAAAGTTTCGGTAACAGCTAAAATGTCAAAGTATTGACCTGTGCAACGTTCCTCGATCAAAGTAAAATGCTGATGCGTTGCAAGTCTATTTACGTTTATGTGGCCAATAACAAGAGAGTCTACGCGCTTCGAGGTGAGATTCCGAGACGATGATAGTCAATCCGCGGTCTGTCTAGGCTGAAGGGCAGTGAGGTCCTCCGCTGAGTGGATAGGAATAAGGGGTGCATCTCGAGTTTCTCGCATGCACACAACGAGGTTTTTTATAACCGTGCGTGCGTAATTAAGACTCTTATAGGCAGCAAGTGCCTTACGCCATAGAAGATATACGGGATTGGGCCATATGGGATTTATATATACTTTCCTTTTACGCCCTGCACCAAAAATAGTTTGCGCATCTAGCGCGTCTAAGCGGCCTATCTTTTTAAGAACATTATCTCGAATTGTCGTCGACATGAATTTCATAGTAAATGAGCGTGTCGACACTGAGCTATTTGACGTGTCCATTTCATCACGGGGGGCAAATATTGTAGGGGGAGTATGCTGTATTTCATGCTGTGAGGTAGATGCTGCACCATTCGGAGCGGTGGTAGGAGCTGACGCGCGTTTAGGTACCCAGGGTCGTATTTCTAATACGTGAGATAGTAGACCAGAAAAACCGATAGCTGCAAGCACGCGATCAGCTAATTGCGGTAATGTCAAATCGGAGACTGCTGGGGCACCGGAGACAACGACTTAACACTGATCTTCCAGAGTAATGGAATGTGAAAGGGACGTTATCTCTGATCTTAAATCGTCATAATCAGCGCGATGCTCAATTTCCATACGCTCGAGTTTAGTCTCTACGGCTGTAAGACGGCCCGACACAGCTAAAAATGATGCTTCATGCTTTTCGTGCGAGCTTGCAGTCGAATGCTTATGCTCACGAAACTCATGCATATATTTTACAAACCACGCGGGAGCATCGGGGTAATCATCAGTCAATTTTATGTATTTGTTATCTTACATTAACGTTCACTTATTGCATTTCTTATTTAATAATATTATTCGCTGTATCAGTTCGTCAGTTTATAAAATTTAAATATAATGAACTAGTCATAGTCAGATATCACAGAAACACGCTTCGTCAAAAAATAATACATAGAATAAAATAAATACAATAGAGATAACATATTAAAAATAAAAAGAATACATACACATACTTTGCTAAATTTTTACGTATACTATCACGTCAAAATGTAAAACACACTCATTCATGACACTTTAACAATCACGCTAATAAATACATTCACACCCAACACTAAACATATTTAATAAATAAATAAATTAATAAATAACTAAGTCGAATAAATAAATAAGCCAGATAAATAATTAAATTAAATAAATAAATAAATAGATTAAATAAATAAATTTAAATAAATAAATAAATTAAATAAATAAATTTAAATAAATAAATAAATTAAATAAATAAATTTAAATAAATAAATAAATAAATTAAATAAATAAATTTAAATAAATAAATAAATTAAATAAATAAATTTAAATAAATAAATAAATTAAATAAATAAATTTAAATAAATAAATAAATTAAATAAATAAATTAAATAAATAAATTTAAATAAATAAATAAATAAATTAAATAAATAAATTTAAATAAATAAATAAATTAAATAAATAAATAATTCAAATAAATAAAGAGTCTAAATAAATATCCGAGTCACCTCTATGCATTCCCTTCACCATGTAATTGCTTAAGGTGCCTGCTAAACGCCGTTTTAAATTTACAATAAGATGGCAGGCACCTCATACTGCTTGGGAGCGAATTCCAGAGGTGCGCACCTTGAACTCTAAATGAGAATAGGCCCTTATCGGTGCGCGACCCCGGAACCGACAGCTCTTTCATACCACCCCTACTTGAAGTCCTGGCCTGGTTTTTTTCAAAGAGGGCAGTAAGATATGGTGGCTGCCGCATGACAACCGCTTTGTAAAGCAGCAGCTCCATAAAATACTCCTTCCTCACCTTCAGATCTAACCAGTCTAGTTTTTTCCTGCAGGCGGTGATATGCTCATCACGCCTAACACCACATATGTATCTCACACATGCATTCTGTAGACGTTGTAGTCGTGTCTGGAGCTCTCCTGACACGTCAAGAAGAACCACTGAGCAATAGTCTAAGTGAGGTAGTACCAGTGCACATGCCAGCTGCTTCCTCAGTATCTCTGTGGTGCTTGAACGGAATAATTTTAAGCTATACAGAGCTCTATTTACTTTTCTACTGACCGCATTCAGTTGCGGCTTCCATGTTAACCTTCCGTCCATCACCACGCCGAGGTTGGTGACTGTATCGATAAAGGGAACGTGTACGCCGGTCTGTATCTCAATGCCTTGCAAGTCAAGGTTCTGAACCTGTTTGATGTTGTGATCAGATCCAAAAATTATCGCCTTTGTCTTGCCGACATTGAGGCGCAGGCCAGCTGACGTTGCCCAGTTCGATACTGCTCGTGCTACAGCCGACATGCGACTGATACCATCACGAAGACCTTTCAGGGTCACTTGTGTGTAGGTTTGCAGGTCGTCAGCGTAAAGTATGTGTTCTACACCATCTAAGTCTAGTGCGTCTTGTAAGTTGTTTATGTACAGGCTGAAAAGCAGGGGTCCCAGGACTGAGCCCTGTGGAACGCCAAGATTGGTGGTTAGCCAACCTGAATCCCCGTTTGTGTTTGTGACGACTTTCTGTCGTCTCTCCATAATATATGAATTAAGCCACAGGAGAACACTTCTGGAGAATCCCATGCGCATCAGCTTACGCAGCAGTTTAGTGTGTAAGATGGTGTCGAATGCTTTGCTAAAATCAAAGATTAACAAAATAGTCAATAGTTTTTTGTTGTTGTTAATGCCTGATCTTATGTCTTCCGTCAGTTTTAGTAGTGCTGTCTGTGTACTGTGATCGGGTCCAAAGTATTATTTTCTCGTAAAAAGTCAGTTATTTGGTCGTGTACTATTTTTTCAAGGACCTTAGAAAGGAAACTCAGTAGGGCAATTGGTCGGAAATCTGACACCGTAGATGGGACAGGCTTCTTCTTCAAAGGCACCGACTGAGCTCCCTTCCAAGTTCCCGGAAAAATGCCACTGGACAGAGAGGAGTTAAAGATCTTAACAATATGATCTTCCACAAACGGAAGAGCCTTAGCCACTATACTTTGGGGAATGCCGTCTTCCCCTCTGGCCTGTGATGAAAAGTGGGCAACAGCCAGGACCACGTCCGAGAAGCTGACCTTTCGGAAAACAAAGCCGTCATCAATGGCAGTGGTCAGGACGTTGTCAAGTTCTTCATCACCCTCATTTTGGGAGATCGATACCCCTGCAAAGTGGGCATTGAGCTCTTCCGGTGAGAAACCATGAAGCTCCTCTCTTGTCTTTGGCAGAAGGCCCAGAGCCTTGAACTCTTTCCAGATATCTTTCTTATTATCAATCGCTTCAGAAATTCTATTTTGTAAAAATCTTTCCCTTGTTTCCTTCGTTCGTAATTCAGCTTCAGTTGCAAGGCCCTGATACTCCCGCCACAGTCTGTCGTCTTTGGTCCGAGCATAGCGTCGTCGTACGGAGTCACGTTTTTTGAGAGAGAGAGAGAGAGAGAGAGAGAGCGAGAGAGAGAGAGAGAGAGAGAGAGAGAGAGAGAGAGATTGATTGATAACAAATTTATTCATGCCAAGGTTATCATAACCGTATGGCAAACAAACAATATAATACATTTTAATGATTGTAAAATGTATAAAAATATATATAGTAAATAGCTATTATTACAAATTAATACTAATAACAAAAATAGACTCTCAGTTAATATATTCGCAATGTATATCGCATGACTATAAAACTAATATTAACAATTATAATTAATTAGATTAAATTCTATTCACACCTATGGGTGTTCTAATCTTATAAGACATTCGTATAATGCCATTTTAAACGATTCAACAGTCTTTTTAAGTCTGATAGCGATAGGCAAAGTATCCCATAGTTTCATAGCTTGAATAGAAAATGTGCATCTATAAGTTCTCGTTGTAGCTAGGGGGATTACAAAATTTGAAGATTTCAGTCTTTCAGAACGACGTGTGTCATCTTTGATTTCCGGAAAAAACTTAAGAAGATATTCCGGTCTCGACACCGTTAATATTTTATAAGTAGTAACTACTAAAAAATATTTTCGACGCTCAGCAAGGGATAGCCAATTTAGCTGCTTATAATACGGTTTCAATGTAGCATCGCGTCTTAGACTAAATATAAATCGTATGACAATATTGCACAGTCGCTGGAGTTTAACAGCAAGATATTGCGAAAGATCACTAATACTAGACAAGCTTAGTCAAAGTAAGGAAATATTACTTATGAGTGGTATGATTGAACCATCGACTACTATGGGTGGAAGATTGTTCTTATTAATACGCATGTGATATTGCACGGATGCAAAAAGCAAGGCTTTCGTTTTATCTACATTAAGAATAAGTCCGTTCGATTTAACCCAATTTACTACAGCAGCAGCATCCTCATTTAATTTAGAGATCACAGCTGGCAATTCAGCTGGCTCACATTGTATGTAAAATTGGAAATCGTCCGCAAAAAGTAAGCAATTATCTTTACAATGAACTAAGACTAGTACTAGCATGTTGATAAATATTAGAAAAATAATTGGACCCGAAGTTGAACCCTGTGGTACGCGTGAAGAGTTTTTCATAAAATCAGATAAACTACCATCAAGATTAATCACAGCTTGGGATCGACCTGTTAAATACGAGTGAAACCAGCTAATAGCTTCATCAGAGAAGTTAAGTACTCTAAGCTTCTTCAAAAGTAACTCGTAATTTATGGAGTCAAAGGCCCTTTTTAGATCAAAAAGTAGCAGGACTGTAACCAATATCTTCTCGATCCCACGACGGATATCTTCGGTAAGTTTCAATAATGCCGTTTAAGTACTAAAATTACTTCTAAATCCTGATTGGTATGGAGAAAGAAGTGAATTTACTTCAAGATACTCAGTAAGCTGTTGCGTCATGAGAGAGTCAAATACTTTAGCAAAATGCGATAAATTAGCAACTGGTCTTGTATTTGCTGGGGAGCCAAGCGAAGGAACTTTACTAAGAGGAACTATGAGTGACTTTTTCCACTCTGTAGGATATGTACAAGATGATATGGACATATTAAAAAGATTAGTAAAAAAAGGGACTAATAATAATAGCATTTCTTTGAAGTGAGAGAGAGAGAGGGAGAGAGAGAGAGAGAGAGAGAGTTGAAATTGGCCACAAAGTGCCACAATGTGCGACACTATGCCTAAGTGTGCCGAACTATGCCAAACTGTGCCAAACTTAAACGTCCCAAATGGCATAGGTTTAGCATGACTTGGCATATGGTAATAGCGGGACTTATAAGGGGCGACCATGGAGTCCGGGTCTTGAATTTCGATAAAACTTTGGGGATCGACTTTTGGAACCTAAAAATGAAGCACAGTACCCGTATTTTTATCCAATGGGTCTTTAAATCTGAGATAGTGCCAATAAACATTAGCATGGCTCATATGGGCAATGCTAAAAATCAAAGGCCCATTGGATAAAACCACGATTATTGGGCTTCATTTTTAGGTATCAAAAAACGATCCCTAAAGTTTCATCAAAATCGTTGACTCGAACTCCGTGGTCCCTCCTTGTTAGTTGCACAATCGCAATAATTACTTTTATTTTAGTAGTAAATGCTACAATAATAGTAATTATTACTATTTGTCTATTAATATGTACTATGGAGTGTAGGATAATCTGCTAAATAAGTATAGTAAATAATATAGTGTATAGTATAGTGTTGTTTTTGCTATTTTTCGAATTTTTGATTTATGACATTAAGGTTTTCTGTGTATCTTTATTTAAAAATATTATGATCAATTTAGTGTATGTTTTAGAAAATAATATTGATCTTTCACCGAAGAATTAAATATAATAAATAATTTTATATTGGAACAATGTATAAAATTTGAGGAATCTAAGTGCCAATGAATTGGCAACGGTTTTTTGTAACGTAATACAATAACACACTTTCTGAACTAAAGTTACAATTTTAGTAATTTTCAACCCCAAATTTGACAGTTCACTGAAAATCACCCCTAGGTATATGAAAACTTGAAGTATCCAATTACCATTTTAATTATTAAAATTTCATTAATTTAAGAGCAGGTCGACTTGAAGAAATTTTAAGATTCAATTATAAAAATATTATTTAAAGCTTGTTTTTCTTTAAATAAACTAGTCGAGATAGATAATATAATCATTATAGAAATAAGTAAAAGCTTCTTATACTTTATTCGATCAAATAAAGGCCTTCAGCGTTCCAGTTTTAAATTTTATCATGAAAGAAAATTCAAGAATTTTAAAATTTGGAGTCATCGTTTGTTTGATGGTTCTTAACAATTTCGCAAAAAGTCAAATTGCTTCGATAGCTAAGAATCCAACGATCGTGATTGTTGGCGCCGGTCCTGCAGGAATCGCTGCAGCATCAAAACTATTTGAGAATGGTTTTAAAAATGTGACGATTTTAGAGGCTGAAAATCGTATAGGAGGTCGTCTATTTACCAGTAAATTTGGTAAGTAAGGAATGATTTAAAATCTTGAAAACTCGGTATGTTTGAAAAAACTTCGTACGCAGAATTGACATAGATAATGTTTTTTATTTGAACTTGCATCCTATCACAAATGATAAAATTTTCGAATAGCGTAAGCTATGTTATCAATGTAGATTCAAATAAAATGAATTACAAGGGATTTAAATATGTTACTAAAAAAAACAATAGTTAAAACTCGAAAATTTCTGATGAAGTCATTAACCAACATAGGTATTCGAAAGTCGAATTTCTCAAGATATTTACGCGGACACTTAAGAAAATACCAGCCAGGAGAGTGTCATACCTTTGGGAAACGATTTTTTATGAGACTTTGGAAGATGTTTTCTAGTACCTAGTAATGAAGCCCTGGACCATTAGTTTGATCCAAGAATAATTAAAGTAGGAGGAAAGAGACTACTATAATTTAAGTTTTGTTTCGTAAAAAATTTTCAAATAGTCTCAAGTTTTTAACAATTGAAGATGGTGATGAAAACAGTATGAAAAATTATCGAATTATACATGTTAAGGGGACAGATACACCTTTACATTTTAAATTAATTGTTAATACGCTTTATAGTCCAGGCGCCGGGTGAGATCCCGTAGCCGATTGATGTCCACGGCTACACCAAAGTTTTTCTTACGTATTTTGGGGCACTGAACACGAATATCGAGGGTGCTTTTCCGGGAAATGATCGGAAAACGGTTTCCCGCGAATTTTCCGGAAAATTCAAATAATTTTCGATTTTTCATTTTGGAAAAAATTTTTCCGTATTTTTCAGGCATTTTTACGACGAAAATGTTCCCAGACATTTTTTCGTAAAATGCTTAGTTTCCGCGGAAAAAATTCTTTAAGTTTCTGAAAATACGCTTTTTTGCTATTTTTGACCCCACCGTACGCGAATATGAGTGATCCAAAATCTTCTTAGGTAGGTTTTGATATTCACTTTAATAGTGTTCTTTCATGATAAAAAAATTCGCTGAGATCAAATTTCATCAATGGTGATTTTAATGCTGTTATTTAGGGCCGCTTACGGGGCGTGAATTCGGCTCGCTCGCGGGCGCTCGGGTGTATGTAGGCCCGTGTGTAGTGCATTAATGTTCATTTTCTAACGTAATCTATTTTCATCGTTGTTACTACATTATTTCTGAATTGATTATTCAATTCATAACTATAAGACGATTGTATCCTGTGTAAAGGTTTTTGTAGCACTGCGTGATCTAAACTCGCACTTAGCCCACGCTTATCCGTGAGCTAAGTAGCTCATTATTTCACCGTGTAATAATGAATTTACTTAAGTCATGGGCTCGTAATTATCGATAATTAATGACAAAAATCACTCTATAGCGTATTGTTACATATAAGAATAGAAAGAAGAAGAAGTAAACCCCTGTATATACCGTCGAAATATACCAGAAAATAATGTTGATCGAGTAAAATATGTTTCTGAATTTGAGGTTCGTTTCACTTGACATTAGAGCGGCAGAGAGCATTTTTTTGAATATTCAATTAAATTTTGTTATCTTTTTATGTAAATATTCGTTGTAAATATAGTTGAATTTTTTCTGTTTTTTCTGAATAACAAATAATTGTAAATGATGAGAGATAGGATTAAAAGGGATACATATAATAATAATAGTAAACAAAAACAATATAATTCAAATTTTTAAATCAAATAAACTATTTATTAAATATTACAACTGTAAATATACTATTTTAAATAATCACTATAGCTATAATAATAGACTATAAAAAACTTTTCATTTCACTAATCTGTTTGAGCAGCTTTATTTTTCACTTCACTCTTATGAAATTCAAAGGAACTTTAAAAAAACTTTTGAAAAA
This sequence comes from Gastracanthus pulcherrimus, assembly GCA_949152435.1. NCBI lineage: Eukaryota > Metazoa > Arthropoda > Insecta > Hymenoptera > Pteromalidae > Gastracanthus > Gastracanthus pulcherrimus. Next base: position 67,190,589 of record OX424572.1, read on the forward strand.
TTTACAATGGATGAAAAAACTGGAAGAAAAATATGAAAAAAATTGAAAAAATCTATGAGAATCTGAGTATATATTCAAACACGAATGGAAAACGAATCAAGCACAAGATGTAGTATACACAACGCAGTCAACATTTTGCGGAATATTACACCGCTGAGCTTGCACAACAATCGAGACCTACGCTGAGCATGGTAAATATACCGGTCAAGCGGTAAAATGACAAGAGATCGTCATTCTACTCACGGTACAATTACACCGCTGAACATGGGAAAAATAATACGCAGTGTAAAAGAGCATATGTTAAGATTTTAAATGTTTACGCTTTTCGTTCGTTTGAATAAGTAAATATTGCATTTACATACATTAGATTTCAATCGGCGGGTTTATATCACACGTGCTATAAAATAGTATCCGATACTCGTGTTCTAAGTAATAGCTCATTATTTCACGGCGTGTATAGCGCCCTCGCTCCGCTCGGGCGCTAACTACACGCCGTGAAATAATGGCCTACTTAGATCACTCGTATCGTAATATACTATAAAGAAGAACTCGGAGCTAAAAACATTCGATGAATTTAGATTATGGTCATTTCATCATTAAAATTCTGCTCTTATAGAAGATCTACCAGCTTCAAGTGCTTCTATAAGACTGCATATTTTGAGATCACTGTACGTTGTTTATACGCAAACGCGATGCCTAGATGAAAATGCAGTCACATTAGACCCTTTGGAGTATGGATTTATTGAGAAAGATGATCTGCTCATGCCCGAGCGAATAAATATTTTATTACCACCACCCTCAGAATTAGTGCCGAATTGTACATGCAAAGTTTGTTCTAGAAAATCGTGTGTTTGTGTTGCTGCGGGAATTCCGTGTTGTTCTTTCTGTTTTTGTAAACGGAATAATACTTGCAAAAATTTATATAATATTCAAGAGTTAGATCAATGATGAATAGCTTGCACTTGTTGTTGCACGTAGATTATCAAGAAAAGCGTTAATTTGGAATTGAACTGTGACCGATTTCATCTCAAATCATGCGGGCTGACACCACCTATCTCTCCGAATCAGCTCAAATTATAGTATATTATTCTACTCGGAAAATAAGCGTATACGTATTTTTTGATTTTTCGATAACATCAAAATTGCATGTGTTATGCTTTTTTCAAAAATGACTCCTCAAATTTCGTTTCTCAAAAATCGGAAACTTTTTTCTTTTTAAATCGTTCTAATTCGTCTTTTTATGAATATTTGAAAATAATTCTGTACATATTCGATGCTGTTGATGATACTCTTTCGATCTGCCAAGTTCAAAAATTTTTTTACAAAAAATCAAGGATGATATGGCATTTTTTATAAACAATGAAAAATGCTTTTTTCTCAAAAAAGCCATCTTTTTTTTACTCAATTTTTTTTTATAGATAGCTAGTCTCAATACCTATATGGTCATATACATGACATTTGGAATATTTTTGTTTTTTAAGAGATATAAACGAAATAAGAAAAAAAAATTATGTTCACTGTCGTGCAAGAAATAATCCTATGTATTTTTCCCTTTTTTTATGATTTTTAGACATTTTATTGCTTTTTCTAACTTTCCTGCTAACACGATTCTTTGAGTTGATTTTCTTCTTCTTCTGTTTCTCTTTATTTAACAATTTTGTTAAAGAATGAAGAGCAGTTCGACCTGTATAAGATTTTTTCTTTTTACCTACATTTACTTTCCATACATGGGTTTTCTGAATGCCGTTATATTTAGGAGCCTTAAGCCACTCTTTTATTTTATTTTGTCTAAAAACTTCAATATCTTCTTTTGGTAGTAAGATTAGTTTAATATTATTAGTATAAGATTGAACTTTTGTTACAAAAGCCTTGGCATCTTGTATTGATTCAATATGACTGTTCTGAAGATTATGTCTAGTTTCATAGTGTTTGACTAGTCCGCCAACACCATCACATGCACCTTTCCCGTGACCTGTAGCTGAAAACAACCATTTTTTATTGATGAAAGCATTTTTCATTTCATACAATTGAAATCGATTTTTAAAGTGGCTTGCTGCTCCATCGGTTATAATCGATATTTGATCTATTAAATCGGTTGAATCATTTTTCATCGAATCAATTATTTTTTCCATTGCTAACAAGGCATGGGCAGAATCGTGTTTTCTATCATCACTGATGACAGCAAAAGTTTTTGTTAGTTTTCCTTGATAACAAACTGCTGTAAAAATAGAGACCTGTTGATTAACCCAGTGAGTACCTTGAATAGGGTTACTGTGAATCACTGCCCAATTTTCAGCAAAATCACCATGCAGTACTAGATGACCTGAGTTAGCTGCAGCTATTTCTTTCTCTTCTTTTATAGCTTTTCTTTGTATATTTTTAATATTTAAATGAACGCTTGTTTTGACTGTCCAAGAAGAAAGATCGCTAAAAAAATTGGAGATTGTTCATCTTTTCTTCACAAGATGGCCATTTTCCCACATAGCAAAAACAATCTCCTCATGTTCATTAGTTGTCTCTAATCCAAACAAACTTAGGTTGATATTTTCAGAACCTGGGCATAAAGTACATTCTTGAAAAAGACACTTATCGGACAAATTGGAGCAAACAATTGCCGATAAAAGTGTAGAACGAACTCTATCGAGGTCTGAATGTTTGCCTCCTAGGAAATTATTTAAACTATTAACGTATAAATCAAAATTTGCACAGTAAATTTACAGACACACTTCCTTCGACGGGCTCAACATAACAAACTTTGGTTGTAATGTATAAAACTTTGTTATACCGATTTTTATGTCTGGGTTTTCTTGTTTGAATAGTTTATACGCCTCTTTTAAACTGCGAGTTAAATAACGTTTTATTTTTTTTTTCTTTTTTTTCCATTTTGTTGAACAGTCACAACATCACATTTATTAGGGCTTTGACGTGTACAGTTAAAGTCATCGTTTAGAAAATATTCCATGGCAATTTTTGTAGACTTTTCGTCCAATGGATGACCAGTATACGCGTCAGGTTCAGAATATATTCCCTTAGTTGTTACAAGCTTCTTGCTTTGTCAATCATATAAACAGTTACTTCAGGAAATGCTGATAAAATACTAGATTTTGTTAATGACGAAGGAAGCAACGTTAAAATTCTAATTTTCTCATTGATACTGTCACAATTTTCAAGCGCTACTCGCAAGTTATTGAGCCATTCATTGCAGAAGCATTGAGTCAAATCATCATGTGATTCATCAATGCAAACATTGTATGCTTCTGACAATTTTGAGCTAGTTGCAGATGAGAATGAAGATACTAGTTCTGATTTTTTTCTAATAATATATCTTTGTACAGATGAATCATCAATACCTCTCTTCCTTTTAAGTGGCGAAACATTACCAAAAGAACTTGAAATTAAGGTTTCGTTTAAATGTTCAATCCGCTCTGGGGTGCTAGCTCGAAAATCATGGTCTTCAGTATCACTGTCCAAGTCAGTATAATTGTCTGAATAAATCGCATCAATTATTTCCTTTGGTTCAATATTTTTAACGCGTTCATAACAATTGAAGCATACATAATCCGAACTCTGCACTGCTTTGTTAGGAAAACTTTGTCGAAGAAGTACTGCTAAATTCTCCAATTTTCTAAATTTAACAGTGGCATCATATACGTTTTTTTTTGTGTGATCCAAAAAAGTTTGGACACTTGCGCCTCTTTGTTGAATAAATTTCAGCCATAATTCAAGAGAAATCTTAGTATGTATAAGTAATACTATATATATTAAGATAACTAGACCGGGTTCCTTAAATAAGCTAAAATAACTAACATTATCTACGTGATAGCAAAAGATGAGTTTTATCCACCTTGCGGAGAATTCTAGTACCATGCGTTATACTCCTCTATGGTGTACACACACACACATATATAAATAATCGTACACGTATTCGCCTAATGCACAGATTCTTGCTCTGCTATATACGTATAATCATTATACTTAGGGGTACATACAATTTTTTTCTTATTTCGTTTATATCTCTTAAAAAACAAAAATATTTCAAATGTCATGTATATGACCATATAGGTATTGAGACTAGCTGTCTATAAAAAAAAATTGAGTAAAAAAAAGATGGCTTTTTTGAGAAAAAAGCATTTTTTATTGTTTATAAAAAATGCCATATCATCCTTGATTTTTTGAAAAAAAATTTTTGAACTTGGCAGATCGAAAGAGTATCACCAACAGCATCGAATATGTACAGAATTATTTTCAAATATCCATAAAAAGACGAATTACAACGATTTAAAAAGAAAAAAGTTTTCGATTTTTGAGAAACGAAATTTGAGGAGTTATTTTTGAAAAAAACACATGCAATTTTTATGTTATCGAAAAATCAAAAAATACGTATACGCTTATTTTCCGAGTAGAATAATATACTATAACTTGAGCTGATTCGGAGAGATAGGTGCTGTCGGTTTGAGATGAAATCGGTCCTGTATATAGTTGTATATGATCTATTATTGTTGAAATTGAAATAAATTTTCTATGAATATTGATAAATTGAAGTATACATGAAAAGAAATATAATTAAGAACAACATTAAACACACTATGGATATGCAAATGTACACCCGAGCGCCTGCGAGCCGAATTCACGCCCCTAAATAACAGCATTAAAATCACCATTGATGAAATTTGATCTCAGCGAATTTTTTTATCATGAAAGAACACTATTAAAGTGAATATCAAAACCTACCTAAGAAGATTTTGGATCACTCATATTCGCGTACGGTGGGGTCGAAAATAGCAAAAAAGCGTATTATCAGAAACTTAAAAAAATTTTTCGCGGAAACTAAGAATTTTACGAAAAAATGTCTGGGAACATTTTCGCCGTAAAAATGCCTGAAAAATAAGGAAAAATTTTTTCCAAAATGAAAAATCGAAAATTATTCGAATTTTCCGGAAAATTCGCGGGAAACCGTTTTCCGATCATTTTCCGGAAAAACACCCTCGATATTCATGTTCAGCGCCCCAAAATACGTAAGAAAAACTTTGGTGTAGCCGTGGACATCAATCGGCTACGGGATCTCACCCGGCGCCTGGACTAGATAAAAGTTAGTTTTTCCATCATATCAAGTGGCGCGGTAGCGCCACGAAGGCAAGTTTGAGAAGCAGACGAATCCGCAGCGCCCGCGCTACTATTTACTTCTATATTGGTGTTCGGATTTTTCTTTATACGATAACAAGTACTTATTACTATTATTACCAAGTTATTTCGACTTAATAGCATGTTTTCGTGCTAAACTATGATTTCCAACAAAAATATTAGCCAAAAAGTTATTTTATGTCATAATAAACGAGTATGTATTTCTCAAATGCTGAAAGTATATCAACTTTCTTTCTCCAGCCCGAAAAGTAAAAGGACCGTGAAGTTAGCCGCAACAAATATAATAGTATATTATGACACTGTTGTGGGAGATGGTTTTCTACCTTGCTCGAGGGTTTTCTCACTCGCTTCGCTCGTGCGAAAACCCTCGAGCAAGGTAGAAAAACACCTCCCACAACAGTCGCATACGATATTTTATAGCACAACAACCTCAAAATCGACAATAAATTAAGGTAGTTGTCGACCTGAAAATAGAACTTTTAGCAATGAATGTTTATTTATTGTTCTTTCCATTTGATACACCCAACTCAAGTATAACTGAAAGAGTGGTATTCTACTAATTGTAAGTAGGAAACAAAAATACACATTCGTAGCGCAGATATTAACAATTTAATTTGAGAATTAAAACAATTTTAGTCGAGACGTGTAACTTTTTTTATTTTTCGTTCGATTTCAATGAACCAAGGTTTATTTTGTTGCTTATAAAATTTCAGGGTGAAGTCGCCGTAAGGAAATTGTTGTATAATCAATGAGTACAATGTAAAGTCTAATTGTTTATCGAAATTCGCGTGAAATTGTGTAATTTTGTATAAACAATTAGATTTTACGATGTGCTCACTGATTATACAATTTCCTTGCGGTGAAATTTTGTAAGGAATAAAATGGCCTTGGTTAATTGAAATCAGACTTAAAGTCCTATTTTCCGGTCAACAAAAACCTTAAAGTATTTAAAAAAGAGGGTAATATTTTATTTTGAAATGCGCGGATATTAAATATTTTATTCGCCAATTTTTTGTGTTGAATTACTTGGTTTTATATATTTTAAAAGTTTAAAAAATGTTTTATTAAATTTTATTAATCACGAATTGAATATATACTGCCGAAAAAAAAATACTTTTTCCAATAACAGTTGAAAAATGTTCTTAAATTATTTTAACGTGTTTGGTTAAACTGGTTTGCGCAAGGAACTTTTTTAAAAACCCTGTCTTTTAATAATAATTATTCAGATTTATTTTGTAAATTGATATAATATTTATAAATAGAGCTCAAAATTAACATTTTAGTTTATTTTATGACCAATAATTAGTCCTCAAAATGTTAGTGTATGGATTAACAGGTCAACTTTTTTTAAAATCACTGGATTTTCATCTTAATATGCAAACGCCATTAGAAGTAAAAGAAAGTAATAAAATAAAAAAAAATTTCAAATACTTGAAAAAAAACTTAAAAATATCTGATAAAAATAGTACGATATACTGTTCAAACCTATGTATAAAACTTCTCTTTGTATACATATTAATATTTCTAAACAACATTTCAGAATTTAAGCATTTGAGTTAAAAATATTTGCTATTACGAATCAGCCCCATAGACGAATCAGCTCCATGGACGAAATACCCCGGTCTTCCCTATATATACACGTACATATATAGACATTTTTTAAAACACAATTTTTCTGACTCAGGAACCTCGAAATTTATTGAAATATCTGATTAAAAAATTTACATCGTTTCAAAGCTTTCTCTTTAAGACAGAAAAAATTCTGAAAAATATTTCCGAGAAAACATCACCGTCATGCAATATATATTAAACGTCAAACAAATTAAATACACAAAAACCATCACTTCAAAAATTAAAGTAAAGTACTCAAAAATTATACATAGCAATAAATAATAAATTAAATAACGTTCAACCTTTTTTAACATAATTTATTCTAATTTTACCTTAATTCACTGACAAATAAAGACTTTAAAATATTACCCCACATAAATCCTTTATTAAAGGTCAATCTGAAAGTTTTTTGTATGTAAATAACATTGCATTATTTGCAATAAATACACATTTCTGGGGCCTGCGGCGGCTCAGTCGGTAGAGTGTCGGATTCCCACGCCGGTGACCCGGGTTCGAATCCTAGTCTCTGCCGATTGATACAAGCACCTCTGTAAAAATTACATGTGCTTTGTTTACAAACACACCGCAGACCCCCGTCGTCGATTAGCACCACATGGAAGCACAAACATGGCGACGTTAAATAATAATAAAAAAAAAAAAATACACATTTCTACATTATTTATTTCTTTTATTATTGCTAATATAAATATAGGGGAGACTGAGGTATTACGGTGCACTAAAATGAAATGTGCTCTAAATAACGTAAACATGATGCAATTCAATAAGAAAAGATTTCTTTCAGTTTATTGCTACGCAAAGAATATTTTCCTACGATACTGCTGAAATTAATGTAATATAACAGTAGTTAAAAATTATTATCCGAATACATAAAAAATCTTGATGTTCAAAATCATTGGGGTATAATGGAGCACTCAATTGGGGTATAACGAAACAATACGTTATTATATATGTTACAAAAAAGCCATGTCCGAAAGGTGCTAAAAATGCTTATATTTTATTATTAGAACAAATATGAAACTCTCAAAAAAAATTACTAAACAGGACTGAAATCTCTAAAAAAAATTAACTTTAAAAAAAGTGAAAGGTTAGGCGAGTTTGATGTATTCCGCAAAATTATCATGGAGCAATACAATAATCTATTTGATAAGGTAAGCCATAGATTAAAAAAGTAATGAGATCAATGGAAAATAGTCAAGTTATAAATACATAAATAATTATAAATAATTTAGCAACGAACTTACAGATAAAAAAGAACTGAGATCAATCAAACAAAGTCAAGTTTATTATATTTAATCATAATAAAGCAAAAATATTGTTGTGTTCAATCAAGGGCTTACTTAACTTAAAGTTACGTTATATAATGATCAATTGCAAACAACTCTCAAGATACTTAATATGTAACTTGCCATGCCCGTTTCATTTTGTTTATTGGTGAACAACTAAAATTTTCTTTTTATATGTTAGAACGTGATATATATCTAATTCATTAATATTTTAACTTTTTCGCACATTATATTGGTACTTATACATAGTTTTTGAATATACAAAAATAGATATAAATCTTTTAAAAATTAATTGTCTCTACATATTTACTTATTTTAAAATGAATAAAATTTTCATAACTTACGTGTAACTTCTATAATTTGTTTAGACATTAGGAAAATTATGTCATATTATACACTTTTTGTTAACTATATTTACAAATATGTGTTATGTAATCATCATTGATAATACATATCATTATATCAAAAAAACATTTTTATAAGTTTACGTACGCAAATAAGTTTGTAGAAAGTTACTGATGGACAACACCATAAACAAAATAAAACTGGCATGACAAGTTACGTAGTAAGTATCTTGAGAGTTGTTTGTAATTGATCATTATATAACGTAACTTTAAGTTAAGTAAGCCCTTGATTGAACACAACAATATTTTTGCTTTATTATGATTAAATATAATAAACTTGATTTTGTTTGATTGATCTCAGTTCTTTCTTATCTGTAAGTTCGTTGCTAAATTATTTATAATTATTTATGTATTTAAAACTTGACTATTTTCCATTGATCTCATTACTTTTTTAATCTATGGCTTACCTTATCAAATAGATTATTGTATTGCTCCATGATAATTTTGCGGAATACATCAAACTCGCCTAACCTTTCACTTTTTTTAAAGTTAATTTTTTTTAGAGATATTACCTATTTTTTTACGTTAAATTGGAATATTTTATCAAAATATAACTAACAGAATTTTATCCGGCACCATTAGTGGGGTCAGTGGTTGCATGACGGATCGTTCACGAAAATTAAGCAGCGTTAGGAGCCGCCATACTTGGATGCCATAACAAAGCTATCAACAATGGTGTATTTTTTTACCGGTAGGGAAGGAATGATACTCGACTAGCAAATTGCTTTGCTTACCGCACCGTGTCCTGGCGGAGGTTTTTTCTACAGTTTTTCTTCCGTCACAGGTTGTCGACATGGGTAGAAACCTGTCATTTGTCGGAAACTTAAGCGAATGCGGGAGTGGTGCGGGGAATTGAGATGGGCTTAATAGGATCTAATACCTCCAAACAGAGGTAGTGGGGCTATCCTGTAAAAATCCGAAAAAGGGTATACCCTTTTTATACAAGGTATTAAAAAAAAATAACTAAGAAAATTTTAATTAATTTTATTTATAGTCCTTATATCTCTTTGGACGGCTATAATGATAACATTTTCAAAAAATCATAAAATATGGCTTAAATAGACTATAACATTTGTAAATAATTTGTATTTTCAAATCTCCATATTGGCTGCATAATTATATATATTATGAACATAATAAAACCTTAAAAACCCCAATTCGATCTTATTGGCTCTCAGAATCTTGCGATAGGTGAAGGAATATACAGGCTTTCATTATAGACAATCAAAGAGACCTAAGGACCATAAAAAAAATTTTTTAAAAACTTTTCCATTTTTTAAATAATATATTCAATTTTACTGAGAAAAATGGTAATATGAAATTTCTTTCGAACATAAAGTGAATAATTATAATACTATTAAAAATATTTAAAACTATTAATAACTGTTATTACTAGATAAAAAAGTTTAAAACTGATAATAATTTTTTACAGATCGTATTTCTGGTTATGCACCGCGGTCCAAAAAAGTAAATAAAATTTCATAACTGTTATAAACTTCTTTTGGCTGTTCATAACAGAAAAAAACTGTTGATAACTTTTATAAACTGTTATTATAGTCTCAAATCCTACCTTTATAAACAGTTATCAACAGTTATAAACTTTTTTTAAAAATTATAAAAAATTATTTATTCTCATTAATAATTATTTGCTAAGTTTTATTTCCGCCTGGGAGCTTTTAAACGATCGAATTTAGGCGAAATAACGTGAAATTGCAATAAATAGCTTTGACTTAATTATAAAATATCATTATATTACTTTTTCTACTTGTTAAGGAAGAGTTTATCCAACTTTTAAACCATTAAAAAAATTTCGAAATTTTTCCGAAAAATCACCGGAGAGCCATCTTAAGCCTTCTATTGATAATTGTTGATAATTTTGGACAATAATTATTTTAAAAAAACAAAGCTAACATTTAAACTCTTTCCGTCTACTTTCATTATATTTTGCAGTATTTTATTTCTTTCAGTGTCAATATATGCATAGTTAATATTACATGAAAAGGTACATTAAACTAATATAACGTATATATATTCGTAGTAAAGTTGCTCGTAACTTGAATATCTATTAAAACATACTATAGGTTCTAGGCTTCACTTCTACATACGATAGAAAACATCAAAGCCATCTCAAAATACGATAGAAAATCTCAAAGCCTCATCAAAATCCGTTTTCCAAAGTTATGGCATTCTCCTTGTAGGTATATATGCACGTTTAAGAACCTTTAATTAACTTTGTAAAATTGTAAGTCTTTGAACGTACGCAGAAGTTATTTAACCTTCAAAACGTGAATAGAAAATTTAAATGGCCTTAGATTTTTAAATGTTTCGTACATCTTAGTTTTAAGTAATAATTTGTATATACATCAAATGACAGGAACTATACAGGTTAATTATTTATTTTATATTTGTAATTAACACTTGAAATTTTTTATTTTAACTTAGGTAATTATTCGGTGGACCTTGGTGGTCAATGGGTAGTTGGTGAAAAAGGAAACGTTGCTTTTGACTTAGCCTATCCGCTTGGTCTACTCGACAAATCAGATGAGCCTTATTATGGGTATGCAATGAAATACATCGATTCAACTGGAAATTCTATAAGTAATGAGGTGGAAAAAAAACTTACAGATTTTTTCTTTCAATATATTTATGAATCAGATATTTCTAATAATATTACTTGCGAATCTATTGGCGAGTATACTGAAAAAATGTAAGTATTATATACATAATCGTACGCAATATCGATGCACTAAGCTAATGTACTACTATAGGTAAAAGCATTGTATTGTCATTGTTACTAAATTAAGTTATCAGTACTAAACAAACATAATTTTGTAACAGAAGCATGATCGTCGCACTTTATGATACATGTAAAGAGGATCCAAAGTAGCTGCTTTCCGATCGACGGGCAAAAATGCATCTTTAAAAGAAAGACTTTTGATCCTTAACAAAAATTTTTTGAATATAGGCTCTAAAAGTGTTTAACCCCCCCCCCCCCCCCCTACCCTCCAAAAAAAATCTGTAATATTATCTGAATGATACCGCAAGCTTAGGGGGGCCTAAACACTCTAGAAGCCCAATTTTCAAAAATGGGCCCAATTTCAAAAATGTGTTTAGGCATTCCTAATCACTTTAATAGCCTGATTTTACAGTCTAACAGGCGTATGTTTACCGTATCGCAAAAAACTATATTTGGTCCTGCTTCACATGCGTATAAAGCATGAAAATCAGTGCATGTGTCATATATTCTCGCCTTCGACTCGTATTGCAATCTCACGCGCAGGCAAAAAAAAACGGCCGACTTTTCACCCTTGGTACACAATATACTATTATGTAATTACCTATTGCACATAGATTTCTCATACATTTTTAATTAACCTAGGTTTGACGAAAAATTCAGTAATATTCCAGAAATTTTCAATGACAAGAAAAGGTATTTAAAACAATTAGAAATGTTTACAATTAGTGAAACATCCGCAGAATCTTGGTATAATATTTCATGCCTTGGCAATGAACAATACAAAGAATATTCAGGAGATCAGCGTGTTAATTGGAAAAATCGTACATATTCAACAATTTTAGACGTACTAATGGTATATATTATTTTTATTTTAGAAAGTATTATGAAGAAAACAGTCTTTTAAACGTCATTTTAAAAACAGGAAAATTATACAATGTTTACAGAAGCGTTATCCGCATCCTGAAGAGGAGTTACCAGTCATAAAAAACACGATTTTAAATTCTGAGGTTGTAAAACTCGATTACTCGAAAAATAATAAAGGATTCCCAATTTTGATTACTACTGATAGCGGACAATTTTACAAAGCTGATCACGTTATAGTGACTGTTTCACTAGGAGTCTTAAAGGATCGACATAAGACTCTCTTCGTTCCACCACTACCCGACTACAAATCTAAAACTATAGAGGTATTATATAATATCAAATAATACAATATAATATCAAATTGTAAAATAAATTATTGAAATCCGCAAAATTTGTAAAACTATTCATATTCAGAGTCTTGGATTTGGCAATCTGGCAAAAATATACTTACTGTTTAATGAACCCTTTTGGAAACTTGGTAATAACCGTGTTGTACTTTGGACTTTTGTATGGAATGACATTAAAAGAACAGCACTAGAAGATGATGTACGTTTATTTACTCTTACTGTTAAAAATAACATAAATTGAATTCAGAAAATTGCGTATACTTTATAAGGTATGATTTTGTAATTGATATAGTTTATACATTTATTCAATGGTAAATACTGTTTGCAAAGTTATTCCAAACACGATAACATTCTTTATTAACTGACTTTTTATTAATCATACCTTCATGTTATACTGCAAAAAGAACAGCTAAATAACGATATTGGGATTTTTTATTTATATACGTATGCAGTAGACTATGTATTCTGGAAATAAAATATATACATATAATATTTATATTGTAGCCCGAGAAAATGTGGGTGTTAGGAATAAGCGGTGCGATGACAGTAGAGCATAAGCCTAATTTACTAGTATTGTTTGTTGCTGGAAATTATGAAAAAACAATGCAAGCCCTTTCCAAAGATAAAGTACTTAACCATTCGGTAGAAATTCTTCATCAATTTTTGGACAAAAAGTACAACGTAACTACACCTATTGCGTTGTTAAGAACTGGATGGTCTGCCAATCCACATTTCAGAGGAACTTACAGTTATATAAGCGTAGAATCATATAAACAAAAGGTTAATGCTACCATGTTGGAGGAACCTTTAGATCAACAAAACATGGTAAATAATAATTTATGTGTAATTTCAATGAAATATCAATTCATTATTATGAATTATATAAGATTACTGTTGATTTCTATTAGACTGTTCTCTTTGCTGGCGAAGCTACATCCACGGACAGATATGGAACTGTTGATGGAGCTATTGGTTCTGGCTGGAAAGCAGCCGACAGACTAATAAAACATTGTAAGAACTGATTATCAAGAAACGAATAAATTTAGATTTTGAAGCCTCCAAACTTAAATACTGACTAATGTAATATAACTCTATGCCAAAATGAAATATGTTTCTAAGCTCTAATAGACTTAATTACTTCAAAAATTGAACGCGCGGAAACAAAAATGGCACATAACCCAATTTTGGTTAATATGGGGTGCATCAGTCCCACTATATCGACCGACTACCATCAACTCGAATTCCTCGTCCCATGATAAAAACTGCTGCTAACTGACTTAATATAATGCTTTCTCAAAAAGAGGTCCCGATTGATCGATTTAAGGAATCTTATAATGAAAATTCGCAATTAATAAATTAATGCTATAATGAATTCATTAGATACCAGCATTTAAGTATTGACAATAAAAAAATTGAAAGTATTAAAAGACAAAAAAAAATTTTTATTTAAAATTTTTTTGAAAACAAATACATTGATATTATTTTACAAAAATAACTTTAAAGTTTGTTATAAGATATATCAATCGAAAGGAAATTATGTCAACTGCATGAAAACGTACATATTTTCGACAAGTTCAACGTATAAAATAGCAACAAATTTTTCTTTCTACTTTTACAAATTTTTTAAAATTAATATTTTTGCAAAAAAATGAGTTTAATATTATCAATACAGCTCCAAAATCTAATCTCTAAGTTTAAACATATGTAATATACCTGCAAAATTTCAGCCCGTAATTTGCTTCACTTGAAGAGTTATGTTGGATACTAATTTTGGTTTCATACATACATGCACCCACATACACACACACATACATGCATACATACATAGATACGTACAGACATTTTTTACAAATCTATTATAAACCTATTTTTATGACCTAGGAACCTCGAAAACATCATCGTTAAAAAATGTATCATCGTTACAAGCGTTCTCTTTGAGATAGCAAAATACGCATCAGAATCGATTTTCCATTTCAGGATTGCTTGTTTTTGTGAAAATGATGAGTGGATCAGTTTAATTATAAAGAAAATCGAAAAAAGTAATTAAATTACTTTTGATTATAACAACCTGCTTTGTGATACGAGTGAAGGTAGCTACGCGATCAGCTGACTCTAGTAGCGTTGATTCGAATGCATTTATTCAACTTCCTTTACAATTGGACTGCTCCGCTTTTTATTTTCATAAAATAAAGTAGTCCTCAAAAGGATAATCGATTCTGATGCGTATTTTCCAAATGAGACGATGAATTCGAGTTGGTTGTATTTGGTCGATTCAGTAGGACGATGAACCCCACTTAAGGGGATGCGTCCGACCTACTTTACCCACCAATAAATTCATTCGAAACATTCGTTTTATTCAAAAAATACGCATCAGAATCAAATTTCCATTTAAGGAGACGTCGGATACCGACAGTAGATTCCTACTATCCTACACACGTATTTCGTTATTTATTTACAAAGTTAATTGTTTAATGACAAAATAATAGCTGTCCCCAATTTGTTTTACAGTAACCTAATTATATGTCCAAGCTGGTTTCATATGATTGTTTTGTTTTCGAGAAAACTTTGACAAACTTAGTATGTAAAGGTTAATCTCCACGTAGTTGGCCCTTTTGGTGTGTCAAAGTTTTCTCGAAAACAAAACAATCATATGAATCCAGCTTGGACATATATGTAGATTACTATAAAACGAAGCGGGGACAACTATTATTTAAAGAAAAATATGATTTCTCTTAAAATTATGAATGAAAACTCAATTAGACAAGGACAGAGATATCCGGCGTCCCCTTAAGGAGATGTCGGATACCGACAGTAGATTCCTACTATCCTACACACGTATTTCGTTATTTATTTACAAAGTTAATTGTTTAATGACAAAATAATAGCTGTCCTCAATTTGTTTTACAGTAACCTAATTATATGTCCAAGCTGGTTTCATATGATTGTTTTGTTTTCGAGAATACTTTGACAAACTTAGTATCTAAAGGTTAATCTCCACGTAGTTGGCCCTTTTAGTGTGTCAAAGTTTTCTCGAAAACAAAACAATCATATGAACCCAGCTTGGACCTATATGTAGATTACTATAAAACGAAGCGGGGACAACTATTATTTAAAGAAAAATATGATTTCTCTTAAAATTATGAATGAAAACTCAATTAGACAAGGACAGAGATATCCGGCGTCCCCTTAATGGTAGCTTTATTTACCTAAAATACATAACGGAACACTCAAATTATTATCAGAATCGAAGATTAGCATCATTACCTAATTGCTCATTTTCGATTCTGATAATAATTCGAGTGTTCCACTATGTGTCTTACGTAAATAAAGCTACCCTTAAAAGAAAATTTAATTTTGATAAGTATTTTTTGAGAAATACGAAATTCTTTAATATGATTTATCGGCAGGTATAGTAGGTCTGACGCATCTCCTTAAAACAAAAAAGCTTTCGAAAAAACATGCTACCTTTCTGCTGTTTCAAAGAGAAAGCTTTGAAAGGATGATAACTTTTTTTCAGAGATTCTATGAATCTCCATGTTTTTGAGGTTACTGAGTCTTTTTTTTTGAAAAAAAAAAGAACCGACTTTGAAGAATGCACTAGAAAGTGTGAAAAAAATGCACAAAAAAGTGTGAAATAATTCACAAATGTGTTCTCGAAGTCGGTGCCGAATTACAAATTGACATATACCGTCACCTCTTTTTATTTTTTATTGGGAATCTTATTCTTGACTAATTGTTTGATAGCGTAGTTTCGATTACGATTTATTAAGGTGATGCTAAACCCTCTTGTTACCGTAAAATACGGGGAACCACTTTTTTCATTCAATATTTAATTTTGAGAAAATATCTCTCTGATAAGTTGTTGTTTTTGAATAGGACAATAACGTTTCATAGAGATATTTACTCAAAATTAAAAATAAAATAAGAAAAGTGGTTCCTCATATTTGTCGGTGACTGGTGGCTTTAGCATCACCTTAACTGTAAGTGGGATATACAATAGTGGGACACATATTTCGTTCCAAGTTTAACGAAATTGGACCCATTTCAATATTATTTATAAATTATATTCTTGAGCAAGATACTACCGTCACGGACCCTATTGTGGATCAGTGCCTCTATTGTGAATCAGTTTATGTTAAAACTATATTGTGAAAGTTTTGTATACTTTTATTATTATATTGAAAGCACTTATTCTTATGTATCAAAATAATTAAAGAAGTAATGCAAAACTTTTATAATGTCCATTTAGAAGTAAATGATTCACAACAGAGGCACTGATCCACAATAGGGTCTGTGACGGTATATGTCAATTTGTAATTCGGCGCCGACTTCGAGAATATTTTTGTGAATTATTTCACACTTTTTAGTACATTTTTTTCACACTTTTTAGTGCATTTTTCAAAGTCGGTTCTTTTCTTTTTCAAAAAATTTTTTTATTTCAGACTTTTTAGTTGTAAGGGCTGAGTTTCATTCAATTAATATTGTAATATGAGTCGACCAACAAAGGATGCTGCACGTAAGAGAAAAGACCGTTTGCACGAAATGCAAGAGGCTAAATCTGAACGCCTTTCTCGAGCAAAGAAGAAAATGGCAGACATTCGTCGCGAGGCTCCATATTGGCCCAGTTATATAATGGAACCATCATGGGATAATTCTCTTTCATTCAAAAAATATTGTCCTAATCGGTTCAATAGTTTCCGAATAATCGGCGGACAGAGTCGGCAGAGGCCGAAATGTACAGAAAAAATATTCATAAAAAACTAAATTACTGGCGAGATACTGGACCAATAATCACAAAATTTGAATCGGACCACCGGAGGATAATTACCTTTCATATAAAAAAATTTCATCCGAATCGGTCGAGTAGTTTCGGAATAATCGCTGGAGAAACATAAAAAAAGAAGAAAAAAGCCATGTCGAATTGAGAACCTACTCTTTTTTCGAAGTCGGTTAAAAATAGGTTTACAATACATTTTTAAAAAATGTCTGTCTATATGTATTTATGCATGTCTGTGTGTGTATGAGTGTATAAAACCAAAATTTGTACCCACCATAACTCTTCAAGGGAAGCATAACACGGCCTGAAAATTTACAGGCATATTACGTATGTTTGAACTTAGAACTGATTAGATTGCGGAGCTGAATGGATAATTATTTTTTCTTCTGAAGCGTGCGAAATAGCGACTCTTTAAAATTAAGTGTTCATGCAAACTGTACATTTCCATAATAATTTGTATGTTCTATAGACCAGTCTTAAAAAGTTTTGATGCCGCTGCAATTCCTGCAATATCGGCATCAACAATAACGATCCTGGTGTTTTTTGTTCTTTCTTTTACATAACATTATACTTCAACTTTTAAAAAAAGAATGTTACATATATAAACAAATAAATGTCACAAGAATATAGGACTCGTAGTGAAACTTATAACTAAATCCACCATAGCTTCCTTTTATGACAATTCTTATTTACCTTATAAAACTTTATTTGATAATACAAGTAATTATACTAATTAAAAGAATATAATAAAGCCATCACCCGAATATGTTTATATATGATTTAAAATTATAGAAAGGAATTTGTTCATCCTTACTGTATACGCTTGTTAATTACTAAAACTTATTTTTAAGTTTTCATTTATACTGCAGAAAACCCAAGAGATACTGTGCAACTAAATAAAATAAGAGATAATGAATGGCTAACAAAATTAACCTTGTAAGTATAAACACAAATTAACTCCACTTAGTTTATTTGACAAATAATAATTATTTACAGTAGGATTCATTGCATTTTTTAAACGCTGAGTAAGAAAATTAAAGTAAGACCAAAATGTCAAAACTTTGCGATAAAATATAAAATCAGTCTTTTAAAGATACCTGTGAAACACATAGCTGCCAAATAAGAGTTTTGGCAAATTAAAAAAAATATCTAGAATGCCCGAATGCCACATTTGAGAAATACGCACGCGCTGAAGCGCACAAAATAAAAACTCTTTAAAATTAAGTATATACGCATACTGTACATTTCTATAATAATTTTTCTATTACATATACTTATATAACGTTGAATATGTATATTTACAAATACACAACAATTTAAGGCTGTTCAACTGCAATACAAAGTACACGATATAAAATTTACGTAGCTCAATGTTAAAATTTTCTTTATTAAACTGTATATCGTTTCCAAATATCTAATATAAAAATTGCTTACAGTGAGTATTAATAACTGGTTGTGGCAGATTATGTGCTTCATAAAATTCATCTATCATAAGTGATTAAACGTTCACTTTTTCTTACGGTATACAAGAAGTACAACGTTTGTATATATTTACGAATTTCATGAATAGAATGAGAAGTTGAAGATCTTATTACAAATCGGCTTATAACTATCGAAAGATTCCAATTAAAAAACAAACATTTAAAGTGACACAATCATCGCACAATCGGTTTATCTGAAAGTCATTAAATTTCCCAATTAATATGCGAAATTGATAAAACTGTTTAAACTATCAACTAGACAATATACATGTAATATTTCCTTAAAAGATAAAATTCGCATTATCACGCAAATTTTTCATGTGGGTATACGTACGATAAAATTGATCGGGCAAGAACACGACCTTCAGTTTATTAATTATACGGATGTTGTTGAACAGTCTTTTAAAATTCTATAATCGTAGCTCGCTCTCAGATATGTAGAATGAAAGCTAATAGTCACTAAGCATTTAGAATGACGATTGGTCAATTTGACATTTACGAAGCATAATACGATTCGACCTCCCAATAACGTTCACCTCATTCATTGCGCTTTTGTCAACAGTCTCAATGATACTTTCAGATATTTCTTTTATAAACAAAATTAACCCTTTAACAGGCCGAAGGTTGTACGTTCCTGTTTGATCAAATTGTATACGATTTAAGTGTTTTTGAGGTCGCTAATTCCAAATCCGGTATCAGATTGGCAAAATTCCAATTGTTTAAACAAATTTTTGCAAATTAACGTTATTTGTATACACTAACTGTAGAATCATAATCTACAGGAAAAATTACTAAAGAAATGTATACATATGATTGAAGAAAATTTTTGTATTTTGCATAAATAAGTAATAATTTGTATATTTCTTACAATTCTCTCTGTTAAACAAATATTTTAATCAATTGGAATTTTGCAAAATTGATGCCAGATTCGGAATCCGCGACCTCGAAAACCATTAAAATCATATACAGTTTATGTATGCAATGAAACAGATGCTTCGTCCTGTCAAAAGACAGAGTTGTAAAATATAAACAAATTATTAATTATTTATACAATAAACAAAAAAAATTTAATCATATACATATATACATTTCTTTAGTAATTTTTTCCGTAGAATACAATTCTGCAGTTAGCTTTTAAAAGTAACGTATATTTGAAATAATTTGTTTAAACAAATTGTTTTATGCCAATCTGATGTCGGATTCGGAAACAGCGACCTTGAAAACCGCTTAAATCGTATACAGTTTGAACGCACAGGAACGCACATACTTCGGCCTATTAAAGGGTTAAAAAGAAACAACGATTCTTATTGTTATTATTTTAGCAAAATATCTTTTTCAAAATGTACGAAATAATTTCAGTCGTTTGAGAAGTAAATTAATAAAATCATATTGTGTAACGATGAATGAATTTCAAAACTTTGTTAATATTCTCACAATAATATAAGTAACATTATTTAGACAGAATTATTAAGAAATTATAATCTTTATAATTATAATCTTTAAAATATTCTATTATAAACAGTTTGTATAAAATTAAAGATATTTTTTACAAGCATTTATATTTTTATACAGTTTTTTTTATAAAAATAACTAATAATTATTATGAAAAATTAAAAATTGATGCACAATTTAACATTGTAAAAGAGAAATTATGTTTCTTTTACATTGACACATTTCTAATTTTTCTATAAAAATGATAAAAAGTCTAATAATGGGTTTGAATGAAACACAATCAATGTTAAAAATAAAATAAATCTGAAGAGAAAATTATCGAAAGGTCGTATTACATTTGCAGTAAGCTAGACTGTAAAGAATTCAGCTTCTTGGCACGATTTAGGAAGAAAACCTAGTGTGAATATTCCGCACTTGACCAGGGATAGGCAAATCTAATCAGTAAGAAAAACTGATTACTAATTTAAACATTAAAATGCAAATTTCGATATGTTGTATATGCTATCATTTATAGGCTTTCACCTTTTCTAAAGAAATTCCATATAAAAAGAATGTTTCAGACTAGTAATTAATAGCTCAATGACTTATGCTTAATATCTCAATATTTAATAACTAAAAATTAAATGTGCCAACCCCTGAATTTATTTAACTTGGAACTATATTCAAATTTGATAAATTGATAGCAATATTCATAGCAAACATTATGATATTATTTGTTACTTTTATGGGAATATAATTTTCATTTATGTGTATATAAAAAAGAAACAATATAACCAATTTTGCATATAGTTCCATATGTTTTATATAGTTTAAATTTATTTACGGAACATACGTCTATTGCTGTGTTATTATTAGCTAATTTACAGTTTTATACTGTAATCAGGCCGCTTATATCAGGAATTTAATAGTTTCCTTCCCAGTGTGGTTTACCCACATAAATTCTATATTTCGAATAAATTATTGTACTTTTTCCATACTGCATAATTGTCCATCAGTTGAAAACGTATACATAGTTTTATTACCACTTTTGAGAGTATTCTAGTTTGTTTGAATAATGGGTTGAGCATAACTATTTATGTTCCAGAAATCATTTAAAAAACTATCCTTTAATAAATAAAATTTGACATGCAAAGTATGGAAAGAAATCTGAACTTTATTGGTATATAAAATCTATAGTAAGAAATCGGAAATATTATCTGGGATTCTAATGCCAAAATTATCATATAAATAACCATGGCTGCTGTAGTATAGTTTGACGAGTATGGGATTGATGTATAAATAAGTTTAATTTTGGGTTGAGTAAATTTAGGTCAATAATAAAATTAGTTTTATTATGAACTATTTATGCTGTATATCTGAATTCATTTGTTTTAATATCAGTTTAGACAATTACATATTATAATCTATGTACAGAACTACAATCTACGTAATCTATACCTTAAACAGCCATGTTAATTTGCATAATTTTTACAGTTCTACATAGCATTTTGGGGAGAGATACACCTTTAAATTTTAAATTAATAGATAATACATTTTAAGGTCAAAATAAGTCACTCATCATATATTACCAGATTCTTTTCGGCAAATTTGAACATTTTATTGAAATATAATTAAAAAAATTTTTTTAATTTTTTTGAAGTTTGTTAGGTCCCTTTGATTGGCTATAATGAAAACCTCTATATTTCTTCGGTTACCGCAAGGTTTAGAGAGCCAAAGTGATCGAATTGACACTTTCAAGGTTTTATTATGTTCAAAACAGGGTAGTGACCCCAGTAGTCGGCCATCTAAGGAAAATCTTGTATTCAAGGCATTACAATAAATTCAGAAACATATTCGTTTATAAATTACCGGTTCTATTACACTTTAAATGTATTCTAGTTTTTGATAAAATGTTTATTCTTGCTTAAAATATTTACAGGAATATTATATTATGTACTTTAATAAAATATGACGTAAGCGTTAGTAGTCGGCCACTAGAATCTAGTACTCGGTCGCTTGATCGCTAGTAGACGACCAGGACGATTTAAGGTAATACATCTTGCTTTAAAAACATTGTTTATTCTTTTTAATAGTTTTATGATTTAAGTTTAGTTATAAAAGATTGAATAAATACGAAATGAATCAAATTAAATATTAATTAATCGTAATGATCATTACAATTAAAAGTGTCTTTGGATATGGGATACCGACCAGGCCCGGCCTACAACTAAAATTCGGCAAAAATTAAAAAAATTCTAGTAGTCGACCACCTGTAAGCACATATCGATAAAGATATATCGAAAACAATTTTTATTTTATGGTTCTTGAACTGTTTTAACGTGAGAATTAAATGTTTAAATGGCATAGATCATTAAAAAAATATTAACCTAGCGATACTTTGTCTACGGGTTTATTTATTAAAAGAAAATAGTCAAAGTGGCCGACTACTGATGGGTGGCCGATTACTGAGGTCACTACCCTACATGTAGTTATGATATGAGTGTGGGAATTTGTATATAAAAATTATTGACCAAAGTTATAGTCTATTTAAGCAAAAATTCTTTGATTTTTAAAATTTTTTTTATGAAATATTGCTTAAATAGACTATAACTTTCGTCAATAATTTTTATATACAAATTTCCACACTCATATCATAACTGCATGTATTTTTAACATAATAAAACCTTGAAAACGTCAATTCGATCACATTGGCTCTCT
Source organism: Gastracanthus pulcherrimus (assembly GCA_949152435.1). Lineage (NCBI taxonomy): Eukaryota > Metazoa > Arthropoda > Insecta > Hymenoptera > Pteromalidae > Gastracanthus > Gastracanthus pulcherrimus. The sequence goes on from OX424572.1 coordinate 67,213,405, forward strand.
AAACCTTGCGGTAGCCCAAGAAATATAGAGGTTTTCATTATAGCCAATCAAAGGGACTTACAACAACCTTCAATAAAATTAAAAAGAAATTAAATAGAAATTAAAAAGAAAACTTGAATCTTTCATCAGTAAATAAAATAAATAACTGTTAATAATTATTATATATTTTTACTAGTTATTAGTAATTTGTACTAATTTAAATTGATAATTATTTGTATTTTGGAATATTCATATTAATGAAATTTCTTTCGAACAAAAAGTGAATAATTATAATACTATTAAAAATATTTAAAACTATTAATAACTGTTATTACTAGATAAAAAAAGTTTAAAATTTATAATAATTTTTTACAGAACGTTTTTCTGGTTATGCACCGCGGTCCAAAAAAGTAAATAAAAGTTCATAACTGTTATAAACTTCTTTTGACTGTTCATAACAGAAAAAACTGTTGATAACTTTTATAAACTGTTATTATAGTCTCAAATCCTACCTATATAAACAGTTGTCAACAGTTATAAACTTTTTTTAAAAATTATAAAAAATTATTTATTCTCATTAATAATTATTTGCTAAGTTTTATTTCCGTCTGAGTTTTTAGAAAAAATATATATTCATTACAATTTGTTTAAATTTTTAGAGAATCCAAAATGGCGGATGTAAAAGGGATTTATCAGCGTTGAAATTTTTAAGCGGATATCACTGCGTGAATAACGTGATTTTTGTGAATTGCGAAAGATTTTTAGCCACGTTAATATTTTATCAAAAACTTTTGAAGGTATGAGACATCTGAATATGCGATTTTTTTGACAATCAATGTATGTTTGTTCGCGAATATCTCGAGAATACTACCACTGAACCGATGTTGATAAAACTCATTGCATTTAGCTTGGTATCATTTAACGTAGGTCACGAAATAAAAATTAATAAATCGGCTTAGTAGTTTCTTATTTATCTTAACTCTTTAAGGCCTAAGTGGTGACCAAGTTAAATAAACCATTTTTTTTAAATCTGTTCGAAGTGACGTCACATCATTTTCAAAGTTTTGCTTTATCCTCTGCAAATTTGATGATATCGTAAAAATTCGGAAAGTTACAAAGAAACTATACTATGATCTACAACAATACACTGTTAAACTAAATATCGGTATTCTTCCCTATTATTTTGCTTCTCTCGGCAGGTCTATACATTATTTTTGTAGCTATCTATCCAATAACTTCATTATTATCAAATTGAATAATAATGCTGCCGAAAAGCCTGTGATACTAGCTCTGATTATTCTGGGAAAGACTATAGTTTTACATGATTTCTAAGTCACACTGGGTCTTAAGGTATCTCCTGGCCTAGATATTCTTACCTATGTGTTTGTTATTTAATTTTGAAATATTCACCCTATTGAAATAAAAAAAATATTCATTATTTTATAGAATAGACACTTCAAGAGGTCTCTTCTACAAATATATGTAATTCATGTAACATTCAAATTAAAGAGACAAAATAAATTAGTTAAAATTTTCGTTGCTACACGTACCGAAAGTGCGTCGCGAATTTTTCTTCCCGCGGTGCTACGCAACACGTACTCATAAATATATCGTGAATATTTTATATAAGCTTTATTATTTGTAGAGTCCTTATAAAATAAAAATATAAGTATAAGTTTTCAAACGGTAATTTTATCATTCGTATGGACCTTAAAAGAACGAAAGTATTGGCCGATAATACAATAATAGTATATTGTGTAGCAAGTGTGAAAAGTAACCTTTTTTTACCCGCAAGTGGTTTGCAGTACCGCTTTGCACCCTCTTTCCAGGAATAAAAAATCACGAAAATCGTGCATGTATGACAAACAATTATTTAAACTGCAACACACATTGATTAAAATAACATATATAAAAAAAGGCGTTAGCACTGAGGGAAAGAAAAGCCGTATAAGATAAGAAAGATAATTTGGAAAATTATATTCAACTGAAATTGGTCTATTTCTCGCTATTCTCGTTCAAAGCAATCCATTGAAATGCAGGCCAACCCAACGTTCAAACAAACTCTCTCCTCCCGCCACTGATAATAAAACGCACTTAAACTCAGACGCTCGTCTCCTTCTTGACGTTTGACCTGTCGGGCTGCGCTTCATCGTCATCCTCGTCACTCGGGTATCGTGCGCCCGTTGCCGTGGCTCCGGCTTCGTCTCTCACCTCGCGACTGCACTCCTTGACGTTGCCATTGCCGTTTCCGTTGCCGTTACCGGCGTGATGCTGCTTGTGATGCTGCTGCTGATAATGATGATGGTGGTGATGGTGGTGAGGATGATGGTGATGGTGGTGATGGCAGTCGCGCTCGTCCCGTTGGCCGAAGTCGTAGAGTTGTAGGGCCTCTCCCGTCGCGCTTGTGCCGTCTTCTACGAGGGGTATCACTGCATTTGCTACATTATCTTCCTCTTCCTCCTGCATATGAGAAAGATATATTGACATTCACATAAAATATAGATTTCCCTACGCTAACTAAATTATAAGGAGTTATAAAGTTGTTTATATATATATACACATATATATATATATATATATATGATTCCATGTCAAGTAAGCAAGTACATAAATTTTAATATCAAAAATCTCGGTAAATCTGCTCTAAATAATGAACAATAGAAAAACATTTTTACATCTTCCGATCAAAATGGTCAAAAGTTGTATCAAGGTCAAAGTTCATGATATTTTTTAATATTTAGCTATTCCTTAATCTTAAGCGTAATTTTTCATTCGTCTATATTAAACTTTAGTAAAAAAGTTGTACAAACATTTTTTCTGATAGGTTTGTCAAGAATTCAAAAAATCCATTTTTATCCCTTTAATCTTATCTTCTAAGGCACCTTAAATTATGGAATATAAGTAAATTCACACTGCGAGTTAGCGCCGTAATATTTTTCAAGTTTACAACTCCCACAAGTTTCCTTTTGATTACACTTTTTAATCAAGATTTGTTAAAATATGGTACAAACCTTGGTATAATTAATATAGATTAACAAGAGCATTTCTACATTTTTGATGATTTTATGGCTTTTATCGAGTGAACTTGGTACTAAGCACATTGATATAAATTTCTACTGGTTAAATGCATAGTAACAACACTACTGGAATTATATGTACATTAAAGAATTAAAGATTTTGTTAGTGCTATAAATTTGCCATATAATTAAATAATATTATAATTTTATGACAAATATATAGCACGAAAAACAATTATAATGGCTCTTTATTATTTATATAATTCCAATAATGCTGTTACTATGCATTCCATCATTAGAAATTTATATCACGGGGCTTAGTATAGTACCAGTTCACCCGATAAAAACCATAAGATCACCAAAAACGTGGAAAATGATGTTGTTTAAAAAATCTATATTAATTGTGCCAAGGTTTGTACCATATTTTAACAAATCTTGATTAAAAAGTGTAATCAAAAGGAAACTCTTGGGAGTTGTAAACTTGAAAAATATTGAGGCGCTAATGCCCTTTCTACACCTATAGACTTTAAGTTCGTCTCGCTTTAACTTTCAATGAATATTATTAATATTGTAACACCTAGGCTAATTTAGAAACACCCAATAAATAGAGAACATTTTTCTTTATATGTTAAATCTTAAAAGAAATTCTTTTAGAGTGACAGAACCAAAGTTATTTGATATCAAAAGTTAATGCGAGACTAACTTAAAGACTAGGTGCAGAAAGGGCATAACTCGCAGTGTGAAATTACTTATATCCCATAATTTAAGGTGTCTAAAAAGATAAAGTGAGGGGATAAAATAAGGGAGGTGCAGGTAATTAGGCTACTTTAAGGAACTTTCGATTCCCACTAGAGATATATCGAGTTTTGGGGCTTCGGAAACTATTGAGACATGTGATCTAAACTTTTAAATCTAATGAGTTTCTTTTTAAAAAAAATTTGCTCTGAATTTTATTAAAAAAAGTTCTAAGTAGTTAAAAATTGGCTACTTTACCAACAGTGTTGGTAAAGTGACCATCTATCAGTACTTATGGTACAGTCTTAAAGTAAGTGCTTCAAAAAGTCAAGACTAGCCTAGCAGAGACTTCCTTTATGTGTTATTTAACTGTATGGTACCGTAGCGTACGTCTTGATGTCCATATTTTTGGATTAGTAGGCCTAGAAAATTTAAAGATGCATCCGCCGTTTTAGTCGTGTCGTTTTAATAAGAAAGAGAGAAGGATGGACAAAGTAGGAAAAGTAAGATGGAATAATTAAGAAGATTTCACGTAGAAATTCGCGCTAGCATACTGCGACGTAGTGCTTAGAGAGTTAATTGGGCTGGGAGAGGGTGTTGTGGGAGCGTAGCAGACAAAATATGGAGGGATGGAGAAAGTAAGGGGAGTAATGGGAAAGATGGAGGGAGATTCTCTTCAAAATAATGATATGAGCATCACGCTATAAACATCACGTTAAAATACGCTTCAGTTTACAACAACGTAGTACTTAGAGAGTTCATGGGGAGGGGATGGAGGGTGTGGTAGCGGAAAGGGGGAAAACGGGGAGGGATGGGGGAAGTGGGGGATAATGGGCGAAGATAGAATATGTTTATTTATAAAATCAAAATTATATCACCGTTAGGCTAAATACCGTCACGTAGAAATATACGCGCATTTTGAAAATAGTGCTACACCTAGAGAAAGTAATTGTATAATTGAATTGCGAGTCACTGGTTTACCGCCTGATTACTTGCTAAAAGAATATTTCTTAACTAATAAGCTATTCCGAATTTAAATACAGAAAAATGAATATTTCTTAACAGTTAACCGCATTTCTTAATAGTTAAGAACTGAGTAATTGAGTTGCGAGTTAATTAATATTAACTTTATTAATGTTTATATGACCGTTACAGTATGTCAACATAAGTTGTTGGCTGCCACAATTATGTCTATGCAATGGATCTCTTTAAATGTCAGTGCTGAAAAAGCATCACCACTATTAATCATGCGGCTTTTCTTCAAGTACAATTTCTTAATTAATAATGAATGTAACATTTGTGGCAAATATATAAGATTATGATCGCGCAAGTACACGATTCATTTGGAACAAATAATCTTTTCTCTCAGTGAAGCGAAATTAAAGAAGAGAAGAAGAAGCGCCTAGTTCTACTTGTAGTATTCAAAATTTTACTCTTTTTAAGAATAAAAATGAAAACCATAGATAATATGACTTTTAGTAAAATCACAAAGATAAAACTTGTTCAAATTTTTGTCTTTTACTTGAAAAGGAGTAAGTTTTTGTAAGATTTCCACTCTCATCGACTGTGGGTGAAATAATAGAAATTACATTATAAATTGTACTCTTTCGGTAAGTTAATTTACACTAAAAAGAAAAAATAATTGTAGTTGATTTCACAGAGGGAATGAGAAATTACTCGAAAGGATTGAATGCTAAGCGCGCTAATTCAGTTGGGCATTCAATATAAATATGTAAATGTAAGTATTAATGTTCAGTATTTTGTTGCATTTTGCAGGTAAATTAATTTTCTCTTCCTCTGAATGTTGCTGGGCGAATGTAGAAGAAATAGTAAGACTAGAGGAGGGAGTATCATATTTAGTATATAGTATAGATATTTAGTAAATGGAGTATAAAGTATAGGCATTTAGTAAATGGAGTATCATATTTAGTCTATAGTATAAATATTTAATACGGGAGAACGGAGTCAAACCGATTACTTAATTTTAAGAAATATTAAGTATTATTGAATTGTAAAAATATTTCTGTATTTTTTAGAATGTATCTCTCACCTTAATAAATGCTAAGAACCAAACATATAAAAGACTTCTATAAAGATATTCACATCGATAGGTTGTGGCTACCTTTCTTAAAAGAAAAGTTTGTATACAAACAGGTTTTACAATATTTTCATTTAATTATTCGAGAATTTGTGTACCAAACAAGAAAAATATACCATTCAAGCTTTTAAATTGAAAAGTTTTATTTGCCTAGAGAAATATCTCTAAATATACTATTTTTTAAATTAATTTTGAAATTGTATAGTGAAATAGGGTTATTGCGATCAGCGTGTATTTAAATGGGGGAGGCATAAAAAGACGTTAGGATTACTGTATATTTTCATGGGGTAATGGAAGGTTTATAATAGCTCTGTTTTGACTTTGCTAGTGCAAAATAGTGTCTTACACATTAAAATTTAACATTAGGAACATGAGAAATATTAATTTGAGGGATATATAAATTTATTTTACGTTTTGTCTAACTGATCGAAAGTGACCCGCCTTGTAGGATTACCGTTGAAAAAAGAATTTTTTTATTTCGATACAAAAGTATGACGAGGTTTGTTTTTCTGTCAGTTAGAACTATATTAAAATTCAAAAGATAAAGATTTGAACATATTCTTAAAGGTATAGCCTGATCGAGATTTGCGAAAATCGGTGAAAGTATACAAATAGTTTAATTAATAATTTGCTGGTTTGTGATTATTTAAAATTACAAAAAAAATTTGTGATTTCTTTGACAGAACCGTAAACCGAGGTGACTTTGAGACACTTTGGAAATTCGTGTACGTATCGCTATTATTATATCATATCTACCGACATAAAAAAATTGTCACGTTATGATAGCAGCCTATAGAACATATTCCAAGAATAAACAAATCCAATCTTTTTACATGTGGCGTATAAAAATTCCAAAACATGTTTTACAAAACATGTTTGGGGTGATTTTGAGCCACATGATTAATAATTTATATCTAAGTTAAAATAATGGTATATAAATTAATTAAATCTGATTTAAGAAATAGTTTTTATGTTAAGGAAACTGAATGTAGTAGCTTTTTTACCAATACAAAAAAAATTAATGGCGGAACTGCGAGAAGTTTGAATTAGTGTAGGGGTAGTAAAGTTTTCAGGTTTAAAAACAGTAAAAAAAATTAATTTATTAAGAGAGATTGAAATAAATAATAATTACGATTAAAAATTTCTTTAGCGTATATTTTATTTCTAGAGAACCTAACCTTCAAAATAGATCCACGCTAAATTCGTTTTGCGTCTTTGCGAGTGTATAACGCATAAGATAGTATTTTTAAATTTGGCACAAAGTCACCCCGGTGTCCAAAAGCACGCCGGTTTACGGTATCTTCTTAAGAGATTAATGTATTAGACAAACACTTTTAATAATTTTATTCGTTTATATAACATTATTTATACCTTTTTTTAATTTTATTATTTATCAATTTCAAAGGGAATAGCGATGAATTTTGCAATAGATTGTCTCCAAAATTTCTTTGCTGATTGCTATAAATATAATTAATAAATTTGTAGTACAATTTTTATTTACAACTAGTATGAGGAGAGAAATTAATTTTTTACTTAAAAAAAGCAGTAAAAAGCATCGAAAAATCGACTTTTGTAAAAAAAATTGTTAAAAAATTTGTAAAACACGCACTTTAGCGTGTAAAAGAAATCTGCACTACAAACTATTTTATTTTGGTGTATAATTGTAAAAAAAATATTGCTGAAGCGTTAAATTAAATATGTCATCGTCAAACGTGCACCAAAAAAGACTAGTGTTTACCTATTTTTTGACAGTTTTCATCATATAAAATGAAATTAGATCATTATTTCGAAATTTAAATATTGTATTAAATTCTATTTTTACATATTACATAACACTGCAAAATTTGGTTGAACTACGAATTAAAGTTCAAAAGTTAAATTCTCGACCAGGCTATATTCTTAGACGTATACAAAGCACAAAAATGCTAATACTTTTTTTATTTATAGCAAGTTTTCTTTAAATGATCGGCAATATCGGCATGAGCCCATTCTAGCCTACTTATCTATCTATCTATCTATCTATCTATCTATTTATCTATCTATCTATCTATCTATTTATCTATCTATCTATCTATCTATCTATCTATATATCTATTTATCTATCTATTTATCTATCTGTCTATCTATCTATCCATATATCTATTTATCTATCTATTTATCTATCTATTTATCTATCTATCTATCTATTTATCTATCTATCTATCTATTTACCTATCTATCTATTTATCTATCTATCTATCTATTTATCTATCTATTTATCTATCTATCTATCTAGTACCTCGTCCTCCTCCGAGGTGACCTTGGTCTCGGAGGCCGGGGGCGCTACCGATGCCGTGGGAAAGGGCAGAGGCAGCTCCTGCTGCTGTCGTCTCTCGGTCCCGTTGCCGGGTCCAGCGCCGTGGAGGATGCGATCAAAGTCGTCGGCTGCGCGCGAACTCTCCAGGCTCGTCGCGTCGTTCAGCGAGCTGCGATAGCTGCTCTTGTTGCGCGACGAGGCATTCGACCGGTCGGCCAGCGGCAGTGAGCTCAGGCTGCCCGAGTGGTGATTGCACATGTCGTACGACCTGGGGAGACAGGACAACCGTAATAGAAAACAAACATATATTTTTTTTATATTTTTAAAATAAAATATGGACTAAATAATACACAGAAGTGCAAGTAAAACATTTTTTAAGTGCATATTTATTTTTCTAAAAAATATTGAATATATGATATTCTAAAAGCAAGTTCAAACGGGCCGACTAAAGAAATTCAATATGGCGGATATTTCGATGGTTGACATAAAAGTTGCAAATTAAGATTTTAATTGTTCCGAAGAAACCATTGGGAAAAATCAGTTTTTCTCTTTCAGAATGTTGTATAAACATGTAAAAATTAGTTTCATTTTCCATAAATAATCTACTTTATACACTTTATATCGCGTAAAAGAGGTTAGGTAGACCGTCGATTAGGCCGCCATTATTTCGCAGCTGTTTTCCGTGTTTAAATTTGATACGAAATTTTAGCGATTTTTAATTAATTATTTCTAATTTGTAGAAGCGTATAAATGAGGAAATAGGAAACATGCATGATTTTTCATTTCAATTTTATTTAAAAGGTTATCAAAAAATAAGAATTTTCTTAAGACAGTTTTTTTTTAATGCGATATTCGAATTTTAACGGAGTATTGAAGTTGCGCTTGATTTTAGTAACGATTCAAACGCCTGTGACGTAGCATCTTCTCGATCAACACGCTCTATCGGCCAGCCCCAAAGCTTCATTTGGAAAAATTAAAACGTCCATCAATTACGGTCACACATACTTAGCCGAAATGCTATATATTTTAGAAATCGTTGGGTGACCGTCACATAGTTAGTGCAGTGAAACAGACCGTTTACAAAATTTGAACTTTGTTTTGAATCTATTCTGCTTCAGTTATTATGTGACGGTCATATAACACTTTCTAACAGATATAGCATTTCGGCTAAGTATGTGTGACCGTAATTGACGAACGTTTTAATTTTTCCAAATGAAGCTTTGGGGCTGGCCGATAGAGCGCGTTGACCGAGAAGATGCTGACGTCACAGGTGTTTGAATCGTTACTAAAATCAAGCGTAACTTCAATACTCCGTTAAAATTCGAATATCGCATTAAAAAGAATTGATGATCTGCGACATCTGGGTTGTTCTCTATTGTCGGGCCGTTATTCATTATTGATTATTGCTTGCTTTAAAACTTTTCTTAATCAGAGAATTTTTTTACCTTTCCAACATTTCATAAAACTCTCCCACGCTCGTTCACTAATTGTTATTGACTATTATGGGGATCCATATTTTTCATTTAAGTTTCGATTTTGAAAAAATATCCCTCTCGAAGTTTGTTGTTTCTCTCTAAATTTTTTGGAGTGAAATTTTTGTTCTAAATGTAGAGTGAACTACGGTTCCAGTCCAAAAGAGTGAATTTGGTCACTCCAGTCTAATAAGTGAATTTTACCGCTCTAAATTAGAGAGTGATTAAGGATTCACTCTAACTTTGACACTAGGTTGGGGTGAAATTTATATTATAAAACCTATAAATTAATCAAGGTTTCGAATTACGACTTTTTACTTTTAAAGCATTATTTGCACCAAGAATTTTCAATTAAATTTTCAAGAAATTGCATTATTCATTGTACAAAAAAAATGGGCTAAAAAATATACAGTTATGTGGTTAATTAATTTATCTAGAGGTGAAAGGTAGCTTTTATTTAAAATCTCTTAAAAATTTAACCAGATATAGTTTTTACAAATTCAAAGGGAATATTGAACCACTGAAAGAAATAGAAGTTATTACAGAAATCTGTATTACCGACTTTTTTGATTTTAAACAGTTATTCGAGATTTTACAAATTTTGCAAATAAAAATGACTGCTATGTTCTACAAATTTGTATATTGTATGAGCAATGTTTGGTTTCGGTAGTTTCAAAAGATTCCGGTATTATTTCTAACCGGAAAGCAGTTTTAAATATTTTCCGTAGTAAGCAATGCGTATGGCGACCCTCATCCTCTTAACATTTTTTTACCCTTTTTTAAGAATGTTAATGAGATACCTCTTGAAGAATCAACTGAACATTTCTGGTAAAGGCATATAATGTCGTTTTTTATAAATATTTATTTTAAAGAGTAAAAAATATAAATTATAAGCCGGTATGGTAGGAATCGGTCAGTATTCTACATCCCCTTAAATCGCAAGTTTTATTAATTTTCAAAATATTATTATTTAAAACATCTTAAACTTGTCTTAAAAATGCATACATTGAGAAAATGTAGTAAAAAATATTAGAATCTTCGGCCAAATATTCAAGTTACATTTTATTAACAATAACTATTTATTACCTCTAACTTATTATGTCTTAAACTGATTTTAGTATTAAACAAAAGTTCATCTACGTATTTGAATACATAGGAGAAATCATCGGTCTATCGGTAGAGTGGCAGTCCCAAAACCTAATGGGATCCAGGTTCTCAAATCCAACCAACAATTTTTCTGAAGTTTTTTTAATTTATTTCTCAATTGCATCCTTCCAGTAAACTGTATCCATTCATCAAAACATTTCTAAAACGTAAAACAACGAAGTGAGGAATTATTATAAGTGAATAATTATTTTTTCTTTATGCATATTCTTTCACTCTAAATAGAGTGAAAAAGTCACTTTTACAAAAGAGTGAATTATTCACTCTTTCCAAAAGTGAAGATTCACTCCAAAATAAGTGACTGTGTTTTCATGATTGCTTGGAGTGAGAATTCACTCCAAAAGAGTGAAAATCAACTCAAAAAAATGTACACAGTTTAATCGACAACAACAACGATACGGATACATTTTTTCAATATTGCAAATTAAATGAAACAATTAGGTTCTTATTCTTTCTTTTAAGAAGAAAACTAAATTTAATAAAGTTTTATCTTAGTAAATTTAGTAGTCAAGGTCCTTTGAAATAACGTCACAACGTTTTCATAATTTTACCTATATCTTTTCCATTTTTTAAGATATCGTAAAAATAAGAAAAGTTCACAAGAAACTTATCACGATCGATACAAATATACTGTTAATTAAAAAATCGATATTTGTATCAAGAAGGATAGTGACATTTTCATTTGAAAAATATGTGCCTAATATTTATTGCGGTTATTTAATTAAAGTAAGCAAGAGTACACATACTCTTAGATAGTAGTAGCCACATAGCTAAAGAAATGGTTGAAGCTCACTTACATACCAAATTTAACTTAGACTAGCGGTCGGTGTTAGGCACATTTCTCATCTCAATAAAGACTGAATAAAAAAGTTCTTGTACTCGGTTGTATAGTAAGTATAAAATACCAAAACCACGTCTTTGTGTGTGTGTGTGTGTGTGTGTGTGTGTGTGTGTGTGTGTGTGTGTGTGTGTGTGTGCGTGCGTGCGTGCGTGCGTGCGTGCGTGCGTGCGTGCGTGCGTGCGTGCGTGCGTGCGTGCGTGCGTGCGTGCGTGCGTGCGTGCGTGCGTGCGTGTGTGCGTATGTGATTTATTTAAATTCACACTTATTCTCTCCTACCAAGCAGAGTTCAAGTTAAAAAACTGAAGTCATCCTAAAGTGTCCCTGTTTATAGCAACGTTATTCCCTAAATAGAAAATACCCTTCAAGGTCATCCTTGTCTGTACCTGTGCCGGGCGATCCTCTGATCCCTCTCCATGGATACGGTCTCGTCGACGCTCGACCTCCTGCCGGCTATGCCGTCGGTCGACCTCGACAGCGCCATCTCGCTGATGTCCGAGAGATTGTGCTCGCTGCGTTCGCTGGCCATCTGCGTCATCGACTCCATCTCGGAGCTGCACTCGAGACTGCACTGCTGGGACACGTTGCGCATCTGCTTCTCCTGCTCCTCGAGCTTGGACTCCGTGGCGTCTGACTCATAGGGGCTCGTGCAGGTAGCGTGGTTCATCATCGGCTGATACTTGCACCTGCTCGCCGCTGCAATGCGATCGTATTTTTTTCTCAACGAGTTTTCTTTCTTTTTATTGCTTATCCATAATTTTACTGCTTTTTACTGATGTATGAAACATTTATTCTGACAGGGTGAGTACCAGGGTTCTAACTGCTGGACTGTAGCTGATGAGGGGTTAAGGATCATAATTTACTACCTAGAGATGAAGCGCTCAGCAGCCGCGACTTATTGATTGGGTAAAAAAATATTAACATTCAATCAGAATCTAAGACCTACAACGATGGTACTTTCCTTTTAAGTCGCATGGGTATGGCTATCTATCAAAAGGATATCTATTAATTCTAATAAGTAAATCACCTTTAATAATGTGTACACACTATTGTTGAATAGGCTAATTATAAAAATCTCATACAATGTAACCTAAGATATAAGCAAAATGATTTTTGTATATATATTTATATTCTTTTTTTTTTCTTTTTTGTATATTAGTACTTCAGTATATAAGATATCCGGGCTTACGAACAGGTACTACTATGTACCTCTGTAGGGAATACTTTTATGTATTTATAATTTTCTGGATAATAAACTCTGTTAAACTTTGTCTAATGTATGACATCCCCTTTTCAAAAGAAAATGGGTGTACATGAGATATCTGAAACTTCAGCACTTTTTAAATAATAAATTGTCTCGAGGCGCAAGCAATAAAAGTTTTTTTTTAATCAATAAATCAATGAGCAAAAGTCTCAATATTCTTATTTTATGTATTTATAAATTTATCTAAATACGTCCTATCTATCTGCCTGCACTCTAAACCTAAAAGAATAAAAATTGACGTTAGAAAGAATAAAAGTAGCATTTTATTCTTTTAGAAAAGTATAAAAGTTTGATTTTATTCTTTAGAGAAATTGACAATGACTATAAAAGATTAAAGTTCAGCTTTTATTCTTTTAAAAGAGTTAATGATCAATTTTATTCTTTACAAAAGAATAAAGTCAAGAAATTATTCTTTATAAAAGAATAAAATACCACCCCGCTATTTTAAAAGAATAAATAACGGATTTTACTCTTTACGAAAAGAATAAATAGAAGATATTATTCTTTATTTAAGATATATATATATATATATATATATATATATATATATATATATATATATATATATATATATATATATATATATATTAGAACACCTATTTTGTAGTTCTGTGCTGTACTAACCATCAAATCCTTAGAGATTACTTTTAACCTAAAAAAGATTATGACACTCGCTGATCACCTCAGTCGGAGTAATTCCACCAAAAAGTCGTATCTAAAAAACCAAGAAACCTAGACACTTAAAATTTAGTGTCATAGTTTTCAGGCCGAAAGAAGAAGAAAAAAACTTCCAATATCTTAGATAATCTTTTTTCCATTTTCTCAAAAAAAATCTTATTCACAAAATAACACATATGTATCTATATGTGAAACTGTTAAATCTGTTGTAAAACTCTCAGCAGAGTGATTATTTGATTAAATCATGTAATATTGTACTTCAAACATATAAAATAAGCCTTATTTACTTATTAGTTCTAATGAAAACTGTAGAAACTTGTTCATCCAAAAAAAATGATGACAGTCGTTGATCACCTCAGTCGGAGTAATTCCACCAAAAAATCATATCTATAAAACTAAAAGACCTAGTCACTTAAAATTTTGTGTCATAGTTTATTAGGCTCAAAAAAGAAGGGGACAAATATTTCCAATGCCTTACATAATCTTATTTCAATTTTATCAAAATAGTATATTACGATACGAGTGATCTAAATAAGCCATTATTTCACGGCGTGTAGTTAGCGCCCGAGCGAAGCGAGTCAAATCAATAATTATATTCATAATTATTGATTTTCATAATTATTCAACAATTATTTTTTGAGTTAAACAAATTTCTACAGTCTTCATTAAAACTATTGAGTTAATATGGCTTATTTAACTTGATTAAAGTGAAAAATTAAATGTTTCAATTAATTAATCACTCTCTTTTAAGTTTAGAGCTAATTGAACCATTTGACATATATATAGGTATACATATATAGGTATACATATATGCTATTTTGTGTATAAGACTTTACCCACTGTATTGCACTATATTATTAAGTAAGAACATTTTCACAATATGTACTTACATTTATAACAAATGTTCAACACAAGACAAACTTTTTCAGATTATTACAGATTTTCATAAATGTACAATGAATGTTTTCCTGATGGAAATGTATTCCATTTTTATACTAGTAATTAGACAATTTGATTTTTAAATGCTCGAAAATATTATATTTTTCTGGCATTAATAAAACGTTTTTTCTAACATTATTCCACTTTGAAAAATGGAATCCCCACACTGTAAAAAATCGTTCGTAGATTTACAACGGCAATTGTAAATCTATTACTAGTCTGAGAGTTGGAAACCAATAATACTACTCTGAGTGTAGTAATTTTACAGTCATTGTAAAGTTACAGAAACATGTAAATTTACAAAAATCTAGTAAAAGTTCTAAAATCTAATAAAAGTACTACATTCAGAGTAGTATTAGGTAAAAATGTAAGACGAATGCAAAAATCCAGTTTTACTCCAAATTTGGATAATTTTTGGCTAATACAATAAGGGATAATCCCGAAAATATTTATACAGTCACTTGAAAAAATAGGTATAGCCAATAAAGCGTTTCATTCGAGTATAAAGTGTGAAAAAATTAGTCAGCACAGCGTCAAACATCGCGGCTAAATATACAACGTCTCTTGTAAATTTATAGTTATCTAGTAAAAGCACTACACTCAGACTAGGACTTTTTATTTCAAACTCTCAGAGTTGTAAATCTACAAGAGGATTTTTTACAGTGCAGTCTGAACATTAGAAACTAGAACTAAGCTAATTGCAGGTCAATAACTACCAATTAAAAATGGATATGCTTCGTAATTTCTTTAAAAATCGAAGAATGAGGTTAGGCTTATTTAATAGTCACAGCAAGAAATGCCCAAAAAGTACTAAAGAAGCCTTATCTTACGCGTTACGATTAGAAAAGATCTGTCTTGCGCGTTGCGATTAGAAACGTACTATCTTTTTTAAGGTTATTTCTTGCACTAACTTTGAGGTCATATAATTATTATAAGATAATTTAAATTATAACTTTTATTTACTTTTTAACCCTTTACTACCGAGGTGGTGTCTGTGAGACCCCACTCAAAATTCAGTCATTTCTAACTTTATCAATATTATATTTCCAGCCCTAAAACCTTTTTGTAACCTTTTTGTATTAAATATAATTATAGTTTTTATGTAAAAGTTTTGAGCTATAAAATTAATTAGTTTAAAAAGTTATAAACAATATAGCCCAAAAAATTGAAAAAATAAAAATATAAATCTTAAAAAAAAAATTTTTATTACCGAAAACTGTTTGATTTGAAATTTTTACACGTTGAATGAATAGTAGAAAAGTTTCTATTAGATTTACAAGGAGACTATCAGGGATGCGGGTGCCGAAATTTTCTGAATCTTTCAGGATTATTCAATGGTAGCTAGAAATGAAGCGTAGCACCGGTAGTGTTTGTGAACGTGCCCTTTTTCATAAAATATCAGCTATTCTGCTCGGAATATGCATTATTTCATTAAAAAATGGTACATCTAGCTGTCATCACAACTCCGCATGTTTTTGCATTAAACAAAACTGCCTGAAAGTACCTAAAAGTAGTCAAGAAGAGTCTGCATTTGAGACCTGGACCGTTCAAAAATATTAATCTGAGCCAAAGTTATTAACAATTGAAGATATCAACAAAAAAGCATGAAAAATCAACGGATTTAAAATAGTTCAATTTCCACGAATATTCATGAATTTTTAGTTGATATCTTCAATTAATAATAACTTTGGCTTAGATTAGTATTTTTTAACGTTCCAGGTCTGAAATTCAAGCTTTTATTGACTACTTTCAGATACTTTCAGGCAGTTTTGTTTAATGCAAAAACATGCGGGGTTATGATGACAGCTAGAGGTTCCATTTTTTAATGAAATAATGCATATTCGGACCAGAATATCTGATATCTTACGAAAAAGGGCCCATTCACAAAAACTACAGGTGCTACGCATCATTTCTAGTTACCAGTGAATGATCCTGAAAGTATCAGAAAATTTCGGAACCCACATTCCTGATAGTCTCCTTGTTATTAAATGATTTTCGATTTTTTATTTTTTATTTGACTATCTTTTTGACACGCTTAAAAATGAAGGCCGATAACCTCTTTAAACAAATAATTTTATCTCATATATAAAATTACTTTTATAAGCGAATGTTGTTTTTACCTTTTAATTATTGATGTCTCTTACTAATACAATTTTGTTATCAAGAAAATATTACGCATATAAATTGATATTAGCGAAATTTAGCAACAGGGTCTCACAGACAGTAATACTAAAAATGAGGTGTCAAATCGTTTTATAACAAATTTTCAGCATCGAACAGAGCCGACAAAACAACCTTAAAAAAGATTCCTAATCGTAAAGCGTGACATATGTCTTTTCTAATCGTAACGCGTAAGACAAGTCTTTTCTCTTAGGACCCATCGATACTACTTTCCTGACCATTTTTAATGCTTTTATTTCCACCCGGGTTGATTATTTTCAAAATAAAGTCGAAACCTTTTAACTTTGAAACTAGAAAATTAGAGCAAATCAGCTGATACACAACGAAAACTAACCATTTGGAGGCATTGGAGGTTCATTATTAATCTTCCTTGTGTTCTTCCCCAGATTTTCCTGTCCAATGACGTATCTCAGTGCGAGATTCCTGTCCTCTGAGACGCTCCCACCGCTATCCGACAGTATATTAACGTTCTTCGCATCGTTAACCGGATTCATCTCCACATGAATATTCGTATTATTAACCTTGGCACTACTTCCCAGAATACTCCTTTCAATGTCATTCTCCACAAGTTTGACTGCCCTCCTCGGTATGCTGACACAGCTGCCGTTATCGCTGGTAGCTCCTCCGTCACCCTGCGATATGTTATGTACTATTGTATATAGTGAACAGAGCAATCTAACAAGCATATAACTCGTGCAGTGCAATAATTTATTTAACGCAGGTTCACATGGGCATAATCCAGAAATGGATCACGAGTTGTCGCAAATTTGTTTACGTTTCGTATCATTGTAAAAGTCAATATTATGTTATTCTTTACAATCTTAAAATAATGCAGAAATACCGAGTTTGTATTGAAAAGATTGTGAAAATTGGCTTATACATTAGCCGGTGCGAACCTTCTAAGAATTTTTATCTTCCGACATGTGTGTATTCATTAGTAGAAATAAGAGTGTGATAGTATAATGCGAGTATCAGCGTGTTTAGGTATGTCTTGTCGAGATTTTACTTGGTCTTGTCTTGGTTTTGCCTTGAATTTCAAGACAAGACCAAGACGATACAGCGAAATTATTTTCAAAACAAGGATATAAATATCGTGTAATTTTACTTCTGTAGAGTAGACGCATAACGCATAAGTCAACTTTCTATATTGTTCAGATGTTAAGGTTTAAAGTTGTTATTTTCCATATGTCGGGAACCCACAGACTTATGTAACAATGTTGGGTTATGCTTAAGAAATAAAAAAGAAAATAAGAGGAAAATATGTTTCAAGTTTACTTTAAATTTAAATAATCTAGATTTAACTATTAAAAAATATTTATTTATCATAATTCAAAGCATTCAAGAAATTATTCATTAACTGTTAATACGGTGACTTTGTGACAAATAGTTTCTTCTCTCAGTGATAGATTGTACAGTATACAAATTAAAATAGGTGAGAGAAAAGCAGACGAAAGAATTAAATTAAAGGATATTTTTAAAGTAGATGAAGTTAAAATAAGTGATGTATCACTGTACTATTTTTTGTTTATAAAACGAGAATAGAGGGGTGTCCATATCTAGATAGTTAATTTTCATTTCGGAGGAAAGTCTGCAATTTCAAAAATGCTATTCAAATAAAACATGACTTTTATTTTCTAGAATTCTATAATGCAAAAAGGCAAAAACGAAAGATTATCATGATTTATATTTTTATGATTTTGGTTAATTTTCGATTGAGAGGACAAAGTTAAAATACATAAATAGATTAAGTTGAAAGAACATAATGATGAATGTAACCTGCTTCCTGGGCCCGAGGTGATTGCTGTTCTTGGTCATGTTCCTGCGCTGCTTCTTGAAAAACTTGCGCGCGACGCCGCTCTGATGCGGATTGTAGAACATCTCAACGGAGGCTGGGGCGGACTCGGTATTAAAGGTCGTGACCGAGTTGTTGGAGCGATACTGCTGCCGATGGAGCATGAGAAGATTAGCGTTGGCCACGAGATTGGGCTTGACCTGGACGCCGTGTACGGGCTCGTTCGTCGAGGTGAGTTTTGAGGTGTTGCAGCTGCTATGGGACTTGTGCGTGTGTCGGGACGAGCCGAGGGAGTTCGTGTCGGAGGTCACCTGTGTCGCTTGGGAGTTCGACAGCGGTGGCGCTGAAAGACCATTCGATCATTCGATTAGAGTGCAGTTGAATTTTATGACCGACTCAGTTTCAAGGACTTAAAAAGTACTCGGGAAATTTCCCACAAGAAAAAAGAATTATAATTATGAAACAGTGTATCTCTGAATAAACAATTTTGATGAAACTCTGGGAGGTATTTTCTTACTTTACCTTCATATTGCACTTTAGATAAGATAAGATTCTTTAGATAAGATAGATAGATATAAGATTTATTTTGCACGTCAAAAAAAATATACAGCAATATACATACAATTTTGATACATTAGATTATTCATATCAAATTAGTTGAAAATTGCACAAATTTAGTTATAACTATCACGCCACATTATAAGACTTAAAGCTAATTTAATTATACTAGACGGTATAACACAGTTAGTCTTCATGAGATGCATGTTGTACATGGCTGCTTTGAAAAATGTGCCTGCGTATTGCCATTTTAAATCTCTTAAAAGACGGAAGATGCCTATATGCTGCGAGGGAGCGAATTCCAAAGGCGAGCTCCCTGGGCTCTGAAAGAGTTCAGGCCAACATTAATACGCGACTCTGGAATTCTAATTTCCTTGGGATTCCAACTGGAGGTTCTAAATTGGTTTTGCTCAAAAAGAGCCGCAAGGTACAGAGGTTGTCCCACGACAACTGCTTTATAAAGCAGTACCGCCGCAAAGTACTCCCTTTTTGCCTCCAAAGTAGGGAGAAATATTCTTTCTGACACCACAGATGTATCTCACACAAGAGTTTTGTAATCTTTGAAGCCGGGTCTGAAGCTCACCTGATACATCTAGATATACTAGAGAGCAATAATCTAAGTGGGAGATAACAAGACCGTTTGCAAGCTGCACACGCAACACCTCAGTTGTACAGGGTCTAAGTGATCTTAGACCATATAAGGCTCTATTAACCTTTCGGCTAATCCCATCCACCTGCGGTTTCCATGTTAATTTAGAATCCATTACAACACCGAGGTTGGTAACTGTAACGGAAAAGGGAATGAAAACTTTATCCTGCACTGAGAGAAAAATCAAAGACAATCCAAAGAACCACCAGGAATTTTGCCGGCGCTCTCCATGGAATTCTTGTAAAATGAAGCGCAGTGATTTGTTTCGGAAGCGATGCGCGGTTTGAATAGCATATAGTTTATAAACAAGGTGTCTTTTATGCTATAGGGAGTAAATGAAGCAATTTTATATTAATTGCAGGCTTCATTTTGTAATAGCATTTATCTACATAAAAATATATACAATCAAATTGTCAGCAATTATGAAACTCTAATAATATTGAAAACAAGTTAAAAGCAAATTAATGTATAAAACTTGCAGCAACAGTTATATATCAAATGTAAGTAAATCTGCGTCCGTATATAGCAGCAATTTGGTGGCAAGCATTTGCAGTCAATTTATGGCACATTGAATCCTTGATATTCGTCATTTCTTAAGCGTAAGTTGGAAGCAAATTGCTAATAAACATCGCACAGCAACTATTGTCGCGATTTGGTCATGGCAAGCCTGGCTAATGGAGTTATTTATTGTTACTATATTTTTTCCCATTTTTATGAAATTGAACAGTTATTTCTTTTTATAATATCTAAATTACAAGACAAAATGCAAAATTATTGAGAAATGTTTTAATACATTATTTTATTAAGTTAGCAATTCTTCGAAATGCTACATAATAACAAACCTAAGAATAAAGATTAGGTTACAAAGTGGTCATATTTTATAATAATTAAATAAATAAATAAAATATAAATAATTCAAATATAATTATATTACTCAAACCATGAAATTTCAGAGATTTTAAACTGCTGTCAACAACAAATTTGATAAGATTAAATAAATATTGTGTCGATCTATACCATGTAGTTCGACCTGACAAAATCAGGATATATTGCCACAAAAGAGCTTGGATTCATCGCGTGACTAATATTCCACGGAATAAGTTCTTGATATTTCTCTCAGTGTGTACCTCAATGCTTGGCATATGCAGGTCCTGCAACCTGTTAATGTTATAATCTGAACCAAAAATAATAGCCTTTGTTTTATTGACATTGAGGCATAGGGAATTCTCTGAAGCCCATGTCGACACTGCTCGCGCTACAGCTGACAAACGATCTATGCCCTCACGAAGATTACCTCTGGTAACCTGCGTATAGGTTTGAAGGTCATTTATACTAGCCTTTGAACTAGCACAACTTTTTTTCCTAAAATAAAATAAACAGTTAATCGGTAAATTGAGTAAAATTAGCTAATAAATACTGTGTACTTATTTTATTCCGCACAAAATAATCCTAAAAGAACATCAAATAAGTATAACACGACATAGATACTCGTCAATTTTTTAATGTTATCTTTAAAATGCTGTTTACAGAATTCACTCAATTTAAAAACTGTTTAACTCTTGCTAAATAAGATTTTTTTACGTGTGAAAAATAGCAATGTGCCAATTTGTACTTCAAATATACAAGCTCTTTTACTAATATTAAGAGAATAGTCTATTGTAAACAACGACAAATTATGATGCTTTTCAGATGTGTTTTTCTACTATACTTTCTATTTTTTTGCAATTTCTTTCACTTTCATTTATGTTTATAACTTTGCGAGATCATAATACATTTAAAGTCCAGGGCACGAATTGGACCTTTTCTACCCAGTCTAGCATATAACTTTCATATTTCTCGAAATGAAAATCTTTATAAATAAATGAAGATGGAAATACAGGTAGCTTGCCACTATCTTTTGGCTGAGCTTCTTACCAGAATATAAGATCTTTTATTTTTCAAGCTATTTGAGGTTATATTATTTTTTGCTCCCTCTTAAAGAAAGCTTTGTAATAGTAATAAAAAAGTTTTCTTAATAACATGTTAGAAACATGTTTTGGGCCACTCGGAATCAAAATACACTATTTTTAGAAAATGTCCGTGTGGATGTGTGTGTATGTATGCATGTATCGCTCTAGATCTCGAGTAATCCACGGTGAAATTTAATGTTTTAGAGCTATTTTTTTTTTGCTTTTTTTTCTTAAGGAAGCGGGGATAAAATTTTTATTTTTCTCTTTTCGATGCGAAGAGCTTAAAATTACTTATATTTTTCGCCCTGAAATTTTAGATGACGTTATCAGACGTTATCTGTTATATATACGGAAACGTCATGTTTTTCTTTAAAAGGTTATATCTCGAAAATATATCATGGTAATGTATTGAGAAAATTGAGATAATTAATAACATAGAGTTCAATATTCAGTAAGATTTTTGAGCTAATTTATTTTTCTCTTACCGAGAAAAAAATCATTTATTAAAGAAATCAAATTTCTGTGTCGTGCTATAACTTGAGTAAAACGGCATTATTCCTTTTGAAAATTTCCAGAAAGGTAGCTTTTAACTATCTTTTGGCTGAGTTATTTGCCCAGATCATTAGGATTTTTATTTTTCAAGATATTTGAGGTTACGTTATTCTTCAAACATTTTTTTGATTTCTTATATCTCGAGAACGGCGCGGTTATTTTTTGCTAACTGGGGCTTATTATTTTTGTCTTTATATAAAGATTTTAAATATGAAAGAAATTTAAAGATTCGTACTCGGTTTCTTAAACCGTTTTTTCTATTTTACGATTTTCTTAAATTGATAAGGTAAATTATTTTGGTATGTTAGAAATAATATGATCGCTTCAGTCTAAGTGCATTTGAAAGATCATACAATTATCTATCTTCCTCGACACGAAATGTTTTATAAACTATTTTCCTTCTTTTGTTATACGCGACACGTAATTTGTTTTTGAACGGCAATATTCTGGAAACATATATTATGATAGAAAATTTTTATAAATAAATTAAGATGGAAATTCAGGTAGCTTTAACCTATCTCTTGTCAGCGCTTTTGCCAGAATATAAGAACTTTTATTTTTCAAGATATTTGAGGTTATATTTTTATGCATCCTCCTACAGGAAGCTTTGTAATAGTAAACTAAAAGTTCTCTTTAAAACGTGTTAGAAACATGTTTTGGGCCAAATTGAACCAAAATACACTATTTTTATAAAATGTCCGTATGAATGTATGTGTGTGTCTCGTGTAATCCACACGGTAAAAAATCAAAGTAGCATTACTTCTCAGTTAGTTAAATTGCACATAGAAATACTTCATACAATGACGAAAAATTACGTTAGAAATTGTAATATTATTTTAGTCGTAAATAGTTTACAATACTCGCTAAAGCCGTTAGAGTGGAATTTCACTCATTCGAATGAGTGAAACAAATCATTCTAATTAGAGTGGATTATTCCCTCTAAAAAAATAGAGTGGAATCTTTCACTCTTAAGTAGAGTGGAATCTCACTCTATTTTAGAGTGAATACTTTCCCGATGGACATCGACGAAAAACTAACCTATTTTTGACTTTTTAAGTTTATAATATTGCAAGCGTGATAGTAGATACATTTTTCCAGTAGTAATAGGTTTATCAAAATAAACAAAATAAAGTCGCAGTAGTTTATATACACAAAATTAGTTTTTCTGCATATTTCATTATATAAATATTTTAAAGTGTTTTTTCGTTCCAACAGGAACTTTCAAAGCATTCTAAACTATAATAATAGAAACTTAAAGTATCTTCAAATTAAATAAAACAATTAAAAAAAACTTTCAGAGCATTATTTTTATTTTTTTCAAAAATTATCGTTTTTTGATATTTTTATATAATATTTCAGCATATGACTAAGAATAGTGGTTTAAAATGTAGTAGAATTACAGTTTTAGGAGGAGAATTTTACTAGGTGAGTACTATTCGTAATGGTATCAACCTCACGTACACATATATTACACACATAACAAATTTGAAGTATATTATATTGCGATATTTTGAGGTTAGGTTGAAAGTATTACGATTGGTTCTCATCTAATATCATTCTTTGATGAATAAATAATAACAACAATACGAAAAATACCAATAGGTCATGTTTTGATCACGAATTTTGAAAGAAAATACAGTGCTTCTGCGATATTTTGAGGTTAGGTTCAGACTATTACGGTTGGTTCTCATCTAGTAACATTATTTGATGCAGAAACAATATTTATATCACAGAAAATACCAAAAATACACATTTTGACCGCGAAATATGAAAGAAAGACATTGTTTGGCAATATTTAGAGGTTAGGTTGACACTATCACAATCAGCACTTAGGTAATAACATATTCTATAATAAAGAAACGATCATTATAACATAGAAAATACAAAAAAATTATATTGTAACTACGAAATTTGCAAAATAGAAAGCGTTTTTATGATATTTAGAGGTTAGGTTGACACCATTAAGATTGGTACTCTCAGTTCATCGTCAAAAGATTGAAGATTATTCATCCGTTTTTTTGCTGACTCACAACTCACATCATAGAACACGTGCGAATGCGCGTGGTTGACGCGAACGATCCGACTGTTAGCACCATAGTACCAACTACTTATTCGCGTGTCTTCCGAAATTAATTTTAATTAATGAGGTTCAAAACTGCGATAAATAAAATAAAATTCCTTTAGATTGTCATTTCACTCTAACTACTAGAGTGAAAATTAGAGCGAATAAATATCACTCTATTTTCTACAGTGAAATATTTCTAAGTATCTAAGCTGAATGTAGTGTAAAGTAATAGGGGAATTTCATTTTTCATAGCAATTTTACAATATCTCTAGTAATATATGCGAAATCAAAATAATTCCGAAATTCGCCGTTAATCTGTTAATTTAAACATATTTTCAGCTTCATATAAACAGTTTCTCTTAAAATAAATGCATAAAATAGAATATGAACTGATTCAAGTATCTTCGGACTTTATCTGTCAGATAGTAATGACACACTATTTTTTACCCCAACCTCAAAAAACTGTACTGTTGACGAGTAGTATTTTTATACTGATTTTACAAACAAAATGGTATTCCCATCTTTTGTTATACACGAAAACGTCATTTTATTCGGATACGTATCATAGAAATTTATTGAAAAAATTTCTGGTTATTAGTAACACCGAGAGGAACATTCAGTTAAACGTTTAAGTCTATAAACTTCTCTGCGTTCGAGAAAAAAATCATTTTGGAAAAAAAATATATTTTCTATGTCGTATGATAACTTGAGTAAAACGGCATTATTCTCTTTAAACATTCCAGAAAGGTAGCTTTTATCTATCTCTTGGCTGAGTTATTTGCTCAGATTATGAGAATTTTGATTTTTCAAGATATTGAATTTATATTTTTTGTTTTTTCAAAAAATGTTTGATTCCTTTTTTTTAAGGTATTGCACGGTCATTTTTTACCAATGAATGCTTTTCTTCGTCCTTAGATAAAGGTTTAAAATAAAATAAAGAAATAGAGATTCATCGCTTCGTGTTTTAATTTTTGCTAATTAATATTCATGTTTCTCGTTTGTTAATGGAGATTTGAAATAGAAAAAATTTTCTTGACATTCATCGATTCACTTTTGTTTCATAACATTTTTCTTCAATTATATGATTTTCTTTTAATTTTTGTTAAATCAACTGTATTTGCTTGAAAGTTGTTAGTTAGGTATTTTTGGGGTCGCTGATGACGAATTTGCTAACCAAAATACAGAATTCAAAATGGTGGATAAAATTTTCAAAATTAATCGGATTTACTTAAAATGTAGTAATCGAGAGCTTTCGGGGTCACTATGTTATTCTTGGTCCACGATATTGGATTCATTATATTGAATTTTCAAAATCTGACAACAGATTAACACATTTATTAAATGGGATTCCGTTAATAGATATATTTAATTTTTACTACTTAGAACTTCTTGTAATAAAATTCAGATTAAATTTTTGTGAAAAAAAATCATGAGGTATTAGAGTTAAAGGTTCGGATAACATGTCTCAATAGTTTCCGAAGCCCCAAAACTCAATATATATCTACTGGGAATCGACCGTTCCTTAATGTGG
Source organism: Gastracanthus pulcherrimus (assembly GCA_949152435.1). Taxonomy (NCBI): domain Eukaryota; kingdom Metazoa; phylum Arthropoda; class Insecta; order Hymenoptera; family Pteromalidae; genus Gastracanthus; species Gastracanthus pulcherrimus. The sequence continues at coordinate 67,239,162 of OX424572.1, forward strand.
CCACATTACCTGCAACCTCCTTACTTTCTTCGCGCATTGTATCTCATAGAACATCCTAAAGATTATTATGTAAAAATTTCATTGACAAAAATTCATATTTGAAAAAGTTATATCGAGTTGAAGTGAAAAATGTGAAATATTTTTTTATCTTAAAAATTACGTTTTTTACCTATTACTAAAAACTAAAATAGCTAAAAACTTAGTTTTAGTACCAAAGCAGTTAAAATTAGCTAGTCGAGCAATACTTATACGGTGAAATCGTGCTATGTGCCCTTTCCATTCGAAAAAATTAGAGACTAGAGAATCTAAAAAGGGCTCATTTTTAAAAAAGATCTCTTAAAAGAACTACAGTATTTGTAAGAATTTCCGAAACGTGGTGTATACTTTGTAAGAATTAAGTATCGATTGATAGCTTATCAGCTCTACTTTTATTCTTTAATCCTGTAAAATTAATGACATTGATTTGGAGAAAAGTTATTGATGACACTCTCGTGTGCAGCAACTTTCATTGCTTTTTCTCATAATAACACCAATACAGACGGTATGTTGCATCTTATAAAAAAGGCATAAAACATCTAGATATAAGAGTTCATCAAAATAGTTTTCTCGGAAGTAGTGTTGAAATGAGTTAATATAAAGCATGATTACATGGCTAAATTTGAATGTAAAATATATTTTTAGTAATAAGATAATACTTCCCTCGAAACTTCATTAGTACTTAAATCTAAATAAATATTATCGAATATACTGACCGGTCAAGGGAACAAGCGGCTGAGTGGGTATTGCTGGATTCGCATCGGACACGTTTCTTGTTCTGCAACATCTATTCTTTTTCTGCTTCAGCCAGCATCTCATCCTCAGCCACTGAGCCCTGACATCGCTCCTCGCTATGCCGTAAAACAGCAGAATGAACATACCCAGCGAACTGGCCGACACAGCGTAGAGAACCGCGAACAGCGTCTCCTTGTACGGGATGTACATATTCAAGAAATTCGCGGTGGTCATCGCCGCGCACAGCCAGGCTATCAGGTACAGGATCATCACGACGATCAAGCCCTTCAGCTGAGTCATCTGCCAAAGATTTAATCAACTATTATATCTCATAATCGATACCTACATAATGATACTGCATTTGAAGATTTAGGATTGTACAACTTGTGCTTTAATTAAATGGCAGGCAATAAATTCTTTCTGGACTTGGATTAAATATTATTTGAATAGTTCTATGATTAATAGAGATAACTTTAATTTACATATGCAATGCTAATTGTTATTTAAATTTAAGAATCATATCTGTATAAGATTTTTATCTAATGTATCACATGATTTTTATCTAATCCGGAATAGGGAAGAAAGCAAAATTTATTTTTCATCGGAATACTTGTGCAAATATTAAAGAACCTAAGTCAAGTGTATTGCTTTTTTAATTAAAAAAAACTCTATTTGCTAAAGTTACGGCTTATTAAGGTCATTTGAGTTACGGCACGCCATTAAAATATCAAAAGGTGCCGGACTGACTGATGTCTCACCGTTTTTTAAAGATTTACCTATTTCTTCTTCAATTTTGTTAACTAAAAATCAATATTCTTCCCCATTAGGATATTGCAAGAAAAAAGAAAATTCGAAACCGTTTGAAAGAATATCAAAAGATATTCGACATGTTTTTTTTCTATTGGACGATTATTAACCAAAATATAGCCGGTCGAAAAGCCGTGGAACGTCAAGATATACTTCTTATTTGGGTCATACCATTATAGGTATTCTCATTTATAATACATTAAACTGGGGCCTGCGGCGGCTCAGTCGGTAGAGTGTCGGAGTCCCATTCCGGTGACCCGGGTTCGAATCCTAGTCTCTGCCGATTGATACAAGCACCTCTGTAAAAATTACATGTGCTTTTGTTTACAAACACACCGCAGACCCCCGTCGTCGATTAGCACCACATGGGAGCACAAACATGGCGACGTTAAAAAAAAAAAATACATTAAACTGAACAATTATTAAATTGCAAATTGAAACGCACAATGTTTAAGATGTCTGGTGACGAATTGTTGGTTAGCCGAATTTATCGACTGCTCTTATGTATTGTATCATCATAAGCTGTATCCGAATCACTCTCTGAATTCATTTTTTTACAATTACTAAGAATTATTAAAAGCTAGACGACTCAATGATGAGAGAAGTCTCAGTCAAAATCATAACAATGATATGTATATAATAAACATCGACCTCAAGTCGGAAAAACAATTGCGAATCATTCTGACGAAATGAGCGCAAAATATCAAGTATGTTTCGCACACGCTTCGCGAATATTTCACACACGGAAAACAAGCACAAGAAACCGTGTTTCGCGCAAGACGTGTTAAAAAAAATCTCTTCTCAATCTTTACACATGTATGACATAACCAATTATAATTATTAAAAGCTGGAAACATACATAAAATGTATGTTTTAAAATGTGCTATCTATAAAAACAAATCAATAAATTAGGTCTCAAATGTCAGTTTCGTTACATGTCCAAAACTCAAATTTCGATATAAAATTGCTCTCTGCCCAAATGTAAGGAAGGTATAAAAAATTCTTCCCTGCCCATAGTAAACTGTAGAGTTAATAATATACATTGGGCAAGGTGCATACTTTTTATTCAGCAGTTCGCGATAAAATATTGAACAACAGTATATACACCAAAAAGCGGAGTAGTTTGCTATAATAGACCATCCTGACGGTGGACTCATAAAGTATATTAAGACTCATCAAACGTATCCGGAAAAAGATCTGAGAATTCAAAATTTCGCGTGTATAAACAGTTTTCTCACTTCAGATTTCAGTAAAGAGCAGTGGATCGGAGCGCTCCCAAAAAAGTAGCCCCTGACGGCTCCGCTCTGGAATTTTTGGGAATAACTACGAGGCGGAGCGGAGCGCTCCGGAGTTTTTGAGAATAACTCCGAGACGGAGCGCTCCTATCCGGAGTTTTTGAGAATAACTCCGAGAAGGAGCGCTCCACTCTGGAGTTTTTGAGAATAATCCCGAGAAGGAACGCTCTGTTCTGGAGATTTTGAGAATAACTCCGAGAAATAGTGCCTCTATATGGAGTTTTTGAATATAATTCTGATTTTATGCATCTTTCGATCAAATTTGGTAAAATTTGAAATTCAATGTTTACTCGATTTTATGAATCTAATTTCGATAAAATTTGATAAAAATTGGTATACAGGGATTCTCGGGAACGCTGATTACGAATCAAATGACAGAATTTCAATAAACAAAAAGGCGGAGCCACTGCCTACAGTGTATACTCGATTTTAAGCAAGGCAGGACACGGGGATTAACTAGTCGGCCCTCGGTGGGTGGGAATACCTCACATACCCCGCACACATGGTCAGGCCATAAAAAATCCCCAAGCTGACCAGCGGTCACGGCTCGGGACTTTCCCAAGACTACCTTTTCACTGACGGAAAATACATTCTAGATGAAAGGTGTGAGGCAGCTGGTAAATACACGGACGTCTCCAACGACCCGCCATGTCACCCGCAAGTCACCCCTCCGCTTCCACCTTGGCGGCGCAACCTGGTTTGTATAAAGGAAAAGGGCAAACAGCTCCGCGCACTCAGTTTACTCCAGGCTCCTTCCTCGAGAGACCCAGTCGATTCGCTCTGCGGTGTTACCGCGAGCACTCGACACTCTCCTCGAAAAACTCAAGCAACATTCCTTCTCCAAGAGACGCCGCCGATTGCTCTACAGGTTTCGCTGTGTGCAATCGACGCTCTCATCCAACACCTTCCTCGAGAGATCTCGCCGACCACGCTGCAGTCTTGCTATGCGGAGCCGACACTCTCGCGTAGTTCAAAAGCCTGTCTCTGAAACGTCGTCGACCCCTCTGCAGTCTTACTGTGATGGCTCGGTGCTTCGTTCTCATTGAAGCACCGACTATCTCTCTGCAGGCTTCTCTATGAGAGATCGACGTTATAACACACCCTATCCTTTTCTCCATCCCTCTCATGGTACACTCGCCGAACGCTCTGCAGAACTCGCTGCGTAGAATCGGAAGTCGTTCCGGAGATATTCTCTCGACCATCCCCCCTTTCATGTATCCACTCTTTCTAGTAGCCTCAAGTAGACATGCATGTAGCGAGATGCAATTAACACTATCATAAGCTAGCGTGTAATGCCTGTTTGGACCTCTGCCGACCCATACCTTTAATTATCTCACTTCGTCATTTGAACACCTCCCCTACCTATAATCCTACATGCCGATCACACTTGCATAGCTGCAAGCAGCGCAGGTCGAGGCGATTCGACGAGCGCTGCTCCGCACTTTTCGATTGGACATTCGCTGTCCCCCTCACTTACTCCAGTAAAGAGACCGCCGTCTACGTCCACCTTATGATCAAATTTGGTAAAATATGGTATGTAAGGGTTTTTGGAGTTGATGATTACGAATCTAAATTCAGAATTGCAACTTTTTTTTTCCTTCTGACATTTGGTTCGTAATCGGATAACCCAAAAACCCCTGTATACCAAATTTTACGAAATTTTATTAAAGATGCTGAAAATCAAACAAACGCTACAGTTACTGGCTCAGCCAATTATTTATTGAAATTCCGAGTTTTGATTCGTAATCAGCGATCTGAAAAAACCCTGTACCAAATTTTACCAAATTTTTTCAAAAAATGCTTACAGTCGAGTAAACACTATAGTTACTTACTTTTAAATGGTAATCAGAGACCCCAAAAACCCATGTATACCAGATTTTACCAAATTTTATCGAAAGATGCTTAAAATCGAGTAACCACTATAGTTACTGGTTACGCCGATTTGTATTTCTAAATTGTTTGTTTAGAATGGTAATCAGAGACCCCCGAATACCCCTGTTTACCAAATTTTACGAAATTATATCTAATGATACTGAAAATCGAGTAAACACTATAGTTACAGGCTCGGTCATTTTTTTTAACGTTTGACTTTTGTCCCGTAATCAGGAGACCCCGAAAACCCCTGTATACCAAATTTTACCAAATTTTATCAAAAGTTACTTAAATTAGATATACGAAATTATATCTAATGATACTGAAAATCGAGTAAACACTATAGTTACAGGCTCGGCCATTTTTTTTAACGTTTGACTTTTGATCCGTAATCAGAGACCCCGAAAACCCCTGTATACCAGACTTTACGAAATTTTATCAAAAGATGATTAACATCGAGTAAACACTATAGTCACTGGCTACGCCGGCTTGTATTTGTAAATTTTAACTTTTGATTCATAATTAGAGACCCCGAAACCACCTATATACCAAATTTTAAGATATTCTATCAAATGATGCTTAAAATCGAGTAAACACTATGTTAGAGGCTCGGCCATTTTTTTTTAACGTTTGTCTTTTGATCCGTAATCAGACCCCGAAAACCCCTGTACACCAGATTTTACCAAATTTTATGTAAAGATGCTTAAATTCGAGTACACACTATAGATACTGGCTCCGTACTTTTGATTTTCTTAATTCATACTTTTGAATGGTAATCAGAGATCCCGAACAACCCCTGTATACCAAATTTAACGAAATTGTATCAAATGATGATTAAAATCGAGTAACCACTATAGTTACTGGTTATGCCGGTTTATAATTCTAGATTCTTTCTTTAGAATGGTAATCAGAGGCCCCGGAAACCTCTATATCCCGAATTTTAGGAAATTGTATCAAATGATGCTTAAAATCGAGTAAACACTATAGTTACTGGCTAGGCCATTTTTGTTTAACGTTCGACTTTTGATCCGTAATCAGAGACCTCGAAAACCCCCGTATACCAGATTTTACCAAATTTGATCAAAAGGTGCTTAAAATCGAGCAAACACTATAGTCACTGGCTACGCCGGCTTGTATTTGCAAATTTTAAGATATTCTATCAAATGATGCTTAAAATCGAGTAAACACTATAGTTACTGGCTCGGCCATTTTTGTTTAACGTTAGGCTTTTGATCCGTAATCAGAGACCCCAACAACCCATGTAGGTCAGATTTGACCAAATTTTATCAAAAGATGCCTAAAATCGAGTAAACACTATAGTTACAGGCTCGGCCATTTTTTTTACGTTTGGCTTTTGATCGGTAATCAGAGGCCCCAAAAACCCCTGTATACCAAATTTTACGAATTTTTATCAAAAGATGTTTAAAATCGAGTAAACATTATAGTTACTGGCTTCGCCATTTTGTTTTTTTAAATGATTAGTATAACATTTGTATTTATTTTTAATTAATCCAACTCCAAGTGAAGCTATTCTTTTCCCGGAGAAAAATTCCGTCTCCTGGCAGGAGTTTTTTTTTCCTGGCGATAAGCTCCGAATCCTAGCAAGAGCTATTTTTCGCTGACACAAAAAACTCCCTCTCGGGGAGGTAGTGTTTCTTAACCTCCGAGAATAACTCTCTCCCGGAGCGGAGCTATTCGCGGAGTTGAAGAATCGCTCCCTTCTGGAGCGGAGTTATTCTCGGAGTTCAATAATCGCTCCCTTGTAAAATTGTAAAAATAAACTAATTATCGTCTACGCTTCGTGTTTAAGTTATTGTCGATCTAAGGTCACTATTAAGCCTTTTTACATGACTTGATAAGCAACAAAATTTGTTAAAACGTTGTATTACTAAACATATGTTCGTTAGCTTGGTAGCTAAGAATGCCTCTTATGAACGTATGAACGAGAAGTTGCTGTATTAAATAATTTTTTTTCTCATAAATAAAATGACTAATTTATTTGAACCCTTTTGACAATTATTCACATATAAGGCTACTATTAAAACCAATTTAAGTTTGTACGGCATATTTTAAGTAAGATTGAAAAAAATTGTATTATTTCTCAAAGTGATCGAGAATTGGTACGCGATCGACAACCGGTTCAACTACGTTAGAGGTCTGTTCCGTAACGCTACTAAATTACTATCTGGATACTGTTTATTAGATGTTTTACTACAATTAAAGAGTGCTTTTCTTTGCTTAATAATAAAGTACATAAAACTTACTTGCAAAAAAGTTCATATGTTAAGTGTAGGAGTTTCAACGTAAAATGTCAGTTCCGTAACAGATAAGTTCCGTAATACCCTATGAAAAGTATTATCAAAATAAAAGGTATTTTCAATAATTTTCATAAAAAAAACAATAAATACAGGGGAATCAATGCAGGCTGGGGGTAAACATCGACAATTTTCTCTCATCCGCCGTTTTCATACTTCTTTTGGGAAAGTTACGGCGAATCACCCATATAATATCGTGACGTCAAGCAGCTTTTCAATCGGTTGTATCTTGATTAATAATCACCCAATTACAAAAATAAAAAGTACGTGTAAAATATTTTTCGATATTCTTTCAATCGGGCATAATGATTAAAATGATGTTTTTTCATGCAACATCCCAATTCAGTTTGATTTATCGGTAATGCTGGTCAACAGACAAGTACATATTTAAAACCTTTATTGCGCCTAAAGGCCTGGATTCACTCAGGCACAAGTTTGCTAAATTATGGTCCTGAAGTGATCTCGAGAATTAAAATATTCCTAAAAAGCATAAATTTGAATACGGATTCACGATCACAATGTTTATATAAAAGTATATAGCTTTTTTCCCCGATTTGTATCAAATCTGAGCCATGTATCAGAGCCCAGCCTTAAGTGGAGAAAAGATAAATTTGAATAGTTGATCACGATTTTCGTATGGCAACGAATCTTTGGCGGAATTTATTCAAATTCGTCTTTTGTTCACTTCAAGCCTGAGTCGTCTCCCTAGGCCAAGGCTTGATGTGAAAGAAAGACGATGTTGGATAGTTGATCAAAGTTCTGTCAATACACAAATCGTGATCAACTTAGTAAGATTCGAATTCGTCTTTCTGTCACTTTAGGCATTTAACAAACTACTTGGGCAGCGATGTAAATGGCGAATCCAGACAATTAAGCAGAATAAAGATTTTCGCTAGTAGTTTTTATGACCATTATAATATCAATAAGTTATTATCGCCAGAGGACCATATATCTCATACATTTGGATAAAATTAGCTTGTCTATCGATGCCATGGTTATAAAACTATAGGCAACATCACTAGAAAGTGTCTTGATATATGGCCCATTGGAATCAGTGTGACCCGAAGACTTCTCTACGGATCTTTGAATAATAAAATAAAAATCACATCGCTTGAATATGTTTAAAAGTCATCATGAAAAATAGATATAAAAATAGAAGAATTTTTCTATATTTTTCATTGTCCCTGTCATAGATCCTTATTCTGAAGATGATGCGATATAAGGTGGGTGGGCAGAAATGAACTACCTATTCCAAAAACAGTTTATTTTGTTAAGAATGTGGAGACAGAGGTGAGGGGAAGTTAAGAATGAAGAGTGTTGAGACAGTGATGCAAATAGACACATGTGCATCACTAATATAATAGAATAATAGTTTAAATTAAATAATCAAGGCAAGCAGCTCTTGCAAGCCGTATACTGTCAAGCTCTGACCTGCGAGTGCTCCTGGTCCTCGACCTCGGACGAGACGGTCTGCGAGCTGTGCAGGCTGACACGGTCCAAGCCTGGATTCGGATTCGGCTCGAGCAGCTCAAGATCCACGTTTTCCGTCGCCTGCGTGCCCTCCGACAGCTGCCCGTTCAAGTCCACGTTCCTAATGGTGCAACGTATCAACATGTGCAGTATCGTCAGGTAGACCAGGAGAATAGCAGCGGGCACGAAGAGTGCGGCGAGGGACGGAGCTGAGCTGAGGAAGCAATGTGAGTAGCCGGCGTACTCGCGCATGTTGATGGCCCCGGAGATACCGCAGATTATCAGGGCTATTCCCCAGCCGACCAGGTATAGACCGAGGAGGGGCTTGCGGATCGGCTGCTCGCGCAGCTCATCCTCGTCCGTGATCGGGTCCATCGTCGATTTCGACAGACGCTTGTACATGTTGCTATGGGAATTAGAGGTATTTTTTTACATCATTTGCTGGACTCTCATTCTTCCAAATGACTGGTAAAACGGTACAACTCCAAATAATAAGCCATATCAGTCATCCAATCATACACGAATGTCATCCGCGAGAACTAAGAAACTTTAAAAACTTAATCCACTCATAAAAAATCACTTCGACTTATACCGTTTTATTGTAGATCAAGTTCATTTTATATTATTATACAAATTTTATAGTATGAAAAATGTTGGGACTTGGATATAGGGCGTCAGAGTGAATGGTCGTGTGCACGGCAGCTCGGATAAAGGTTTTAGTATTTTGGCGAGACTTTGTATATTTAATTATAAATAGGTAAAAATCAGTGGGGAAATAGGTAAGAGGTGTGCGGGATAAATAAGTCGAAGAAAATTTGGAGTAGGAAAGGTAAAAGCTAGCGTGGATAAAACGTGGCGAGATTGAGGTTAGATACGTGAAGAACGCGTGGCTAACAAAGCAGAGAGACCATGTCGCCGGAGCACAAGGACAAGAAGGAACCAAACGCGAGGCAAGGAAGCGGAAGAACCACAAGAACTGGGGCAACAGTGGCAGCGAAGGGACAACACACACTCGAGGACAAGTTTGTGAAGAAGGTCGGGTTCTAGGACGTAGAAAAAGAGGCGAAAAAAGAAAAGGAAAAGGCGGACAAGAAATGGGAAGAAGAGTTCAAGAAGTGGATGGGGGAAGAGGTAAGAAAAAGTAGGCAGGAAAAGTTAGAAATGGAAAAGGTTAGGTTAGAGGTAAACGTAGTAATTAAAGAGTTAAACGAACGATTAGAGAGGCTAGAAAATAAAATAAAAGGGTGGGAAGAGAGAGAAAGAGAATGGGAGGCACTTAGTGGAACGGACTTTGCGGGTACGGCGAGAGATGGCGACACAGACTCGCTGTTGTGAAGTCCGGCGACTTCCCGCGATTCTCGAACTCGCGTATAGTATATATATATGTATTTATTACGCGCTAATATTAAAATGCAGATACTACGATATAGTCGTTCTCTTTCGTTCCGTTAGTTTTCCCACGGAAACGGTTGTATATTTTAATGTATTTTGTACGTGCCTAAAACGTAGCAAGCAAGCGTATAAATTATCTTAACGGTCACTCGAAAATAAAAAGCGATTGTAAAATATAAAACAGACACATCAGTCAATATTATTTATGATTATTTTCCCTTGCGAACGGAAAACCCGAGAAGAGTCATAAATAATGTGTTCTACTAAGACGCCTAAAGTTCCGAGCAAAAAACCATACGTGCTTGTCTCCCCTTTCACTCGAGACGCATTTTAAGGGTTCCCGGAAGCGAACAAGCCGAAACAATGCACTACTTGTTTACTACACTGAGAAAAGGCGAGAACCACGCCGCACTCTCAGACATGTGTCTGCAGCGTGACATTATCGGAGGGAAGAAAGGGCCCCACTCTGACTCTCTCCTACGCCAGTACGGGCCTTGCAGCCTTTCGCCGATTGGTTGGCGACGCGGGGAAAAGCCAGTGGAAACTCTCTCTCATTCGCCAAGAGTAGGCAGGGGTGGAGATACTCATACCTCTTCTTCCCTTTGCACCCTCAACGACGCCACCAATGTCACCGCCCTCAAGGAGAAGAGAGCGAGGCAGCATCACCAAGAGCTCACCAGCAGGAGTCAGAGTTCGACAGCCGATGGCGACACTCTTCTATTCTTATACTTTTATATACTCTTTTACCTTGTAATTTCAAAGACTAAAATATACATAAGATCTTAGGAGGTTATCCTATGTATCTTATTTAAACTTGAACAACTATTATTATTTCTTATACCTTTCGGTGTGTTGAGAGAGCATTTTAATGCTCGCTTGACAAATTAAATTACCCGCGTGTCACGTTCGCGTTAAAAACATATTCTCGGTCAGAATACGTAAATGGGAAATTTCGCGACATCACACTGTGGAGTCTAAAGAGCGGAAGAACGGGTATGAGCGCGAGATACGCGATTGTAGATAGAGATTATAAAAATGAAAAAGATAATTTACGAACAGGATAGATTTGAGAGGAAAAATAATATTGTGATAAGGGGAGTAGATGCAGAGGAGAGTAATTTAATTGAATGAGTATCGAACTGATTGGCTAGGAAATTAGAGGTGAATGCAAATGTAGAATACGCGAGGAAAAGCGGACCGGTTATCATAGCTAAAGTAAGGGAACAGGATAAGAGTAAAATAATGAAAATGAAAAGCAAATTGAGAGGCACGAGAATATTTATAGAAAACGATTTAATCATAGATGATAGGAGGAAGCAAGAGGATATACATAGGTGGGTTAAATAATGAAATTTTTCTTTAGAAAAGAGAGGGGTTGGGTGTCTAGTACAATCAGGAACGGGGACAGAATTTTTCAGAAATGTTTGGAGAAAATGGGAAGAAAGAGAGGAGATAGAGGAGGAATGAAAAATGACACTAAAATAGGTCGCAAGCCGGGTAGAAAAGAGGAGGGGGAAAGTGAAACAGGGGGGGGGGGAGAGATAGGGAGGAATTAGCATAAGCCAAAAATGGAGCAGTTCAGAAATAGTAGAGGAAAATAGAGAGGATAATCTAAAAATTTTGTTTGGAAAATTATACCAGCTAGAAAAGAAGCAAAAAAAAGTAGGGCTAAGGGGGTTTTATAATAGGGATAAAAAGAGACTGGTTAATAGAAAATAGAGAGGAAACTATATAAATAGAAGAAGGACTTATAAGAACAATGATAAGAAGTGACAATCAAGAAACGGTAATTTAGTCGATATACAATGCTGGGAACATGGAAAAATATTATAAAAGGTGGGAAGAAGAAGAAGAAACACAAGGAAGTAATCTAATTAATGGAGGAGACTTCAATATTATAATAGGAGAGGAAGGCAGTCTTATAGGTTCTGAAGGAAATACTTTAGAACTAGAAAAACGGAAAAGTAAGGATAAAACGGCTAACAACGGGAGTAGTAATCTGATAGATTTTTGCAGGAGGGCAGGATGATCAATACTAAACGGAAACTTCGCGGGAGATGAATGGGGCGAATTTACTTATATAGGAACTAGGGACAGCACAGTGATAGATTATATTATATTAAATGAAAATGTGAGAAAAAAGTGTTAAAGTTTAGAGTTGAAGAAAGGATTGAATCGGTCCCTGCTCCAATTACCGAAGTACTAGAAGAAACAATGGAAATGATAGAAAGGGACAAGAATAAGGAATTGGAAGAGGAAAAAAAGAATTGAGTATATTCATGAAACGAGGAAGCAGGGGAAATTTTTAGAAATAAAACTCAAGTAATAGATGAAGCAGTAAATAAAAAAGAAACCAAGTTAAGAAAGTGGTATTGGGAACTAAAAGATGGTGGGACCGCAGTTGTTCCAGAAAGAAAAGAAAAGTAAAAAGTGCATTTAAAAGATGGAGGAAAGGGGATGACCTAAAAGAAAAATATTTAGAAAAAAAGAAAAGAATGGAGAGAACTTTGTAAAAATAAAGAAAAAAAGTGGAAAGAATATGAAGAGGAACAGTTAAGATGAATCAAAAACAAAAATGAAGTATGGAGATTTTTGAACAAGTCCAGGAATACAAGAGAAAAAGTGAAAAGCAACATAGAAAATAAAACGTGGAAAGAAGATTTTGTTTCGCTGTTGCAGGGATCAAAAAGTAGGAAAATTGGGAAAAACAGACAAAAATGTGAAGAAGAGGAAGAAATAGAAAAGGAGAAAATATCGGCTAGGGAAATAAAAGGAGCTTGGGGCATTTTGAAGAAAAGGAAAGCACCGGGAGTGGACGGAATACCAAACGAAGTATGGATGTACGCAGGATAGGATTTGGTAGAAAAGTTGATAGGTATTTTGGGTAAAGTATGGGACGGGCAAGGACTACCAGAAGAATGGAAATTAGGGACGATACTACCGTTATACAAAAAAGGAAACCAAAACGAACCAAAAAACTATAGAGGAATTACGCTCATGTAAAGGGCGTACAAATTATACACGGAGGTTATTAGAAAGAGGTTAGTGACAGAAATGAAAGAAGGAATTTAATAACTTGATACAAAGAACAAAGGGAATAGGAAAAAAACTGTACTCTATGTTTATTGATTTGAAGACCGCCATCGATCTGGTAGATAGGGACATACTGTGGGAAATTATGGAAAGGTTGGGTATAAGTAAATATTTAATAGATAAAATTAAATGAAGACACAAAAGTCAGGGTAAGAGTTGGGGATAACATATCAGAGAAATTCTGGACGGTTAAAGGTTTGAAACAGGAGTGCGTACTAAGTCCTACTCTTTTCTGTATTATATAGCTGAGTTGGAAGGATTTTTTAAAGAAAGGAATATCGGGGGAGTTAAAATAGGAAATATAAGACTATGGTCCTTAACTTATGCTCACGACATAGCCTTATTAGCGGAAAATAGATAGGCACTGATTGACATGATGGGTACTTTAAGAAAATTTTTGAGTAAAAGAAAGATGATACTAAGTGAGGAAAAAACAAAGGTATTAGTTTTTAACAGGGGGAGGAATAGTAAAAAAGAAAGATGGGTATGGGATGGGAAGAAGTTAGAGGAAATTACGTCCTTTAAGTATCTAGGGTTCACATTTAATAAAGAAGGAAACTATAAGGATCATATATCAGAACTATCAATAAAAGAGATTATAGCGACAAAAAGGACGTGGGATTTAGGCGAACATAAATATAGGAACGATTTCAATAGAAGGAAAATGTTATTTAATTATTTAGTAAAGAGTGTCATGACATATGGGTGTGAAATATGAAGCTGGAAGGAAAGAAAAGAGTTGGAAAAAGTACAGGTAGATTATTTTAGATGGGTTTTGAAACTCGATTTCTGTACACCGAGGTACATCGTATTTAGAGAGGCATGCATAAACAAAATGAAAATAGGTTGGGCTAGTAGGGCAGTTAAGTTTGAGGAAAAGATAAGTAAGCTGAGGGATGATAGTCTAGGAAAAATGTTGTGGAAAAAAAAGTTGACTGAAACAGTGAAAGGCGTATATGATTTAGAAAGGAAGCAATATTACAATGATTTAGGTTTTAGTGAAATGAAGATAGTAAATATGATAGGGAGAGGACAAACTGTGCAAGAAGAAGCTGAAAAAAGAGATAGGGATATAGAGAGGCAAACTTTTGATATGAAAATAAGAGAAACGAAATATAACGAGATCTATAAGGAGTTGGATGTTGTACGGTTATCTAAATATCTAAGAAAGAATGGGAGGAAGTTAGACATAGAAATAATTGTGAAACTTAGATGCGGTAATTTTGTAAATGGAAATAAATATTGGCTCAAAGAAGAGGATAAGTTGTGTAGAATGTGTAAGAAAGATAGGGAAACGATGGAACACTTTGTATTAGACTGCGAAGAAACGAGAGAAATAATGAAAAAATTATTAGAGGATGTTAATTTCGAATTTAAGGAACGATTTAGTAAGGAAGGAAAAACTGCTGTAGTAAAAACCTTTAGAGAACTGTGGAATGAGCTGCAAAAAAACACAAAATGAGAGGAAAGTAGGTAAGGTGGATAAATAGATATGCAAGAAATAGTATAAGATAGAAATAAGAGTATAGAGGGGATGCGATGGTCCGAGCTGCCTACGGTATGGATGGATGAAAGTGTGGGTGAAATTCTAGAGATAAGAATAGAGTAGAGGGTTACGTAGGTTAAATTCAAAGGTATTTGGTGAATTTTTTGTATGGAAAAGACAAAGGTGGTAAAATGTAAAGTGCGACAAAATATGTAAACTCTGTAAATTACGACAAAGTTGTGTAAACTACGGTAAGCGAATGTAATTTATTGTATAAATGAAACTACTGTAAATCATTGTAATATATTGTAAAATATTATAGGACCAAATGAACAAAAAGACAAAAGTATGTGTTTTCTAGATATTAATATAGTGAGATATTATCATAGCGTTATAAAAAGAATGGAAGAATGAGTGTGATAATAATAGATTGTAATTCAAGTTCATTTATGGGCCTTAATGGCTGAAATAAAGTTTATTATATATAGTATGAAAAATGTTTTTTACTAAGATTACTGATAACGTCTATGCGATATTTTTGAAGTAAAACTTTTGAAGTGAAATTTCTTATGGCGCGCCTTGGTATTTTTGGATGAGGTGTGAATTGATGAGAAGCGTCACGTTCGAATTGTCAGATAACGACAGATTTTGACAAACAGGCGAGCGGTTAACATGGTAACGGTCAATCAATAACTTATTCAACAGTCTATCGCGCTCGCTGCTGTTGCATATAACCTATTCCTATAACTTCCCGGAGTGTTGTAACTTGCGATGGCAAAAAGTGAATTAGTAAAATTAATGAAATGATGCAATATAAATATTATAGGTTTATTTTATAGAATGCAGATTAAAATAAAAGTTAGAAAATAAAGTCCTTAGATTGTTTTTAATATAAGAGAAGTGTAGAATATGTGAGAAGTGCGAAAATAACAATCCGTTGACTATTATCAAAATCAAATCATATTGTCAATCAACGTAAATAATTATATTCTAAGAATAATTCAGATATTTGATAATTAAGTGGCACCAAAGCCATGCACTAATAATTAAATGGCATAACTTAATATATGATTAAATTTACTTTTTAGAATAGTTTGGAATATATGCAAAAATATATGCAGAAGGCAGAATTTATTGCAATTTCCCAATTTCAAATAAACGTAAACCATATTCTAAGTTTACTCAGGGTAGTTATTTTGTCATTTTTATGTTAAATACAATCATAATCTAAAACCATACTTCGAATATCTGAATATTAAAGAATAAAAATATTTAATTTTAATTTTATATAAGAAGAAATTTACTTTTCTTATCCTAAAAACAATAATAATATTTTAATCAATTAATAGTCACAACTTATTTCAATTTATGTATTCTATACAAATAACAATATTTATATTGCACCACAATACAATGATGTTAAACGTAATGACATTTATTTGTTTTACATTAAATAAATTTTTCATATAAACAAAATTGACATACAAAGTACCCCAAAGTTTTACTTCTGTCGTGCTTCCCATGTCACACACATATTTTTATTATAATATATTATAATATTGGATATTGGATTTATTAATTATGAATATGTACACTCTACATGGAAAATATCAGATTTGAACGATTTGAATTTCTTGAAGTTACTGCAATTTCATTGGATAGAATGCACGTTTTTGTTTACCTCATTGGAGAATTATAAGACAATTAAAATAGTTCGAATCAGATATTTTCCACGATGAGTGCACAATCTATATTTTTATTACAACTATTTGAATGAGATTCTTCATAAAAATTTAAGTTTGTATCTCTAAACAATAACGTTTTTATAATTTAAGCTTCATGTCCCCCACACAATTTTCATCTCATAAAAAGCACTAATTTACATTTTTAATTTTGCCGGTATTAAATAATTCCTGACGTCACTTTGCAAAAAAAAAATTTCTTTATAGAAAAGGTGCCTAATTTTTTTATTAAATTGTGTCAATCATCTTTTCGTAATCTCCGTGACAGTGAATAATTCAAAGAAATGAAAAGACTGTAAGAGGGGCGAAAATGTAAAATGATTGTATAATTAATACATGGAACTAAATAAATAAATAAAAAAATAAATATAATACCACAAAATAATTTATATTGTTCCCATAAAAAAATCATGTAATAAAAAAATTAGATACTTAAAATTTCTAAATTTCCACGAAGTTTACATAAAACTTTTGCGTTCTCAGAAAATCAGCCATACGATAAAAACAAAATGTACATACTTTAAATAGTTTTGTCCAAAATGCAATTGAAAATTGGTTAAAAATTATTAGCAGAAAATTGGTTTTGCAAACTTAGGTATAATAGATTGTTGATAATTAAATTTAATCAATTTTTCATATTATAACGATATTATTTTAAAATTAATTCTGTTAATGTTTTTAAAAAATGTACAAGTCCAAGAAATAAACTATTAAATTAATTATTCCAGTCGATAAATCAGAGCTTAAGACTTTTTATACGGAAATAGTTTATTACAGTGAAGTCATTGAACTGTGGATAGTTCTATAATATGTTTAGGAGCTAGTAAAGTGAATTTTTTAAATTTTGTATTTTTGTGATTATAGTCTAAATTTTTTGTAGTATTTTTGGTATGATTTGAAAAGAATTTCCAGAATTTTTCATGAATTTTCGTCGTCACTTTCGCAAGAATCCGCATTTAACCTCGAGCTGTCGCAAATAAAAAATCAATATCGTACCCAGAAATATCATGAAGCATAACAAATTTTGTAAAAAAGTTAAGTGCATATAAAAACGCGAAAAAATATATTTTTTTACCATTTTTATTAAAATGTCAGTGTACTAGCGGCTGTACTCTTCTCTTACCCAACTAAAGATTAATAATTTTAGAGCTTTAAAATTATGTTATTTTTAAATATTCGCTTTTTATTAACTGAAAATTTAATTTTTATGAGCATACCTTGCCGAAACAGTCATCCAGAATAAGCAGCATAGCGACAGGTAATGCAAACCAATGCCAACTCCTTGACAAATCTCTATATTTTCCGTCTGCTGTATGCCGGAACTATACAGAAAACAGAGGAGAGCAATAGCCATCCATGTGTTAATAACGCAGTGCTTTGCTTTTTTTGGCATTGCTATCGATGCATAGCAACAAACGTATGTTACAGTGGTACAAATCAAGCAGACCACTAGTATAAAGCTTCCTACGTATATCGCAGGATTAGAGTATTTGAATTTCGCGCCTGCCAAACTGTTGACAAAGAAAATATTACTAAAATACAGTTTCCACTTGAAACAAATAATAGTACTTTATAATTTAAAATAATTATACAGGGTACTGTTCAATACATGCTCTATTTACCTTTTGCCATCTCTGTCAAGAAAAGATTTATCTTGCAATAGTCCATAGTAACCCAGTCTATCACAGTGAAAAATTATTAAATTATTAAGAAAGTTTGATAAATGGCAGCCATCACTGGTCCAACCTCCAGTCTTATTATTCAAGGATGTGTCCCATACTACTGGTACAGGCTTACTACTAGCATGATGAATTAAAGGAGCTCTTAGCATAACATACACAGGTTCTGTAAGATTCTCGACAGTTTTTCCAACTAAAACATTTATCAACAATTTATTATACTGATTTTTAGATCACATAAAAAACAAATGTTTATGTGATGTATAATTTCATCATTTATATAAAAAACAAATCGAAACTTTATAAGTAAATTGGTTTTAACAAAGTTAAGCAATCAAAGCTTTTAGGAATGTATTTTGTATGATAAACTTTTAGTAATTTTTATTTCTATTATAAACTTTCGCTATACAAATCAAGACTTACTCAATTTGCTGCCAGCAATACTTGATGTAACATCCGTATTGTCTTCATTGTTGATTTTGGGAAACAGCTTATTATCCGAGTACATTGATACCATCAGCTGATGAGATCCCGCGCTGTTTTTCACATTTCTAAAAAGTGACGCGGGCAACTGTATAGAAGCCTCAACCATCGTTTCTCCAGTATTTGGATTAACTATTGCTGTCTTGTTACTCATGGAACAATGAAGAAGTTTCAAATATATATTTTCGGAATTGCTGTACCAGGTGCACGTCAAACCAGCAAAATTGTCAGCCCTAACAAGATACTCCTCCAGAGCCATATTTGTCTTGTGCAACTGTATCAGCTGATTGGACGGTGTGACCTTGACTATCAGTTCTACGGTCTTAATCAGTCTTGTGCAGGCTCCATAGCTGATCTCCGCAGTTTTGAGCATTGACTTGGGTAAATTCAGAAGCACGTTCACCACGTCGATCAGCATTGTGCCTAGCTCTTTCTCTTCGACAAGGTAGCTAGCGTAATTTTCGAGTATTTGAGTTACGAAATTGACCTCTACTGGGTCCGTCAAGGAAGCCCCTTCGCCTGTGATGTTTTTGAGTTTCTTAATCGTCTCCAGTAGGGAGCCTTTGGGAAGTGACAGTTTCGTTAGAGATATATTAACAGTGGAAAATTGTTCAAGTATTTTCGTTGTGGCTGATATATAGGGGCAAGACTCAGTGTTCAAGTTCTCCCATTGGCCAGTGCCATTGCATTCATAGGAAGCTCTTAGAGGAAGTTGAAATGAACCGACGGGCAAGCCATTTCCTTCGCAAGGCAATTCTACTTTCCATCCTATTATTGTCCGAGGCCATGCATACATTCCTTTGTTGCTTCTTGTTACTAAAAATTCAAATTTTGTTGAATTATTGAATTTGTTTTTATTTAAAATACATTAATTTCAATATCATGTTTTTATAGAAATAATGCCTCCAAATAAACTATAATTTATATTAACATATCATTCTCAACTAATTTAAGTTCAAAATTTAAATAGTTTGGCATAAATCACCTGTGAGTCATACTATTTTCAAGTATACATTTTTAAATTATAAATACTTTTACAAAAAAGACGACTACAAATTATATTTTAGTAATTCTTCAACTATTATACAAACAGAAATACAAAATATATTATCAGACCTTTTAGAGATATACATACATTTTTATTACTAACATAAAAAGACCATTTTTTCCGCCGCAGCAAGTGATAAATAAAAAGAAAACAAAATTTACCTGCTAAAGGACAATACTGTGTGCGATTAGATATAACAATAACATTTATGGACCGTGATATGTTTCCATAAACTGAGACTAGAAGACAGTTCCATTGTCCATTGTGCTGTTCTTTAACTGGATCAATACTGAGTGAACTGCAAGCAAATATTAATAATAAGTTATTCTAACTTATTAATTTAATTTCTATACTTAATTTGCTATTTCCAAAACCTCTAGAATTCAAGTGAAATTAAAAACTTAAATACTCTTAAATATGAAAATCATTGTAATATAAAAGAATATAGCAAAAAACTTTGCTCAAAAAACGAAATTTTTAATCACACTAAAAACTAACCTCTCTTCTGGTGAGAAATATCCATTTCTCACCTCTTTTCGGGTGATAAATAAATATTTATCACCTGTTTTTCATTTCTCACCTCTTTTGAGGGAAAAAATGGATATTTCTCAACACGTTGATCAAACACATTTGAAATGCGTAATTTTCCAACCGGTTCACAGGAATGAAAGAGAGGCCATTTCATGCCTGAGTTGAAAAAAGGACTTTAAATTTTTGACAATAATTAAACAAGTATATAAACAAGAATTGTTTGAAGTTTTAAAAATCAAGATATAACGAGTCATATACTGGTAAAGAGCCTAGTAAAAGTAAAAATTGTTATACAAATTGTAAAGCTTTTGGAAAAGTTATTTATAATATACATTAACATCATGTCTGATAATTTTTGAAAGTATATTTACTGTATTAAGTACAAGCAAATAATTGTAAAATGCATTAGATATGTTAATTGGAAATAATTTTGAAAGACTGCAACATGATTTCTAAGCAATCAAAAGATAAATGCTAACTTAAAAGGAATCAAGACAAAGTAATACTTTAGATAGAAACGTATATAAAAATTATATAATCCTTTTATTTATGGGTAATACGTGTTTTGCATGAGTTAAAGCATAGATAATTAAATAAACATTACATGACGAACAATGAAGTATAAGTCCGTTTGAGTAGTATAAGGGTTTATAGCTCGTAGAGTCCATTAGATTCTCTTTAACATAATTAAATACCCAACGAAATCAGTTTTCATTTTATACTTTCTTGACTATTGTCGAGAAAGTCTAAAATGGAAATTTCTTTTCATAATAATTTGGCATTAGGACACAAATATGCCTTATATTTCCAGGTATTATCACCAGATGGATGCAAGTTTTTTGTATTCATATACAAATTTATCATTTCTATTCCATATATATAACCAACTCTGGAGTATCACTTAGCGTCTGTAATAGGCACTTTCCAGCATTGCACTGATGATGGCTCAATGGCAAAGTACTGGAGCCGAAACGCTATTATATAATTTTATAATTATTTTTTTATAAAAACTTATTTTTAACTTTTATTTACATTCAAAATATATATTCATTTTTTTTTTGCTCAAACTCTCCTCTTCCGGATGTTATTTTCGCATTAATTCTCTTTCGGAGGGTAAAAGACTGTTAAATACAGTCACCTATCGGAATTGGAGAAAGCGAAATGACAAAAGTTCGTTTGAGTAGTATAAGGGTTTATAGCTCGTAGAGTCCATTAGATTCTCTTTAAAGTAATTAAATACCCAACAAGCAATCAGTTTGTATTTTATACTTTCTTGCCTATTGTCAAGAAAGTTTAAAATGGACATTTCTTTTCATAACAATGAAATATAGTTCTGTTAATCTCAAAACTAAACCCATCTGTTTATGTTTTTACGTAAAAAAATACAGAAATCTTAATACAATTAAAAACTACAATTGTTTAAAGTATCATAAAGTTGCCTGAATTTTTTCAATATTTTATACCGCACATATTTTGAAGATATTTTTTAGTACACCCCAGCGTTAAGTTAGTACTGCTTCCTCACCGAGTCGGGAAACAAGTGCTACAGTAATTCCCTGCCCCAGCTCTAATCCCCCAACGCGTGACGCCGGGAACTAGAATGAGGTTAGGGAGCAAATATGTAGCACTTTTTTCCTTCTTCGGCGGTGAACGAGTACGAACTTTACGGTGGGTATGTTAAAAAATCGTATATTGCACGCGTGAATAAAGTGAACCAGCGATTGCCAGCGCGTGTAGCGCCCTCGCTCCGCTCGGACGTCGAACCACACGCAGGTATTTACTGGCTCACTTTATTCCCTAGGTGCATAATATACTATTAATTAGAAGTTTACCAGTTTTACACGGTCTCTTATGGGACTCAAAATGCAGAGACAATCATGAAAGACTACATACTTATTAAGTGAATATTTAGAAAGCTGCATGCAAAATTTCAACCCTTGTTACCGCATTCAATTCGGTGAAATTGACGATAACGCAAACAAAAACCCAAACTTGTAGGAGGCGCGAGGTGGTACACGGAGAGCGGAGCGACGCACGGGAAAAGGGGGGAGTCCCTCTCTATTCCCCACATCCAGTAACACTCCTGAACCTCCTTAAGGGGAGGCCGGAGCGAACTTTACCATTGTGACTTTCACCTCGCGTTGTAGTTTTCGTTATACGTTTAAAATTTACGTGTTAACACTAAAATCGAAGATGATAATGATTTATTATCATGTAAAGAATTGCGGACGACAGCTTTTTCGGTTATAAATAGCTTAAAAAGATTTTTATCATGAAATATTATTATAATTGATCAATGAAAAACGGTAAAAATGACGGTCATCTTACCGTTTTCTAGCCCTCACCTCGTGTCGTATTTTTCGTCATTCTATGAAATTTTGGCTAAATATATAGATTTTAATTTTTATTAACATTTATTATTATGGCGAGAAGAGGGGACAATCGCGTATTTGCACTATAAATTCCCACAAATTTTTATGGTATAAATTTTGGAGGTTAGGTTGACTCTCTACCAATCAGCGTTGGCTACGACCTCCCCTTAAGAGGAGGCCGTATTCGCTGTCCTTGTCTAATGACAGTTTTGCTATTTACTCAAAAAGTAGTTTGTTAATTAGACTAGCTCGCCACGCGTTACTCGCCGCTCCGGCGCGTCAAAGCAAGCCCAGCTCGCTCTGCAAGGCATGCAAAAGTGAAGCTTCGCTTTTTGCATATAAGGCAGGACCGCAGACGCACGCGCTTCGCGCTTGCCTATCATTTTTATTGATTCCTGTTGGTTTGACATCATAAAAAAACTAATGTATACTATAAATTTCTAATATTTAAAGTAATTACGAGATTAACTACTTTACCGTGGATATTTTTAGCATAAATTGTATTATAATCCAATTGTGGCCTTAAATCAATTTTTGATACTTTTTTTAGCTTTAATTTAGGTTTTTCTCGGCAAACTTTGTTTAATTGACATTTTCGTAAAAAATGTGAAATACAAAAAATTTCTATTTTTTTCGAAATCTACAATTTTACCGTGGAAATTTTTTGCGTATAATGTATTATAATTCAATTGTGACCTAAAAAGTGTGTCCCGATGTTTGATCAACTATAGTATAGTGTACGCTCGCACCACGCCACAGCAGTATTGTCGACGCATTGTTGCTGCGCATAGAGGAGTAGTAAACAAACATAATGTTAAACTCTTAAACAGTCGTGCTTTTGAGTTACAAATAGTGCGTAAAGATCAAGCTAGATTGTTCTCATTTCTATTAAAATGTCCACAATAATGAGATTTGATAGAAGAGAAAATACAAAAAGAACGAGAAAATGATTTATCAATAATTATCAGTGAGTAATTTGAGCGCAATCGAATATCTTATAAATAAGACAAGATAACTGATTTTCATCTTTAGTAAAATTTCTAAATTCATGGAAACTAATACTTTAAAAATTATATACTATGTCTTCTTTCACAGCCTTATTAGTTATGGCATAATTGCGTGGGGTGGTGCGTATCAAAACGAACTACACTTATTGCAAACAGTTCAAACAAAAATTTTAAAAATTATTAATAAAAATACTTTTCAAAAAATAATTCCACTTAACCTACAGCAATTATTTGCAAATGAGAGTCTTCGGTATAACTATGAAAATTTTAAAGATCAGTATATCAACTCGACGAGTAAAACAAGAAATAAACTATTAATTTTACCAAATTACAAAACTGTTAGTACTAAAAATAGTTATATTAAAGCAATCAGTATCTTTAATAAATTGCCAAATGAACTAAAAATGTTAGATATACAAAAAAAAACAAATATAAAAAAGATACAGGATTGGTTGAGAAATTATGCAACGACAATAGATTGCCAACAATTTAAATTATGGCTCTTATCGCTGTGCAAACGAGATGAATGTGTATACCAGTGCCAAATATCCTCTAAATTACAGTTTTTACTGCAGCAGAGAAAAGCAGCTCTCATTGAAAACAAACTTGACGTTAGTATGTATGGATTCAGAGAAGACTCAGTACTGGCTAATAGTATAATGCTTGATATTAGAACATACATTTGCGCTAAGGGCAAATGTAAATCATACAATAATCGCTAACATCGGCGTATCTCCAACTACAATTACAATAAAATGATAAACTCATATCCAAAAATCAGCAATAGTCTATATAATATAACAAACGAAATAATAAATATATGGACACACAAAACAGAAAACGGAAAAGCGAATATCAAATACATAAAATTTGTTAAAGGAGCAAACAATGATTTAGATGTTAATAAAGATCCAAATATAGAAAAATATAAACCAGTAGAAACGGTCTTCACCAAGACTGATGAAATGGCTGAAAAGAACAACAAGAAAGCTAGAATAATGGAAGCAACGCGAATTAATATAATGTAGTCGTCACATTATTACTAACTATATAAAAATATAGAATCTTTAACACAATTTATAATGATAATATTAATTAATAAGGATTTATATGGAAATGTTAAAGAGAGATTATATATCACTGTTAAATTTTTAATAAATTATTAATAATGTTATATAGAGTTTGGATGAAGAGTCAGAAGACCTTCATAACCCAAGCAAAGTATGTATGAATGAATGGTGAAGGATGGAATGATCCATGTTTGGAAGTCCGACGTGGATACATTCTATCCGTATGTATGAATGGTACTTGCATTGTACGGTTTAGAATAGCTGGAGGTTTTTGCTGTAATGAATACAGTAAACTAACCAGCACTTTTTATTTTTATTTTTTGTTGTTAATCCGGACCTGTGAACAGGGAATACCAATTCCCTCGGCAGGATTTGCGGCGTTATAGTGTATTATTGTGTAAATAATTTGTACTCTGTATCGAATTTAGCAAATGTTATATGTAACTCCGGAATAAATAAATAAATAAATAAATAAATAAAAATAGAAAGTGGTCCAAATGACGGTTATCTTACCGTTTCTTAATCTCATCGACGGCTTCATCTCGCGTCGTATTTTTCGTTATAAGTCGAGATTTCATAAAGAATCGTACATAGCGACCTTACTAATTATTTATTATTATGTAAAGAATAGTGGACAACGACATTTTTGTACTACAAATGCCTTCAAACTTTTATTTTTAAGTTTTGGAGGATAGGTCTAATTTCCACCAATCAGAATAACTCCGCTATCCCCTTAAAACAGTGCTTGAAATGTGTTCCTATAGAGTTGAAACATGTTTTTATGCAATAATTTGTTAGTTTTTAAGCTATTACACTTTTTGCTATGACGAAAATATAAGGTTTTCCCTTGGAGCGGTCGTGCCTAAATACTAAAAGTCGACCCCAATTCGTCTTAAAATAAACAATATTTTAAGACCTAAAAGAGTACCTAACATTATTTTCTTTACGAGAAAACTTCGGAACGCAAAATCTAACCTCAAGTTTCACGTTCCGAAGTTTTCCCGGAAAGAAAATAATGTTAGGTACTTTTTTAGGTCTCAAAGTATTGCTTATTTTAAGACGAATTGGGGTCAACTCTTAGTTTTTCAATTAACAAACTACTTGTTGAATACATAGCAAAATTGTGATTAGATAAGGACAGCGAATACGGCTTCTTAAGGAGATGTGAAAGTGAACTAATAATCCCTACTACCGGTGTCACATTTATATTTTTCTTCTCTGCAATAAATAAATATTTCTAAAAAAATGCCATACTATCCCCTCCGTATTATTATCAGGAACCTTCAATTAAATTTTCATAAGCTTTCATTATTAACTCTCGGAGAAAAATGCGTTTAAAAATATACAACTATAGTTAAATTTTCAAACACATTTTTCTCCGAGAGTAAATAATGAAAGTTTTTGAAAATTTAACTGAAGGTTCCTGATAATAATACGGAGGGGGTAGTATGGCGATTTTTAGAAATATTTATTTTTTGCAGAGAAAAAAATATAAATGTGATGCCGGTAAGGTAGGGATTATTAGTTCACTTTCACATCTCCTTAACCCATTTCTTCCCAAGCGGCCATTTTATAGTCAATTGATTTTTTGCCTAAAACCGCCATTTTGAAATTTTCCAACGAAAATTTCAAAATTCTGACTTCAGAATCGGAAAGAGCGGACAATTTTACTTCAGAAAAGTGCTATTGGTTATTATTATTTTGTTTTCGACAATTTTTTAGGCAAAAAACCAATCGACTATAAAATGGCCGCTTGGTAAGAAATGGGTTAAGGTAGTACTGAGTAGTCAAAATGTGTACACTTTTTTACATTCAATTTCTTATTTATTAATCAGGTGAACTTTGTTTAAATTATCGCATAAATAAACTAACACCAAATTACGACTAAATATTGAAATCAAACTAATCATCCTATTTATTTGAAAAAATTTAATACAGATGCTGATTTGACTCTGTTTTTAAGGTTAAATGCATCTTTTTTGTGTTGAATTAATTTATTTTTAAACTTATAGGTACCTAATAAGTTTTCGAAAGTAATAAATGTCTGTCAAACATTTATCTCTTACTACAAAAATTTTCTACAATAACTGAAGTTACTGCAGTAATATACAAATTTTTGTTATTTCCCGTAAGACTCCGTGTTAAACGCGTGATAATGAAAATGATAATAACTTCTCTCTCACGTACTATGGCTTCACAAAAATATATCTGAGTCACATTTAAACTAATATATACCAATATGTTGAGAGATCAACTACAAAGATTTCGAGCTGTTACCATCAAAGTTTGCGAGGACGCAAACAATATCAGGATGGCCGACTGAAAACGACGCAAAATAAATCCCAAGCACATTTTGTCGTGCGTTTATCATTTTGGGCGCATATCAAGTACCTATTGACGTGGCAACACTACCATGCAGTCATTTCTATGAATGAGTTCAGCTAGTTTTTCTTATCCAGATGTGGCGTTTAAAGAAAGGCAATTAAAAAAAGAGCCTGCTAAGCTTTTCGAAGACATAAGACTGGAGAATAAAGCAATAGTAGTATTCGTAGTAGTATTCGTGTACATCTTGAGAACATGAAATTATACAACATTTAAATTAAACTTCTTACCTAATTTTATTTAAACCCTAAAAAGCGAAATCTCTAACATATATCTATATAAAACCGGGATATTTATAACCGCTAAAATTACTTTAGTATAAGCTATTGACCAAATCTCAACTCGATTGATGAAGCAGTTTAGGAGATATCGTCGGTAAAGAGAATTATATATATTAATATATTCTCTAAATATATCAACATATACGATTCAAACCGAGTTACTTACCACCGTTTAGAATTCTCCGAACTTAAGCTCGATTGGTTAAACCGTTCTCGAAATATCGATTATTAATATACATTCATACAAACAAGAAAGAAACAAAATAAAACAAAAAAATTTATAAAAAGAATATTACTCAATTCTTTTTTCTTTATAAAATATAAAATGGTATTTAATTATATTTTTAATGCAAATGAAAATTTTTAAATAGAAAAAAATTATTTACCTTGCAACAATACCACTATCATCAAGATATCTATTTTCAATCTTAACATCAGTGAAGCTACTTTGTGGATTATCGTATAGACCTAAGTCTAACGCATCGGCAGTGATATTTGAGTTCCATAGCCAGTTCAGTCTGGCAAATCTGTCATTGGTGATGCTGGGTGCACGACACTTCAGAGTTATAGTGTCACCAGCAAAAACAACTTGATTCTGATCGGGTACTATTTCAATAGCTGGCGTTGACCATTTACATTCAAATTCTTTGAAAGCCCTTAACTTTTTTACTAATTTTCCTTTCAAACTTATTGGTAAGTCACATTGTGGTGGTGGACTGAAATATTTAAAATAAAAACAATCAAAATTCAGATTTCCACAACTACTGCATATGTTAATATATTTTTTGAATTTTTACTTGGGTCAATATTGAATAGGAAAAAGAGTTTTAATAGTTTATGAGTTTTTATTAAGGGGGATCTCTGCCTATTTTGAGCAGAAAAAGCCAATTTTTGTCTCAGTAAAACTTTGAATTGACCTTCACAAAACATGAAAATACATTTATATATGTTTGTTTTTCTTCAATTTCACCGTTAAAATAAAATATTTACTGTAATTTTTTTTTTACAAAAAAAGCAAGTGAAAAAATCTAGTATAAATCTCAGATTAATATTAATTTTTAGTTGTTTACTGTCTATAGTTTATGAGTCTTATGTAGATCAGGTTTTTTTGAAATTTTTTGAAATTAATTATGCATAAGTATTCTTTTTAACATTATAAAGAAAATTGTGCAATACCATAAGCAATGTGAAGATTAAATATGGATTAAAATCAATCCCCTATAATTTATTATTAAACTGAATGAAATTTCATGTTAATTTTATTGAATAGAATGATTTTTTATTGCAGGAATCCGTGGGTGTACGAGCAATTGATCATCTAAGCTAGGTACATGGATTGGTGACCGCTTGGGAACTCTGTCGCAACCATAATTGTTCCGCAGATGAGGAATGAAAATTAAAAAACGTAATAAACATATTTATTTTGATTGAGGAATGTATATCTTCAATATGCCATAAAAAGTAAGTACAAATTCTTTTTGAACACAAAAAATGTTCTCTTGTGCAAGCAGCACTTGAAACCCAAGAAGTTTTGCTTTAAAAATTATTGAATTTTGCTATTAAACCCTGATACAAAGCTTAAAATAACTTAAAAGTTTGTATACAACTTACTTTTTTTATATATGAATGTACCCCAAAATATCAAAATATAAAAATTAAAGGATCAAATTTTAGGTTCAAAGGCAGAGACCCCCCTTAAGGTAGTTATTCCCTAAACTCACGTCGAGAGAAACTTCTGAAATTTTAAGCAAAATCAATTTTTATCTCAAGAAATATCACTGTAAAATTTCAGATCGCTGTACCATATATAGATTTTGAGTTGTACTCATCCAAAGTTCACATGTTTCGGGTCTTATTTCAATAGAATATGACGATTTCAACGAAAAATCCATGCATATGAGTTTACTTCAGCTTTTGCGATTGAGCAAGTCTCGAGAAATATCTTAAAATCAGGGAAAAATTAGATGAAACCCTGATAAAGCATATATTTTCATTTCTAGAAGGTGGTCCATACAGTAATGAAATAATATTAATCCAAAGATCGTAATTCTCACTTTTGATCAAAACTATGTGAGTCAAAAATTGATGTTTCCTTTGTAATTTATATATTCTTCGTTTTAATTGCATAAAAACAACATAAAAATAATTCTTTTGTGCTATTCTTATTTTACATATAAAGAAATTCATGAATATTGAGATTTTTATTTTTCAGCTTTGTTTTGACTCACGTAGTTGGAGGATAACTACCTAAAGGTCGATATTGATTTGTAAAAAAAGGGTAATTTATGAATTTTTAATATTTAATAATTTATAATATTTTATGAATTTTTATTAAGGTTGATATTAGAAAAAAAAAGTTTTAATAATTTAACAAATATAATAACAGAAATTGTCTTAATATACTTACAAATTTCAAATTAAAAATAAAGTTAAGTAAAAATGGACCATTAAAAATGACCATTATTAATGGACCATTTCATATTTCTGATTATTACCTCAGTTTTACAGAATTAGTTTGTATCCAATAGCTGAACCAGAATAGATTACAATCGCAATTCCATGGATTACCAGAAACATCTCTGAAACAATATGCATCCATAGAAAATTGTAGAAAAATATGTGATGTATTTAAAGAAGAAACTGCATTTTTAAACTTTTTAACTTACAACTGTCTTAAAGATGGTAGACCATGAAAAGTGCCCTCTTTCAAAGATACTATTGTATTTCCATTTAATTTCCTAAGAATAAAATTAATTTGGTATGTTTTCTATGATAAGAAAAAGCTAAACAGTGCATTTTCTACTAATTTTGTTTCCACATGTTACAAAAATAAAAGAGAATACTATTGACTAAATAAATATTGATCATAATGAAAAATTTAAAAATAAAAACTAAGTCCACTAAGAACAAAAATACAAATTATGATTATAACAAAACAACAAAAGCACTAATTTGACAACAAAAGTTATAATGAAAACTTACAAACGCTCTAAAGCCAATAAACCATGAAATACCGTCACTTCTAATGTACTTAATGCATTATTTGATAAGTTGCTGTAAAAACCAATTCAATTGCAAAAAGCAAAGAATATAGGAGAAAAATGCAAAGTATTATATGTAAATATTTTTGTTAAAAAAATAATTATTGCCCATAAATACTTACAGTCTTTTAAGATTTGGCAATCTTTTAAAAGCATGTGAGTCAATTGATGAAATCATATTTTTACTCAAGTCACTGGAATATCAATTAGTTAATTAGCAAATTATTAAAAAGATAAAATTGAACATTGCACCACTGAATCAGTAACATCTTAAGCTTTTTATTTATCTATTATATATTTTAAAACCAGTATTATTACATTTCAAATTTCCACTTAAAAAAAACTTTTCAGTAAAGAATAATTGGGTCGTAATACAAACTTTTTATCACATTACCGTTTCAGCATTGCAATACATCTATTTATACAATAATATTGAATATCCTTACAGTCGTTCTAAATTCACTAAACCTTCAAAAACTCCTTCATCAAGTAATGTTATTTTGTTAGCTGAAAGATTCAAGCGTTTCAAATTGGATAAGTTTTTGAAGGTATCAACCCTGATGATGGATATATCATTTTTGCTTAAATCCCTTGAAAAATAAATATAATTTACACATTAATTAAAAATGTATTAAAAATGTAATAAGTCTTATAAAAATTATACTTACAAGTGGATCATTTCAACGCTGACTGGATTAAAATCAATTTCCTTTATGTCTTCCAAATTGTCTTTGCAAACCACTCGCAGCCATTCTGCCTGTGGTTTGATGTGTCTGCAATTGCATCTAGATGGACACATGGAATAGGCAGATAGGAAACACTGTACAAGAGTCAAGATCAAGAGTATCTTGAACATCTTGTAAGGGAAATAAATTAATGGAAAGAGGGAAGGAATACCTTATACCTGCAAAATAAAGGTCAGATTAAATTGATTTGCTGATTATACTAGTTGCAATTATAAACATACAAGCTATGTGAAATCTATCACTTTAAATTTTATTAATAGATAGTTTAATTCTTATATTCTCTAATTTATTAAAATTGAAGTTATTTACTATTATTGATTGTAATGTATTTATATTTGATGTGTAAAAAAATGCTATGTTTTTCAATATAATAAATCATTAAAATGGAAATAAACTTTTAATAAATACTGCATGTGTGTAATTTAAAGGAATGAATAAATTATCTAGTCTATATTTTCTTACACCTTTGTATTACACTTATATTTGGAGCGTTTAGAACCAATGTAAAAATAGTCCATTTTGAAAATGTTACAAATAGTAAAATTATTCTAACATTCATAGCATAGCAAATAGTAATTTGAGTGATTCAAATTAAATAGAGTAAAAGATTAAGTTTCAAATTGAATAAGACTTTATTGATCACCACGAGTAATACCTGTTATAATTAACTAGCCAACGTTATAGATATATGTAGAATTGTCCCTCTTTAAGGCTATAAAATACAATAAATAAATAAATAAATACTAAAATAACTTTAATTTACAAAATGATATTAACAAAGAAAAACGATCAGTTACTCACCATTGTGAATATGAAAAATTACATTTCGTGGAAAGTAGAAGATTCTACATATGTCTGTAATGTTGGCTAGTTAATTATAACAGTTGTAACACGTGGTGATCAATAGTCTTATTCAATTTCAAAGTTATCAACAATCGAGTAATAATAATTACAGTAGTATAAATTCTCTTTATCTAATAGAAGATTAATTGTATGGTAAGTTATTAATACAATAATTAAAGCAACCAAATTATAGTATGCAATAAATAAATAAATAAATAAATAATTAATCAAAATAAATATGTAAAAATAAATTCGATCTTCATAAAATAAATATGAATTTAAAAGTCAGATGATATTTGTACCACATATGGATAAATTACAAGCAAAGTCTGTTCAAGTATTAAGAACTTTTTATATGACAATCATAATCGAGTTGTACTGCAAAATGAAGTCTAAGCAATGTAGGCCTGAATTTGCCAAGAATTCAATTTAAATCTAAAACTAAACAAACATAAAAATAAAAATAAAAATAAAAATAAAAGAAATCTATCTGTTAAGTCCAAGTGTATGTACAATTTGACTTGGACACAAATTGTTGAGAGATGGAGGTGCCTGGTGCAGTATGTATAGACTGTTTGTTTACATATCGATATCCCTGAGGCATGGAGTTAAGTAAGCAAGTATAAAAGACAAGTGTCCTGCGTTCTGCAGGCATCCCCAAGGCCCAAGCAAGCTAAGCATCGGCAGCTGCACAGCTACAAGTAGCACATTGCACTTGACGGGTCAATGACTCTGTTGAAGTAGCTATTACTGTATTATTCTGTAGGAAGTCATAACGCAGATCGTGTCTCCTGCAGAATAGAAGTAGGTAGGTGTAGGTTGTTTACTCACAGCGTCACGGCCGCGAGGAAGAAGTATAGGTAGGTTTACGCGAGTGCTGATTCGGGCCTGATTGTCCCTCTTCACATCGTGAAGGCTGCACTGGCTCCAGCAGGCAGCAGGCCGCAGCCAGCTTCCCAAGCCGCGCCACGAAAGATGCACGATGGACTCCGAGAAATCAACTATTCCTCGGTACAGGCGGCCACTAGGACGCTACATATTTGCTCCGGCGCGGAACTGCTTCGAGCCGAAGCCGAGCCTCGACGGGAGAATGCGAGACTAAAACATCCTCTCTCGAGTAATTCAAGTACACCCTTGTGTATATACTGTGCGTCAGTGTGCGTGTGTGTGTGTGTGCGCCTCTGATCCTCTCTCTCTCTCTCTCTCTCTCTGTGCGGTTAAGGTGTTGTCCTTGTTCTATAACCCTAAAATTATCTGATCTTCTGCGTCCTGTTTTCCCCGCTCTTTGGAGAGGCGACTCAGGCCACGCGCGGCGCGCGGCGTCTCGGAGCAGCCAGCAGTGCCAGCATTTCAGACCTCCTTTTTCTGTTCTGTGGTCACGACCCCACGTGACCCAACACTGGGACAACATTCAAAATTGCGTTGATTGCTTTTTATAAATATAAAGTCAGCGCAATCATTACTGAGTATCAAAAAATATGCCGAAAAGACCTCTTTTGCTAAGCTACCTGCTCAAAAGATTCTATTGGGAATCAGGTACTTGCCAATACAAATTCCCAATTAAAATTGATTCATTTTATATTAAATATTTATTGCGACACGATATATTCTTGCAAAAAAGCTTATTTTTGCTAAAGTTTATGTATTCTCCCGATATGATCGTTGTTCTTATATGAATCACTTTTTTCATATTTTTAACTTATTTTTAATAATTAATACCATTTTTTACAAGAAGACCAAATCCATTCAATGTCTCTCGCTCTACACTAAATTTTGCAATAAACTCACCAATGTACATATTTTAAACTCTCTCTAACATAGTCCATCGCGACATTAGATTCCACGATGTTAATCTCAATACTTTCACAACAAATGTTAAAGCGGAACTCTATATCTACCGAGTCTCACTGTATCAAATTTTTCTCTTTTTACGTAAACTTTTATGTCATACACTTATATTAAAATGCTACTTAAAATTTAGTTTTATGTAATTACTTTCTATTCTATAAAATATAGAATAGGTACCTCTCAATTCGATATACTTCGATACATATCTCGCAATCATTTCTTTATATAGGATTAATACAAGTTATGCATATATAAATTCGAAAATGCTCGGCCACCTTTCAATTGCTACAAAATATTTTTATTTTTTTAACTTATTAATAAAATGAACATATTACAAAACATATTGAGAAATAATTTAGCTTAGACTATATAATTAATCATATAGGTAGGTATTAAATTATCAATTCAATTAATTTAGAAGACTAAGAAAAATCTACATTTGGATAATATATTATATTTAACTTTATATTCTGTACAATACTTAGGATAGGAAAATAGTTTGATGGTCTACCTTTTATTTTCGTAATAAATTTATTTTTAAAAAATAAATTTTCAAATTTAAAATTGCTTTTCCTGCCATATTTTGTGATCTTGCTTATTACTGCTACTTCAGAATATAATCTCATGAAAGATCTTGCTTTTCAAACAGTCAGGAAAATACTTATTGTACAGGATGATGGCAAAATGACCTGTAAAAATATTTTTCCTTTATATTGGATTTGATTATAAGAAAGGCTGGATTCATGTATATAATAATTTTTAATCAGAGTCAAGTCACATCTTTTAATCAATAAATAATATTTTTATTGTTCTCAGGTGAAGAAATTCTAGCATCATATTGATTATCTTTAAACTGTAATAATATTTAAAGTGTAAACAAGCTGTAGTTAAATAATGTAAAGAACTCACCTGTGCAGTAAAAAATGAATGGCATAACTACTATAACACAACTGTGCTGCAAAACTGGACACTGTGATTGGCTGCCACAAACAAATCTTTAGAATTTAAGAAAGTAATCCAGATGCCTTCTTTTCGTTTCCATCTGAAAAAAAAATTGTTCATCAAAAGATGCTAAGGAAAAGAAAAAAAATTTTATTATATTTGTTTTCAATCAGAGTCAAATTACATCTTATGAACAATATTTATTTACTGTCCTCAGGTGAAGAAATTCTAACATCATATAAGTTTTTAAAATTTAAGAAATCATTAAACAATTAAAAAAAATGTTATATTACTAACCTAAATACACCTTTCTTTTCTGCATACTGCAGTTTATGATATTAATCCAAGATTATAAATATATTTGTCTGAATAAAGCATTAAATCAATCAATATACTTGTTAAATGAAGCTAAATATTCATTAATAAATAATTAACTTTCTTAGAAGCATGATAATCAAGTATCTGTAAAAAACTGATGTTCAGCTAACGGAACCTCCAGACTTTTGGAAACACTATTCTTTGTCCTTTTAATATGAATGTATTTTTGCCATTTTGTAAATTTACTTAGATCCATATTAAGCTTCATAGACTGATACATCCTCGTTTGTTGAACTTTCTGCAAATAATAAGATACTATTCAAAAATAACCTTAAAAAGTTTTGGTTTGTTCCTAAAATAAAAACTATTTAATTTGTACTAAGAAAATTACAGTTAACTAAATATAAAAAATAACAAAATTTCAATTGAGCTTTTACAAAAAAAATCGTGTTTATTTTGGAGCAATTGAGCAACCTCAAGCATGGGAAGATGACATAATATAAGCATTCTTGTCCTTAAATGACGTAAAAATGAGCAAAAATATTGATTAGATTTCAATGTTTGAATATTCTACCTTATTGTGCATCATCTTTTTACTGACGAAATCGACGGATTCCTTGATATTTTTTGGAATCAAATTGTAGTCTTGAAATTCAAGAAGTCGGCTACCACGCAGAGTCTATGAACTGAATGAGGGCTATTCTGCCGTTTAGTGGCGCTAGTGTGACCAGTGACACGTGTGTAACATATCAGTTATGTCCAACAACCCTTCAATTCGGGGGTCCAAGAAAAGTAGTTCCCACCTGGTTGTTGGATTTAGAACTACTGAAAGTTATAAGAAAACAGAAGTCTCATAACCCCAAATAAACGATAGTAGAAAACTATTTTAATGTTAAAGAGTTTGAATTGATAAAATGGAATTATAGTCAATTAAAATACTTCCAAAATGATATGAGACCCTTTATAACTGACTATGTAACAAAATAAAATTAATTTATTCTTCATATTTAAACTTGCCTCCACGAATCTCGTGACTTAATAGGTTATGAATATATATTGTTGTGATTATGATCTGTCTCAAGATGCATGTGCAACATTCAAACGTTTAAAATTTAACAATATACTTACTGACAAGTGTTTTGAAATGTGCTAGGCGTAAAAGCATACTTTATTATTTCAGATAATAAAAGAAGAAGTAGAAATTCACAATGAGACGACTCAGTCTACAACTATTAAAAAATTTTAATTCCAAGAGATTTTACACACAAGATGCTGTACTTAATAATTTCTTATATAAGTTTTCTTTAAATATGAAATCATATCTGGATTCATCACAAATTAATTTTTTTTTATTCACAGCTTCAAAAACCTGTACCTATTCTTGAATCAGAAATTAATTTACCAAAACCTGAATATAATGTGAAATTTCTTTGTAATCCGTCAAATCGTGACTTGATTGCAAAGAATATTACTAAAAGGAAAAGTTCTGGAAACATAGACAGGGTTCTTGAATTACATCAAAGTTTGCATTCTCAAAATGAGCTTATCAAAGAATTAAGTAGGATTCCAAATTTAACAGATCCCAAAGTTCTTGAATATGCAGATGATGAACCTTGTGTTCTCAGGGTACATGGAGATTTACCTAAGTATAATTTTGTGCCTCAAGAATTTTCTCAACTAGCGTCCAAATTGAGAATGTTGAGAACTGATCGTTTAGGACCAGTTACTGGATCTCGAAGTTATATTCTTTTAGGAGATTTGGCTGAATTAGAGCAAGCTCTTATTGCCTACTCCCTGACAGAATTATTAAAACACAATTTTCAGTTAGTTTCAGTACCAGATATTTTGCCGTCTCAAGTCATAGAGAGATGTGGATTGATTAGTGATGGAGAAAGGAGACTTGTTTATGAAGTAGAGCCTTATTATGGAGATGATCTAAGTCTTTCTGGCACAGCAGAAATGGCCATAGCTTACAAATTGTCTAATAAAGTTTTACCTCATAATGAATTACCTTTAAAACTTGCTGCTGTAAGCAGGTGCTACAGAGCAGAGGTTTCTAATTTAAGTGAAGAAAGAGGCATTTACAGGTAAAATTTTGTTCAATCGTTTATACTTCATAAAGTATATAAACTACAAAAAACATTCAGGAAGATAATACTAAATTTAATAATTTTATTTTAGGGTTCATCAATTTACCAAAGTTGAAATGTTTATTTGTTCAAAACCAAATAAATCTATAGAAATTATGGATGAAATCACAGCAATTCAAGAAAAATTATTTGGGCAATTGGGCTTACATTTTAAAATATTAGACATGCCTCCAAATGAGTTAGGATCCCCAGCTTACAGGTAATATTTTTTATGTTTCATATTTTGATTTAAAACATTGAATTAACAAATAATATATTTTCAGAAAAATTGACATCGAAGCTTGGATGCCAGGTAGACAACAATTTGGAGAGCTCTCTAGTTGTAGTAATTGCACCGATTATCAAGCTCGCAGACTAAATATAAAATACAAAGATGAAAATGGAACATTTTTGCATGCACATACTTTGAATGGAACTGCCTGTGCAGTACCTCGCATGCTTATTGCTATTTGTGAATCTTATCAACTTGATGGTGGCAACATTACAGTACCAGAACATTTAGTGCCTTTTATGAATGGAAAAAGTGTCATTAAAACACAGAATGTAGCAGAATTGAAACAATTTAAAGGCAAACTAAAGTCGAAATAAAAGTGAAAATATTGTACACCAATTGTAAATAATTAAAATGGTTTTAATATTTTTTTTGTCAATTAGTTGAGACCAACATGATTATGTTAAACTTTTCATTACAATTTTGTTAATAGCAAAATAAATTTATTAATTTCGAATTTGTATAAAGTAAATTCTAATGTTCGAACGTTATCGTACAATATGAAACTAAAACAAATGGGAGTAAGGATTTTTTTAAATAAAGTATAACAATAAATATCAAACATCACCTGACAGTATATTTTTATAAACTGATACAATTATTATTTTTATACAAATTAAGTAAGGGTTCTGAAAAGTGTACGTACACAGGCATAGTTCGTTTACTTCGTTATTCTGTATACACTTTGTAGTGGAGTTATAAAAATCGTAACACAAAATATTTTTCTTAACGCAATACAATTCAGAGACATTGCAAATTTACAATCATCTTTCACAGTATCATTATCAGTACCCTCTATCAGTATCAATGATTCGCAATTTCATTTTCGTTTATTTATCGTCTTTAAAAAATCAGGTGCTTGATCAAACATGGAACTTTGCACATCCCCTTTCCGTTCCTTTATCAGAAGTCACAAATAGTTTTCTTAAAACAGAGGGTTTCGTACCAAGCTTCTCCCAAAAATGAGTCTCGTCATTTTTGGACAGAATACTGGATTATGGTGTCCTGGCAATGTTGCTTGAATGTATCTAAAACAAGTATATGATCGTTAAATAACCGCTTTTTAAAATTAAATAATTTGAAGTACTCAACTATAATTAATTTTAATTTAATTTAATTAATTTCCTCGTCTGACGTCACACCAATCAGACAGCGAGAACGCTGGAGATAAAACAACGTATTACTAGGTTACCAGCTTTCACCCGCTAATCAAATGTTAAGAACATTGGAGGAACAACAAATATGACGTCAGACGTGAAGAAGCCTAATACAGAAAAGTTTAAAGAAAACCTATAATTTTAAAGCAGACTTAAAAAAAATACTTTTAATGTTAATTCAATAAAATGAAAAGTAAACGACTGTAGACAACTTTTTGATATTAGAGAATAAAATTATAACATAAAATTCTTTAATATGAGAAATATTTTATTGAACTGCACAATAAAAAAAAATAAAATAAAAAGTATTAAGTTTGAGCAAAGCAATCAAGTTTTTAATACTTTTAATTTATTAGTCATCATCTTCTCCAGATTCAGACTCTTCTTCCGCGTTTTGCAGCCATTCAATGAACTTCTTCATTTGATCCAAAAATAGCATTTTGCCTTTAAGTGAATGCCCATCTTTGTACCACCTTAAAATCACTTCTTCTGATACTACATCCGCTGTAATAATAAATAGTATTGTTTTGTGTATTTATGATATATTTTTTATAATTAGTAACTATAATGAACTGTTTATGAAAGTACATTTTAAACGAGAAAGGTATCATTAAGGGGATGTTGGAGCCCCGCCCCCCCCTTTTGCTGTCCGACCTATTTTGTATTTCCAATTGTTTTTAAAAACTACAAGTTCGACTGACTTTATCTTGTACAGATCGGTTCATTATAGTAAGCACTACGGTGCTCAGCTCTAAATCTAACTGTAAAATTACATTAAAAGAAGTTATTAGCAAAAGTTTGGTATGATTACAATTTTGAGGTTAGGTTTCAATGCGTAAACACCCTATTGTATTTCCAATTAATCAGAAAAATAACTCATCAGATCAACTTTATCTTGCATGCAAAAGCTTTATTATAAAAAACACTACGGTGCTCTGCTCTTAAGGTTTCCCTGCATTCTATATTTTAAAAGTAATCACTAAAAGAAAATACACGATTTTAGCTCCGACATCCCCTTAAGATGGCTGTTGGCCCTCGTGCAAATTAGACAATTTTAACGAAAATAGTACCTATGATCGATGCTTTTTTTGCAAAAATAGATAATATCGAGCTAAAAGGATTCTATTTGACCAGTAGAGAATTTCTTCTTTTTATTTAAATTGGATTTATTTTGCTGCTAATAAGTAGCTATAACTTAAGCCACTACCACATAAAAATAGAATTAAGTATTAGAGAATCAATTATAAGAGGTAACTGAATAGAAACACGTATTTAAATAGAAATAATAATTAGAGGAAAACAGATATAGGTTTATCGTCAAATCAGACTGAAATGCGAAGCAGACTCAGTACAGAATTTCTCTAGTTAATTATACAAACCCAAAAAGAAACATTATCGAAGGTACTATTTTATAAAAAATCGGTTGATTTGCAGTTACGATGGGGCTGAAAACCACGCTTATTGACTCTCATTTTTTCTAATTCAGAGAATTGTTATCGTAAGTGTGAATCTTGATAAATAAGGCATATATTTATGACAACAAAATAATTGGTTTTAATACAAAAAATATAAGCAAGTTCATTCAAATTTGTACATAAAAGTGAAGAAAAATTTACGTACTTTTGTAGAAGAGTAAGACGATTTTTTGGAAGACTTTCATGAAGTTCATATTCTCATAACAGAACTCTTGAACTTTAAGAATTAGAGCAAGCTCTGATTTGGCAGTGTTTGTGAATGCGCCAAACAATGGTGTATAAATCTTTAAATGTTTCAGTGCTTGTTCGGCGACTAACTCTTCTTTTTTGTTCCATTCGGCTTGGCCCATTACTACATTCCAAATCTATAAAAGTTTAGTTAATGTAATATAATATTGTAAATTGTGCAGTTTTAGATGATAAATAATTTCATTTGTATATAAGTTTATTACCAGTCCAATAATATCATGTTCAGGAATATTGCATCGTTGAGCCATTTCTTTAAGATCACTTACAATATCTTTGATGGGCTTATTATCGGCCAAGTCATCCAGAAGTAATGTTTGAAGATCGCGTTTGGCTTCCTGGCTTGCTTGGGCTTTGTGGAGTTTCACAATGTCAGCCAATTTAGCAGTCTCAAAAACGGATCTGAAATACTCATCTGTCCTTTTGTTTGGTGGCACAAATTCCATCAGCCTATGAAGATAAAAATATATTAAGACAACTTATTTCATTAATATCTTATCTAGGCGATAGAAATTTTTAAGAAATGCCTGAGAAACTTCTATTTAATTTAAAAGTGAAAAATTCTACACAATCATTAAAACATGTTCAATACTTCATTAACATTTAAAAACAAACATTTTATAATATAAAATTAGCTGAAATAATTTTAACTGTGTATTACCTTCCTTCGATGCCTCCCTTTTTAAGTGCAGTCATCAAACTAGGCAGGCCTTTTTCTTGTTTCCATGTAACAAACACTTCAAGAAGGAAATCTAATGCTAGATTATCCTTCACAAGATGTTCGTTGATTAAAACAGAAAGCACAGTTGGTGGTACAGCTCCATTCGAAATCCATAAAGCAGTCATTCTTGCTAGTTTAATTCTTTCTGCTGGGGTAAATCCCTTCATAAATACAAGCACCTTCTTCATTTCCTCCTCAAACATTTTCTCCAAGTATTTGTATCGCCGAGTAAGCTTAATGAAGACCTAACAAAACATCAAGAACTATATTTTAGAATATCCTTCTCAGATTCTGTTGATATTTTTGACATACATACAATTTAGATTTTTTATTAGAACTTAATTTTTATAGAATATATATTTTATACATTTTTACTTATATAACTGTAACAATTAAAAGAAAATAGTACTTATTATGTACAATAGTGCAATAAAAATGACTATTTCCAGATAATTGATACAGATAACAAGGCATCATGTAAAAATGTACAAGAAAAAATTATTCTCATCTTAATATAGTACTTACTATGTAACCTCAAAGAACTATTAAAATATGATAAAACAATTATATATTGTCTTTACTAAAAATAAATGGCACTGAAATTTTCCACACATTGAATTATAATACTGAAAGAGATTATGAAGAAACCAATATAAATTTATTTTTTAATCATTTTATTGTTTAGTTTATTATTCATACATTCATTCATTGTAATCTAGAATTTAAATATCTACTTTGGACTATTGTTACAATCAAATATTATTTTAATTAAATTGGTGATATATGTGACTCAAAAATGTATAAGTCTTTCTATTAAGAACTCTCAGATTAATATAAGTTTTTGTTATTTTTGAACACACTACATACATAAAATAAATATCTCACCTGCTCAAAGTTGTGCATGGACTCCATGTCTTCTGCCTGTTCAAAAACGCATGCTGTTGTTTTGACTGGCTTGTCTCCATCTTGAGCGATGAATCCACCAGGTACCAAGAGACCACCAGCTATCAAAATATCAAAGAGGACTTCGCCGTAGCGACGGTAGTCCAGCTTAGAACCAGCGGTATCCAAATACTTTGAAATGGCCTCTAAGTCGTTACCGGCCTTTTCAAGACCAGAAATAACCGCGTCACGAAATCCAGTCGGATCATATTTTTCTTTTTCATCTGCAAATGATGAACAAGTTGAGCAACAATTGCAAAAGAGCACATATTGACACGTTACTTTGCTTTCAAACCCAAATAAATTACAAAATAAAATCATTGCTATAATTTTATTTTAGTAACACACCGTTGCATCACAAATAAAAAAAAATATGATTAAAAAATTAAAGTGCAATGAACTTAATAACATTTTACTGTACAATAATCCCTCTTGCAACCTGTATTCAAAGTAAGCATTTTTTTAACCAATAAGAATAATTACTCATCAGCAATGATGCTGATTTTAGAGTTGGTTCACTCGTGAATAATCTAACCGAAAAAGCCTATATAACATTGCAAAATCTGAATATACACGTGTAAAAAACAAATTGTATAGATTGAAACAGACTAGAGGTATGTTTTTTTGCTTATGTTGGGTGCTTTGCCAGCATGAAATCAAGATTTACTTTGATATATTATATTATTATAACATGTCTCAAGTTTGCTTATTAAAGACGAAAATGGTCCAAATCGGAGTAAGGAAAAAAACTTGCCGATGTCCGAGCGCGAAGGCAAGTCAGCAGTGCACGAGACGTAAGAAAGAAAAGAGAAAAAAAAACTCAACTTATTTATAAGGCCAACTCACCTCTTTTTCTGGTCTTTATGCGTTGACCTGACAACACTGGCTTTTCTATTTTTTGACTCATACAATATCCCTCTGTAAAGAAAAAGAAAAGGAAAAAGTAAAATTAGAGGCTCCGCTGGTCGGAAAAAGCGGCAAGCAGGAGGCGAGTAAAAAGCGTGTGGCAAAAGGAGCACGAGGACGTATCGTCCTTGAAAAAAGGAGAGAAACTTGATTCGTGCGTGTGTGTCGGACGTCGGTGTGTGGTCGTGTAGTGTGGTTAGTGGTGTGGTCCGAACGGCGCGCGTGCTGTGTAGCTGCAGTTAGTGGCTAATAGTGTAACTGTAACTGTAAGTAGCCTACAGCTGTAGCCTGTGCCTCGCTGATGTCCAAGCTCGAAAAGCGTTTCGGCCGAAAGAGCTGGGAAAAATGAAATCCAAGCTCGAGACGCTGATTTTTTCGAGAGCGTATAATATAGGTAGCGGTGTAGGCTTTTGTCGGCGGGGTATTTTTACTTTTCACACGTCCGAGGGGAGAGGTTAAGGTCGTGCGCGCGGCGCGCGCTCGCGGAACGGGGAACGACATGGACAGAGCGAGGCCACGATGGCCGATAAGCCGCCGCGCGCTCCACAGACACACGCTGATGCCGTCCTGCTGAAAAAGCGCCTCGCACAGATCCAGAGAGCTGGAGAAAATTCGCGCCATGGCAAAACGCTAGTACTCACTTTATTACCACGTACGAGTCAAGAAATCGCTTCCTCGCGTACAAGAGTTCAAAATGGAGCTGCGGCTGCTGATGTACTGCTTGCTGCCTTGCTGCTTTGCTACCTTGCTGCCTTGCTGCCTTGCTGCTGCTGCTGCCTGCTGCTCGCTTTCGGGAGTTCGGCGAAGATGTTGTTCGGTGCGCTGTGTGGCGGCGACTCGGGCTAACTCGGCCGACTCCGGTCTCCGATTCGTTGACTCGCTTTCTCCAACAGCCAACTTCTCTCCTCTTCCTCTTCCTCTTCCTCTTCCTCTTCCTCTTTCTACTCTAGCTCTACTACTTGCGGATGGACGCTTTTAAAATGCTACAATAAGATTGAGCGATTCACAGGAATTGACCAATAAGCTGGCACCATTTCAAAACATGTATGATGTACGTCGTACACACCCCTGCGCACCTGCTGGCCTGATTTCGACCTACAGCTGCGGTGATTGAC
The DNA here is from genome assembly GCA_949152435.1 of Gastracanthus pulcherrimus. Classification (NCBI taxonomy): domain Eukaryota; kingdom Metazoa; phylum Arthropoda; class Insecta; order Hymenoptera; family Pteromalidae; genus Gastracanthus; species Gastracanthus pulcherrimus. The sequence continues at coordinate 67,282,979 of OX424572.1, forward strand.
TAGCAAGAATGCCTTTATCACTAGGCGCACTTTTAATTCATTATTTCATTTGACAGTTTGACACCACGTTTGACACATAGTCTGCCTGGCATTTTTTCCTTCAAAAAATCCTACATTTTCTCCATGCTTTGTCACTATTTGAACGAGCATTAAATTGATCTCTCAACTGGCAAAAATAATAAACTCTTTTTATCAACGAATTCTTTTTGTTTTTAAGTGAAACTTCTTGTGGCGCGCCTCCGTATTTTCAATGGGGTATGAATTGATGAGAAGCGTCACGTTCGAATCCTCAGGTAACGACAGATTCGCACAAACAGGCGAGCACAACGGTCTATCCCGCTCGCCGCTCTCGCATATAACCTCCTTCTATAACCTCCCGGAGTGTTGTGATATTTGCGATGGCAAAAATGAATTAGCGTTATTAAAATTAATTAAATCATACAATATAAATAGTTTTAGGTTTATTTTAAAAAATATGATTAAAGTAAAAGTTAATATAAATTAATAAAGTTTTTAATATAAGAAAAGTGTAGAATATATGACAAGTGCTAAAATAACAATCGTTGACTATTATCAAATATCTGTATTTTACTCAGAAATATTGTTTGCTGGCATAGCTGCTTACATAGTATTTATTCCGGTTTACCATATATTGTCAATCAAAGTAAACAATATTGTAAATAAAATTCAGATTTTTAAATTTTTAGCATATGATTAAATTTACTTTTAAGAATGAAGATTGAAATAAATTTTTATCGTCTTTAATTGCTATTAGGATAAGCGTAGTATGGAATATATGCCAAAATGACAGTCGATTTGCTATTAACAAACTTTTAAATTTTATTAATAATATTGTTTGCCCAGAAGGCAGGAGAAAAAAAATTAATTTAATAGTATATTATGCACCTAGGGTGTTAAGTAGAGTTGTCTCCTTAACGAAGTGAGGGTAACAAACTCGCAGGCGTCAATAGCAATCATTACTCCCGAGGCAGTATAGGATTTTTTCTCATGCACTTATAGAAACTGCGATGCGTATGCCTGTCTCTACCATTCTCTACTTTTAGGGCGAAATTAGATGAAGGCGCAAAGCGGAAAGCGCAATTCGCCTGGTTAAGGGGAGATCGGAGCGAACTTTACCATTGTGACCTCCACCTCGCGCCGTATTTTTCATTATACGTCTAAAATACACATAGTAACATCAAAATCGAAGTTGATAATAGTTTGTTATTATGTAAAGAACATCGAACAACAGCAATTTTCTTTATTAGTAGCCTCAAAAGTTTTTTATTATGAAATATTGTTACAATTGACGAATGGAAAACGGTAAAAGTGATGGTCATCTTACCGTTTCTTAGCCTTACTGATATAGCTTCACCTCGCGCCGTATTTTTCATTATTTTACGAAATTGTACGCAATTATGTACGCTTGAAGCTTTATAAACATTTATTATTATGACAAGAACACCGGACAACAGCATTTTTGTATCATAAATGACCACAAATTTTTATTTTTATGATATTAATTTTTGAGGTTAGGTAAAATCTGCACCAATCAGGATAGCTCCGACCTCCTCTTAAGACCTACTGGTGACGCCACCCTGGCGGCCACTTTGGGAAGCTTAGGTAGTGAGTCAAAAGTATGAGAACACATAGTAAAAATTGAGAATATCACCAAAAGAGAGGTTTCAGACATAAAACTCAGCCATTGAACTATTATTTAAGTTATTTAAGAATTTTGGCTATACAAATAACCAAAAAACAAAAAAAAAATAATTAGTATTTGTTTTGGTAATTTATGTAATGACCATTCTTAAATATATTAAATAATAGTGCAATATGTACTTCTTTTTGTCTTAAATCTATTTTTTTGCACTATTTTTCACTTTCACTATGCATTCTTATGCTCTTAACGCACTACCTAAGCTTCCCAAACTGGCCGCACGGATGGCACCACCGGTATATCTGAACTAGGCGAATAGAGAAGGGCAAAAGAGCAGGGGCGGATTCAGAAGTGGCATATAGGGGGGGGGGGCGATGACACTGAGGGTGCCCAAATTAGTAAAAAAAAAAAAAGGTCCATAACAATTTCACATTTCATACGTGCCACTTGAATAGCGTATAACAATATAATCAAATTTTTAAATTAATGCCTTTATATGCCATTTCCCCTTATAATATTAATTCTAATGTGTGTTTACAGTCGGTCTTCACAAACCTATCTACAATGGAATCTAAATCTAACTTTATTTCGTAATGAATACGAAATTCGAAATGAATACGATAGTGTGAGACTAATAAGTCTATTTATCCTCAAATCTTATACTAAAAAATAAAAACAGGCCAGGAAAAACCATTACAAAGCTTAACAGATGAGGAAATGTTTTTCAAATTATTGAATCAGTTGAAAATCCCTAAATTGCAAGCAAGGTGTTTCATAACTGAAAATATTAATATCTACCGCGAATAAGAGTATCGACACTCGAAGCGGTGGGCCGGTGGTGTGCAATGTAAACAATAACACACGAAAGAGAAGACATAAAAAACCCATTATTTTCTCGGTAAAACGAAAGAAGGGAAATCGATATTTCAATTAACTGTGAAAAATGTGAATTTTATTTTTTCGCGAATTAGAACAAGCAGTCGACGCGGGCGTGATAATGTAATACAGCGCATGCCGTTCTCTGCTACTTGCCTGTAGCTACGAGTGTAACACTCGTGTTACTTCTGTTTATTTTTTGTTTTATAAATAAATTCCTATACATGAAACATGCAAAGGATATATTCTAATTAATTAATTAATTCACATTCAAACTTATTTATACATAAAAATAAAAACAAGCGAGGGAATACTATTATAAAGCTTATCAAGTCAGGAAATATTTTTCAAATTATTCAATCAATTGAAAAAAGGCAATAAAAACCTTTGGTTGAATCTACCAAACGTTGGTTTGGATAACGAACAATTTTGTTACGTGAACAAATAAATAATGATATTTAGTAAATCCAACAAAAGTTGTTTTTCCTTAAATGTACGGAAAAATTTATGCATAACTTTCATAAATTACTATGAAACTGTAAGAAAACCGGTAATTCTATGTATAAACAGAAGTTTAGCCTAATTAATAGTTTTATAAGTATGTTTTTATAAATTTTAATTTCAATGTGCATCAGAAAGTTGAACAAATATTTATAGATGAATATTAATGTATAAAAATTATTACAATAGTTAAATAAACGAAATAAATTTGAAAAATTTGAAATTTGCTAAAAATTTTCTAAGTTGGGCTTAGGGTTCATGGGTTACATTTTTTTTATTTATTTAATTATAAATTGCTTATCTTGGGTTAATTGGGTTTTGAGGTTTATGCGTTTATTGATTAAATAATGATTTTCGACTTATATGATTATGTTTTTACAGTTTATGCGTTCTGGGTCAATTGGTTATTGGTTTAGGGTTTAAGTTAAGGATTTATGGGTTAACATAAAAAATTTTCTGTAACGTCATACCGTTATGGTCTACCGATGAGAACCACAACATTTGTTAGGTTTGCCTTAGTGCCAGCTGGGCTACTTTTAAATAAAAGTACACATGCACACCCAAGTGTACGCTAAGTGTGTCTGTGTAGACGTAGCCAGCGATGCGAGAGCAGCAATACGCATGCAGGCAGCGCTAGACGGGAGTATGTAATGTAATAATACATCACGTGTTATTCACCATTTATACGCGCAAACATTCAAATAAAATAATACGCATTTATTTAGAAAATATTCAAAAATATACAATCATTCAATTCTTGGACAGACTCAGAAACAAAATATACTCCATTTTAAAAACTGTGTGTGAAAGGCAAAGAAAACGCGCTCACTAAAAATCAAAGAACCTCTTTTTTCTCCTTTTCGGTCAATCGGACTTGTTGACTAGTTGTCGGTCCGATATGTATACCCACACAAAGAACCTCCGTTCTACGCGATATTGGGGGTCCGAGTTCAAGTGCCTTTCCGGGAAGAAAAGCGTGTCGCTCGTACGACAAGAACATGTGGCTGGAATCAGCCTCTAGATTGCATATACAAAAAAGGGACTGGAGGAGGAGAGGGGCTCAACAGGGCTACAACGAATTTGTAGACTACAAGCAAAGTTATTCAGAGTCTAGGCGTGCTAAAGAGCACACGATATTCATCTATTTTATTCTTCTCGTTATTTCTCATTTCAAACACTTTTAATGCGGCCGTAGCCGGTCGCAAAGCCGGATTAGACGCAGAAAGTGTCGTTGTTAATCAAAACATCTTTATTTCAATCCACATTTATTATAATTTTATTCGTTTATTTATTTCTAATTTATTTAAATAAACCGCTCTCGGTTCACGCGCTAACTAACCTAACCCCAGCATTGGGTCTGTGATGACCCAGGCCGTTGGATCCGAAGTGGTAGCGTGGATTTACCGGCGCGTAATTTGAAAGTGTTTAAAATGAATTTGTCTAGATTATAATTATTATTATATTTATATTATTAATGTGAAATTGAAGGAATGCTTTTAGTAGGAGATAAAAGGAGTCTAAATAAAATACTTGAGTTTAGTTTAAACAAGGACTTAGCTTAACCGTCTAAGTGACTTCTATATATTGTCAGGAATGTATATATATATTCAAAATACAGCTGAATGCTTTCGCGTGTCGGGCAGGACTGCCGCTCTCCTCTCCTCTATGCTGCTTCCAAACTCCGCGTTCTGGTGCCGCTCTCATTGTATTCACCCTCGCTCTCTAGTCGTGGCCAATCAGCGAAGGTCAAAGGGTAGCAATCGGGCTTCTCCCTCTCTTCGCTCTTGATTTGGGACTGCCTGTAGGTACTTGCTTTCTCTCTCTTTTCGCTCTCCGTTCCTCGGCTTCCCTCGACCCTTTTTTTATGAACACACGTGTTTCTGCTCATGTGCTTGTCGTGTAGCTGTTTCGACCGATGAAATGCACTTAGATTTCCGAGCTTTTCTTTGGAAATTTATGAGAGGCCTTTTGTGTGCATCGAGCGAGAAATGTGCTGTTAGTTTTTTTCTTGCTTATTATTTATGGTCTTGTTTACTTGTGTGAGCCACTTAGAATTTCGTTCTGTTATTTTTGTATTTCCTGTCCGTGCCTTTGCGCTATCGAGTGAATTATTTGAGTGACGAATTTCTAGAGGTCTATCTACTAAATTATGAACGCTATGTATTTTAGAGTTATTTTCCAATTTGAAAATTTGCGCGTTTCGATGTATGAAATAGCGAATGCGCGATTCGCAAGTATCGTGACGTGTCATTACGTCACAGGTCATCACAGTGGTGTACAGCGGTGTAATATTTTTCGACTCACAATTAAATTACACAACAAATTAATAATTGTGTAAATTTTTTTTAATTAACCTCTGGAGTGCCTAAATTATCATGATTTTAAATTTAAAGAAATGTTAAAATTCAATATTGCAAAGAAAATGTTATCGAATAGTGAAGTTATAACATTTAGATTATAAAAGTGAAGTTATTGGACAGTGGATTTTGAACGCGACACTTCTCTCGTTCGGGGTTTTCATCAAAATCTTCAAGAGACCGGTACTGCAAACATTTTCAATACTGTAAGTCTATAATATAGCTTTTAAAGAGTAATCGAGTGATAAATCTTGAATAGTATTCAAAACAATAATATTTATAAAGAATCAATAATTAAAATTACAGTATTAGGTATAATACGAAGAAGCAGCTAATGTGACATGGCGGGTTGGTTGACGCACCTTTATTTTAAATATTTACCTTTAAATTAAATGCATCAAATAGATTTTATTTGATTATATATAGATTCTACTCAATACATACTATTTTTCTTATTAAATATTACTATGGTATTTAGCTTTTAAAATGTATGTTTTACTTTGAATAATATTATACTTAATTAACTAGCAGTGTATACACATACGGCAAATGTGGCACACAAGTTTCTTTTATTAATTAATTAATCCATTATTTTAGATTTAATAAATCTATACAAAACATTTGTATAGTAAAGTAGACATGTTTAGCTAAAATTTAGTACATTTTTATATTTGATTTAAGCAATCATTTAGCAAATATTAGATAACGAACCTACAGTGCGCCTACGCTGGACAGCAATGTAAAATTTATATAGCTATAGTCAAATTTTATAAAAAAGAGGGATAAGTTCTTTAGAGAATAAGTGTACTATAATTACATTTTTTATAGTAAATTAAAAGGCATCTTATTTAAAAAGGTAGATCATGCATTTTTTTAAAACTTATCGATAAAAATGTTAAATTTATGTTTTCGCTAATATAAAACAAAGATAATGCTATCAAATTGGATTAAACGTTTTTATATAGTTAAATATAAAATATATATTTTTATTACCAAGCAAGTCAAATTGTAATATGCTTTATAGATATTTGTATAAGGTTAACAATTTTTTTTAGTTAACAAGAAATTTTTTTTGTGATTATAAAAATTAAATTAAAAATACATACAGAGAATTACAATGAATTCAAATCTTACATTTTTCACACTTAAACCTATTGTTTCAAGGAAATCTGAGCAGCAAACTAATCATAAATTAATACAAATTTTATAAAAGTTATTATACAAATATTAACATAATATGTGACAAATTCTGTTGAATACATTATTAAAATAAAAGTAATTAATGATTATTTATTTCCTTTAAAAGTTTAGTAAAATAAAATTAATTATTCTATAAATGTTGTGACGCATCGTTTTATTACTTTCGGTATTTACTTTTTATACGCTTTTGATATGCATTTCACTGAAACATACAGCGACTCTTTATGTTATATGTATATAATATTTAAACTTTCAATAGCTACAATTTTAATAGCTAAAGAATGCGCTTTCTACAGTAAACATTTTAAATAAACACAAAAATTTAGAATAAAATACATTTCTAAAATTTCCATTGATATACCATTTTCTTTTTAGTAGCATCATTTTATTAAGTATTTAAAATACATAAATTTAGTCCAAGAGTTTCAAAAGAATTTGCGCTCATACTTTCTTGATACAAGAAGTACGTATATACAAAAGCAATTAATATGTTCATGAATATTTTATGAAAAATCTTTATAGCAAATTTTATAGCAAAATTTTCAATTTTCAATTTATGTTGAATTTTAAGAAAAGAACGAGCAAATTGATAAAATAAATAGGAAGGTTTATTTTATTTAGATATAAAGCCAGGTGAAGTATGAAATTTTAGGATAAAATTAAAATTAAAATTAACGTGCAATCAGAAAACTAATGAATTTTATGAGGTAGTCTAATATTACATCACATATCCTATTCATCTATACTCAAGTGCGAGTACAAATGTAAAATAATATTGTATCGTTGCACGTTGCATGGTAAGCTTTTTAAGCGCTATGCAAAATTTGTGATTATATAAATTAGTTCTACAATACAAATTGTAAGTTTGAGAAATGCGTGAGATAACTTTTCGACTTCAAAGTTTTGAGATAACTTTTCCGACTTGAAAGTTTGGACTAGGTCATTTCCTTCTTTTGTTATACACGAAAACGTAATTTTTTGTTTAAACGGCTATATCTCGGAAATGTATGACAGAATATTTTTAAAAATTTGAGATGATTAGGAATATGGGCGAGAATGTTCAGTAAAATTTATAAGACCTGATTTTTATATTGACGAGAAAAAAGAAACTTGAAAGAAAATCGATGTTCTTTCTCCGACGATAACTGAAGTAAATCCGCAGCATTTTATATAAAACTTTACAAAAAGGTAGCTTTTTACTATTTCATGGTCTGTATGATTTTTCAGATAATGAAATCTTTGATTTTCTGATTGATCGTTTATATCTCGAGAACGGCGCGGTCATTTTTTACCAAACGAGGCTCATTTTTTTCGTTTTCAAATAAACATTCAAAATTCAAAAGAAATTTCAAGATTCCATGACTTGGTTTTATTTTATACAAATTTTCCGATTTTTCGATTTTCGGGTTTTTTGACATGTTAGAAATATTATGATCAATTTGGTGTAAATGAATTAAATAGAGCATAAAATTGCTTATTTTTTACAACCGCAAATTTTAGATAGGCTTATCCCCTTCTTTTGTTATATACAAAAAGGTAATTTTTAGTTTAAACGGTAATATTTTGAGGTTTTTTAGCTTCTATTACTTGATGCTCTTAATTTAAAATAATGAAATATGACCTTTTTGAGTATATTTAGACTTTTACTAGCCAACGTTTCGGAAGTATATCTCCTCCTCTTTTCAAGGCTTCTGAAAATATTTACATATAATATAATATAAATATGGTTGAAAGTTTGATACAGTATTTTTATATTGTTTTATTTTGGAAAGATATAGCAATTTAAAATTAATTTATAAGAACAAAAATCTTCATATTGGAGCAATTAATTTAGTTTGAGGAAGCTAAGTGCCAATGAATTGGCAGCGGATTTTAATCTTTAATCGAATTCTCACGTTATACTTGCCGCAAATGTTGAATTCTTAATAGTTAAGAACTCGAACTTGAGAAAAGTCTGCACGAGTAAGATAAACATGCCGAGTACGAAAGGTTATTTGAAGATTTTCTAGCATGTAATGATGCTTTTCAAGCATTCAAATATAAAATGATCCTATACGTAGACATAATCGTGACAGGCGAAAACTTATACTAACATGTAACGGTCATATTAGAAATATGAAAAATTCAGTTTACCTTAAAGTCAGGCGGTCAGCCGTTGACGCTACTCAAGTATTCAGTTCTTAACTATTAAGACGATGCGTTTAACTATTAAGAAATATTCATTTGACCGTATTCAAATTCACAAAACTTAACCATTAAGAAATATTCTTTGCCGCTAAGAATCCTTTCTCTCAGTGTAGATTGTTCAAACCAAATAATAATAAGCTTGATTTAATCACATACAGGGTACCTAGCGGTCATGGAAACCTGGAAAGTTATAGGGAAAGTCATGGAAAAGTAAGGGAAAGTCAGGGAATGCTTTTTAAAGTCATGGAAAAATTAATTATTCAAAAAATTAGAAATTATTGGAGAAAGAAACTATAATCAAATAAGAAATTCCATATCTTAGATAAATTAGAAAATATCACAAATCATTAACTCAAATAACCCAGGGTCAGTATTTTCTTACTTAAAAAATGTTTCAGTTATAAAATAATATACCATAAATCTAAGGACACCAGATTCACAAATATAAACCTAATAACAAGGTTTTAAATACTGGGTTGCTTTCATCTAACCTATTAAAAACTTTTACATCAAAACACATCTTTACATCTTTCATCCAAAACCTAGATGCTCGGATCAGTAGGGTCCCAAGTAGAAATGATCTTCTATAATAAAAGTTTAAAAAAGTTTATGACTGATATTAGCAGATTATAAAGTCAGGATTTGAGACTTATATAATAGTTTAAAACTGTTATAAATAAATAAAAACATTTATTTACTTTTATAAGTTTTTTGGATTTTCGTAAAAATTTGAATCTTTGATAATATATAGTAAATAAAATAAATAACTGTTAATAACTATTATAAATTTTTACTAGTTTTTAGTAATTTGCACTAATTGAAATTAATAATTATTTGTATTTTGGAATATTCATATTAATGAAATTTCTTTCGAACAAAAAGTGAATAATTATAATACTATTAAAAATATTTAAAACTATTAATAACTGCTATTACTAGATAAAGAAAGTTTAGAATTGATAATAATTTTTTACAGATCGTTTTTCTGGTTATGCACCGCGGTCCAAAAAAGTAAATAAAAGTTCATAACTGTTATAAACTTCTTTTGGCTGTTCATAACATAAAAAAACTGTTGATAACTTTTATAAACTGTTATTATAGTCTCAAAATCCTATCTTTATAAACAGTTATCAACAATTATAATTTTTTTTTAAAAATTATAAAAAATTATTTATTCTTATTAATAATTATTTGTTAAGTTTTATTTCCGCCTGGGATAGTTCAAAATTTTCATTTTTTCTTGAATGTAATAATTTAAAATAGTGGAATATAGAAAGAAATCCTGTTTTCGTCTTCATGTTAGACAAGTTTAGTAGGTATTTATTTAGACCTAAAGTTGCTAAGATCGTTTTTTTTAGTTCGAGGTAGGAACCTCTACATGCCGCCGAAAAGCATTTTTCGAAAGTAAAATATGTTTGTTTTTTTATTTTTTACCCTTGAAAGTGATTACAAGAAGAATAATAAAACGATTAGATTAGAGCACTTGCTAAAATGTGCTAAAATATGCTAAAGTTAAATTAAAGCATCTAATCATTTTATTATTCTTCTTGTAACCCGTTTAAAGGGTAGAAAATAAAAAAAAACATATTTTTCTGGACACCATTTAGAGGTTTCTACCTCGATCTGATAAAACGTAAACAGAATTATGATTTTTTCTATATATGCCACTATTTTAAATTATTACATTAAGGGGGCACACCACCTTCAAAATGTGAAACAAAAATATTGATAAGGAATTTTTATTTTGATATTTATTTTAATAAGGGTTTTTTTTCTGAAACTATACATAAAAACCTACCAATTTGTATATTTTTTACCTTCGTTGGACCTTCTTTGCCTCCATGGCAAACCAGCTGTTTTCGAAGACTTTAAGCACTGTCCGTAAGATTCCAAGTCTACGCATGGATTGATTGGGCTAAAAATTTATGGAGATACTCATTATAGTAGTACTTTTAGTATGAACGTAGGGATTTTGATTTGATCGAGTATTTTTCTATATGAACATTGTCAATATAACACTTATTTTTTAATATTTTTATCACTTTTATAAATGTAAAAAATTTTCTACTCGTTCAAATCAAAATCCCTACGTTCATACTCAAAGTACTACTATAATGAGTATCTCCATAAATTTTTAACCCAATCCATCCATGCGTAGACTTGGAATCTTACGGACAGTGCTTAAAGTCTTTGAAAACAGTCTGGTTTGCCATGGAGGAATAGAAGGTCCAACGAAGGTAAAAAATATACAAATTGCTAATCAATTTTTTTGTTTCACATTTTAAAGGTGGTGTGCCCCCTTAAAGAAGTTCGAAAAATGAAAATATTGTCAATAATTACCCTACATGAAAAAATTGTTTCTAAAATGTCGATCGTATCTATGGAAATTCCTGTAGTATTGGCAGGAAATCTAGTAGAATCTACAAAAGGTTTAGAGATTTCCCAAACCTTTTTTTCCACGAAGACTCATAAGGAGTATCGCACATGTAGGAACTGGTTTTAGGAGGTTTTAGGAGGTGGCTTTTGGTACTTATAAAATAGTGCCCAGTGCGCGTGATAATTTGTTTCAATAGCCTCTTTTACTGTTATATGTTTATTATTATACTGTTATATGTTGTTATATGTTACAGTTAAATGTCATATAACTTCAACTAAATTTTAAAATTAACAATTTATCAGTTACCCTTATAGAATAAAAAATGTATAGAAAGACAAAGATAAATCAGAAATTAATTTTATCCATTACAAAACATTAAACTTATTATTTTTGTTTAATATTAAGTATTTATATTGCAAATATGCTATTGATAACTGAAAAAATAAAGTACGTAGAGTTTTAAATATAGATAATATAATCTTAAACTCGTTTAAAATTTAACGAGTTTTATTTTTACGCTGTTCGGTAAATAAAAATGCCTATTCTTTGCATTGATAGTTGGTTTTTATAATAAAAAATATTATGATTGGTATGATTAATAATTAATAATCATATTTATAGTAATTTTATATTGAAAAATATTCAGTTTTACAACTTGTTTTTGTTTTACAAATGATTAATAATATGGTGTGTGTGTGCGTGCGTGCGTGCGTGTGTGTATATGTGTGTGTGTGTGTGTGTGTGTGTGTGTGTGTGTGTGTGTGTGTGTGTGTGTATATATATATATATATATATATATACCATATTAATAATTATATATAAATCTCAATTATATATAAAAATAATTTGTAAAACTGAACTTTTCAATATAAAATTTAATTAATTGAACATAAAATGTGTAGACGTTTGTTATAGTAACCACAGTTACTTAATATAAAATACTCATAGATATACTAAATCAATATTTCCATTAATAATAAAAAGACATTACAATTATTTAATTAATAAATAATATAAAATAAAGATTTAATTTCTAACGAACGGAGAACAAAAAGCAAAAAAATTTCCCGTACCGGGAATCGAACCCGAGCCTCCTGGGTGAAAGCCAGGTATCCTAGCCACTAGACCATACGGGAGATGTTAGCAGAACATAGTTTTACATTCATGAGGAGCAATATACACACTCTTATCAGCGCTTAAAAAAAATTTTTTTAAATCTTTTGAATATGAAACATTACCATAGTTATAATAGAAGAATATTATTAACTACAGAAATAATTATTATAGCATGCTAATAATGATTTCCGAGATCTTTGCGTATGTAGTATCATGCAAACTGGATTGAAAACCTTGTCGGTAATGCAGGGAACTAATTTACTTATATATGGATGAATCGTATGAGGTCTATATTATCATAGTAAGGAATATCTAAATAATGTATCGGTAATATCCCTTAAGGCAAGGTAGGAGCCGATTACAGATTTCTGCATTGAATTTTACATTACTTTAATTTAATTGTTCATAAAACCCAGACGGAAATCGTTTTAGCACATAAAAAATAGAAAGTATTTATAACTGTTTATAAAAATTTATAACGGTCGGAATTGAGACTATGTATAATATCTATAAATTGTTATAAATAATTATAAACAGTTATAAATTTTTTTTTGTACCTTTCCTTTTCACCGCAAAAAAGGAAATATTACATAGTGCAAAAAAATTTATATCTATTTATAATTTCAAAAATTTTCAAAAATTTTCTAAAATTACATAAATTTTCCAAAATTTCAAAAATTTTCCAAAATTTCAAAAATTTTCCAAAATTTCAAAAATTTTCCAAAATTTCAAAAATTTTCCAAAATTTCAAAAATTTTCCAAAATTTCAAAAATTTTCCAAAATTTCAAAAATTTTCCAAAATTTCAAAAATTTTCCAAAATTTCAAAAATTTTCCAAAATTTCAAAAATTTTCCAAAATTTCAAAAATTTTCCAAAATTTCAAAAATTTTCCAAAATTTCAAAGATTTTCCAAAATTTCAAAAAATTTCCAAAATTTCAAAGATTTTCCAAAATTTCCCAAAATTTCCCAAAATTTCAAAGATTTTCCAAAATTTCAAAAATTTTCCAAAACTTCAAAAATTTTCCAAAATTTCAAAAATTTTCCAAAATTTCAAAAATTTTCCAAAATTTCAAAAATTTTCCGAAATTTAAAATTTTTTTAAAAATTTCAAATTTTTTAAACAAATTTCTAAAATTTCAATACCAAAAAGTGGCCTTCCAGTGGAGAGTAAAATAAAATACTATATGCAACACGAGGCAAAAGTAGATTTGTCCCTTGGGTGATTGTACTGCCCTTACGAGAATATTTTTCCCTCGGGTGCTTACTGCCCTCGCTTCGGTCGGGCAGTAAATGCGCCCTCTGGACAAATATTCTCGTTCGGGCAGTAAACTCACCCGCGGGAAAAATCTTCCACATTTGCCCCTTGTTACATAATGTACTATTATCGACTAATAATTGCAGTTCATATTCCATAATAACTATCATAAAAGTCTCAATCCGACCTTTATAAACTATTATAAATAGTTTTAAATAGTTTATATCTATTATTTTCTTTCATAACTAGTTATATACAGTTATTCATACAAGAATATTTCCATCTGGGAAGTTAAAAATGTTAGTTGTCCGGTGTTCTCAATTTCGTGATGGATGTACGGGTATGCAAGAATGAATGAATCTCCAGAAATTGTTATGAAACTGTGATATTGACATACTGTGATATATTAGATAATGACAAATTGTGCAACAATTATTATACTTATATACTGACGACCTGTGATAGTTATCAAAGATTTTAATGTAAAGACGAAATAACAATTTATGTAATGTATTTTTGCCAAATGACAAAATAAATCGTATATCTATCTATATCTATCTAGGTACTAAGGAACACCGGACAACTGAGATAATAGAAAAAAATTAAAAATTGAATTTGAATATTGAAAAATTCGAAACTGTCGGTAACTATGTAACTGCATGTAAGTTCCGACCTCCTCTTAATATATAATACAAGATGTACATATATTGCAACATACGAATCGAAGAATCTGATATTAATATAAAATGCAATATACGAACGTAAGTTATACATTAAATTATGAATAACAATTGTAAAATTATCAATATAAAAATTACAATGCATAGTATTGTTAGTGTGACTTAACTATTACTTTTATCACGAGTATTATTCCGGTTTATATATATATGGACGATTCTCTGGGAAATCAAGATAAGAAAAAAACATTTTTTTGTAACTCCAGCAAAAAGATTCTATTTGGTATGTAAAATGCTCGTGAATTTTTCCAGATTCTTTTAAACCCTTTGGTTTAAAGTGGTTCAAAAGGCTAATTCTGAGCATATAGCCACTTTAAGAAGTTTTAAGCAAATTTCAACCACTATTTATTCAACAAAATTGAATCTTTCCAAAAAAATAGCAAATAAACTTGTTTTTACAAATTTTCTGAATTTTTCATCAAAAATGGTCTCAGGCCATTTAAGGCATTTTTCAATTAATTAGGCCCATTCAAAATCTTAAAATCCTGAAAAAAGTGGGTTTTATCACTCGAACCATTACACCAAAAATTATGAAGATAGCTTTTTTCAGTACAAAGTGACTGCTATAGTCGCAAAATGGCAGAAGTGCAATATTCATATAAACAAAAATAGCTCTGATTAATTTTAACAATATGCTAATAGAAAAGTGTACATTATAAGTTTATATGAATCCAACTACATATTAGTTAGTAATTATCCATTGTTTAGTGATGTTTGTAAAAAGGGCTAGTCTCTGGTTTAAGTTAAACATAAGCATTTTAAAAAGTGTGTGGACTTATGTACGCCCGTAAGATGTTTTATAACATATTTGGTTATTGTCGTAATATATGCAGATTTAGAGGGTTAGATGTAATAAAAATTCAAACCAGCGTTAAATTTTCTCTTTTTTTTTTTTTAAATGGCATTTCGAACTCGAAAGTTTATCGCCTCATCTACGCAAGCCTTCCACGTTTCCCTATTTTGTGCCAACCCCATCCATTTCGCGCCTTCCCGCCCAATTTCAGTTACGTCTGATTTTACGTTATCCTCCCATCTGCGTCTAGGTCTACCAAGAGGTCGCGTTGCTTTCGGTTTTCCTTTCATTATGCGCGCTGCTGTACGATCATCGCCCATTCTTGCCACGTGCCCTGCCCATCTTAGTCTCCGTGATTTTATTATTCTGTTAATATTTGGTGACGCGTACAAATTATGTAGCTCGTCATTGTGCAGTTTCCTCCACTCCCCAGTTTCCTCATCTTTCTTTGGCCCGTATATTTTCCGCAGAACCTTATTTTCAAATACCCTAAAACGATTTTCTTCCGCTTTAGTGAGCGCCCAGGTTTCGCACCCATACAATATTACCGGCATTATTATAGTCCTATATATCCTTATTTTGACATTTTTCGACAGTAGCTTTGACTTAAGTAATCTGTTCACAGCGTAGAAGCAGGCATTACCCGAATGAAGTCTCTTATTAATCTCGGCTTTAATTTCGTTTCGATCATTTATAGTTGTACCTAAATATCTGAATTCGCTAACCTTTTCAAAAGTGAAATTTCCGACTCTGAGATCCCCCTCTGCTTCGCGAATGCCCAGTTTCTCCATGATCATATATTTCGTTTTCGATTCGCTCACTTCTAACCCCGTGTTTTTAGCCGCATTTATAAGGATTTCCGCATTTCTCGCCACCGTTTCACCATTATCTCCCACTATATCCAAGTCATCCGCATAGCCTAAAATTTGCGTTGTTCCGTTGAGTGTTGCGCCTAGCTCGCTAGCCTGCATTTTTCTAACAACATGCTCTAGCGTCAGGTTAAAGAGTACCGTTGAAAGCCCGTCACCTTGCTTCAAACCGTCGCGTATCATGAACGATTCGGATACATTACCGCCTACTCGGAACTTTCCAGTGCTTCCGTTCAGACATATTTGAATTAATTTGACGAGTTTTTTTGGTACGCCAAGGAGCACTAGGATTTCATACATTTTGCTTCGTTTGAGAGAGTCGTACGCTTTCTTAAAGTCCACAAATAGCTGGTGTATAGTTTCGCAATACTCCCACTTTTTCTCTAATAATTGTCTTATGGTAAACATTTGATCGCTCGTTGACCTGTTGCGCCGGAATCCACACTGATAATCTCCTATTATATCTTCCGCGAATGGTGTGAGTCTGGCCTGTATTACGTTTGACAGAACTTTGTAGCAGGTAGCTAAAAGTGAGATTCCCCGGTAGTTATTGCAGTCTGTTTTATCTCCCGTTTTATCTCCCGTTTTAAAGATCGGTTAAATTTTCTCTTAACTGACAAAAATGATAAACGCTTTTTATCAGCTAATTTTTTTATGGTTTGGGTATTTATACAGAAATAGAACTTTGTTGGCAAAATATTAGCAAGGAAGAAATTAAATCGAAAATTAAACCTTAAGTAACGTAAGTGGCTTTTCAATATGCACTATTTAGCATGTTTTATATAAATATACAGTTATTTAATTTAACATTCCGAAACCTTTTTATATCAACCATCAACTTGCAGATAATGCATTATGCATTATGCAAAATCCTTTTACATTATGTATTAAAAATTATTTATTTTGTAATAGTTGCTAGTTTATAATGAGAAAAAAACAGCTACAAAATATGACAGCTCTTTAATTTTAGTTTTACTCCGTAAAAATCTGTTCTTCTACAAGTTATTGGAGAAAATTCATTCTTGTGATAAAAATAAGTTTTTTTTAAAAAGTTCCTTGCGCAAACCTATTTGATTAAACCTATTGAAAAATTTAAGAATGTTTTTCAATTGTAAATGAGCACAAGTTAATATTATTAAACTCTAAAGATTCAATTCATAGCTTGAAATAAATAAATCCTTTTTTGAACTTTAGAAATTTATAAATATCCCAGACGGAAATATTCTTGTATGAATAACTGTATATAACTAGTTGTGAAAGAAAATAATAGATAGAAACTATTTAAAACTATTTATAATAGTTTATAAAGGTCGAAATTGAGACTTTTATAATAGTTATTATGGAATATGAACTGCAATTATTAGTCAATAAAAATTTTTAACAGTTATAAATTTTTTTTAATTTTTTCGATGCGTGAAGTATAGGCACATAAAAAAATGTATAACTGTTATTATCATTTTTTCAATACGTGGAATTTGGGCACATGAAAAATTTTATATATAGCTCAGAATTTGAAAGAAGATATTAAAATTATAAATAGTTATACGAAGTAAATTATAATTCAAAACAGTTATAAATAGTTATAAATTTTTTTGCACGATGTAATATTTCCTTGTTTGCGGTGAAAAGGAAAAGTTCAAAAAAAAAATTTATAACTGTTTATAATTATTTATAACAGTTTATAGATGTTATACATATTTTTTCACCACACTGCGCGTAAAGTGCTGACTGTACGCCCTCTCAGCAGGCCGTACAGTACCGCATGGACTGCCTAGGGAATAAAGTGACTTGCGCATGCGCAATGCGCCTTTTTCCGCTCTCGACTGCGTCTCGAGCGGTAAAACAGCGCGTCGCGCGTACACAAGTCACTTTACTTCTAGGCAGAGCATGGGGTACTGTACGGCCTGCTGAGATGCGTACAGTCATTTCTTTACGGGGGTGTGGTGAAAAGTAGTATACGCACCTCTGGAGTACAGTAAGCAAGCATGCACTGTGTGAAATGCCGACCTCGCTTCGCTCGGTCGGCAACGTCACACAGTGCGTACATTGCCCACTTTACTCCCTTGATGCATAATGTACTATTATTTTTTATGTCTTAAAACGATTTCCGTCTGGGATACTACGTGTTTTAACACTAACAATTGGTTAATAAATAATTTAACATCAGAAATCCGCCAAAAAAAATATTAACTTTTTATAATACTTTAAATATATTTTCGGCAAGTTTCAAAAATATCCATGGGCATGGGTTACGCAAGGAACTTTTTAAGAAAAGTAAGTTTCCAGCAAAACGCATTTAAAGTTTCCATTAGGTATGTTATCGGTAATGTAAATTGGTTCACCCAATTGACACCCAGCAGGTCTCAAAATGTTCACAAAACTATAAATATAAAAGATATGTAGTAAAAAGTTTTACTATTTTTTACCATTTACATCGTCATTTTGAAGGATCTTCGAGTTTGGCTTATATGTAACGTGCTGCGTCGTGTCCTGTGTTGGGTCGGAGTGATTGGTCCGTTTTTCACTGCATTCCAAATAACGGAGCAAACCATACTAAGTACGTCTTTGATTTTTAAATAAAATCGTTATTACATAATAACTATACAATATACGGACAGAACATACTCACGACACAGCATACCTATTATGAAGTCAGACCCTTCAAAGGTTAGCGTACAAACAGCGAAAGGTGATGGTGGCAAACGACGCGAGTCTTCAATTGTTCGTTGACATGTTCATAGCGTTACATATAACGCTCTGAACATATTATTTTATCCGAATTTTTCATTTCACCTCCTATATCATCGCTCGCTGAAGCGCGCCTAAAAATGTTATAAAACATCAAAAATCAAAATAAAAATGTGAAAAAATTTACATGCATTCTACATACCAAAATAAACATTTTTGACGAAACTAAAAAAAGGATTTTGCTTCCTGAAAGAGGAAACTTTGTGATAGTATAAACAAATTTGTTGTATTTACCATGTTGTGCAAAAAGATTTGTTGTATTTACCATGTCGTCACCATATTTTCGAGATTATATTAGCTGACTGTTTTGAACAAAATTTGCCTGGAATGAGTGGTTCAAATGTGCCTTTCTTTAAGCGCTTTCACGACGCTTGGAATGAAATTTACCGGAGTAATTATAAAAGTGGATTAGAAGGGAAAACTATAATTCCAAATATGCCCGATAAGGTTAAAGAGATTGGAAAATTTATTGAGCAATACTTAGACCAGCAATTACCTCGCGATGATTACAAAGAATTGCAGATACTAAGCAAAATTTTTATTGGAATCCCGTGTGCTAATGTTAAATTCTATAAGCCAGGAGCATATCACCATGCACGATGGATGGCTAAAGTCATATATTCTTTAAAAATTTATCTCTTAAGAGAAGCTTTTAAATTGACACATAAAGAAGAAACTAGTCTTTTTGCTATTTGTTTATTCATCGTTTTTGTATACATCAAACATTAGTATTCTGCTCCTCTTGCTATAAAAGCACCGAATAAAGATTTATATTTTATAAAAGATCTTTTTGAATATGAAACTATTGACTCAAAAACTGTTAAATCTGCTTTGAATAAATTCAAAGCAAATTTCTACTAATCTGTAACGCAAAATGTTACTCGCAATAAAGGAAAATGTATAGACAGACGAAGATGTTCCTAAGTGACTATTTATCAATAATTATGCTGAATTAAGCATTTTAAAAGACAAAGAGTTAGACTATTTCATGAATAGTAACTCTATAAACTTATTCCACAGATTTGATATAAATATACAATTTTTAGAATTAGATTTTGAACAATGGCAGGAAAATGAAAATTTTTTGAAGGGACTAAAATTGTTTGAAAATCTACAAGTGGTAACGATGCTGCTGAAAGAGCAGTTCATTTAACTGAGGAATATGTCAATGTATTTAGTAAACATGAAGAACAGAAACAATATTTATTACAAGTTGTTGCTGAATACAAAAGGCAATTTTCAGACGCAAACAAAAAGACTGTTACGAAAAAAATTAAATTTACTAAATAAAAATTGAAAAGCATCGTTATTTTACGTTATTTTGGTATATATAAATAAGATGTTTTGTAAATAAGATTTTATAGTGTCTTATATTTCATAATAAAAAACGTTACAAAGAATGAATAAAACCTGTTTCTCATAAGACCTTAGAGAAGCTATAAAATAATCGACAATAATTCGGGTTCACAGATTTGCTACCTAAATTTTTCTGTAATGAGGTAAAAAAAATTATGTAGTCACTTAACCGAAAGGTTATGAAACCAGTTTTTATGTTCCTAGTATACGCGACATACATTGCGCGGAATATTTGACAAGGAAACAAAATATCTGAGTTAATACCGATTTTCTCCGAATGTATGAAATTTCGAAGAATGAGCTAATTTCAAATTTGTGTATCTGGGGCTAGATTCAACGAATTTTAATGATTCAAACGCGATATTGAACTTCTTTTAAAGACAAAAAATAAAAAATTTGGATGATCTTGAACCACTGAAAATTGCATAATTGTTCAATGTTTAAAATTACTCAAAAATAGTGAAAAAAGCCGATTTTTCAGAGCATAAATAGATTAAAAACAATTAAACAACTTTACGAATGGGCTAAATAACTATTCCAACATGTAAATATATCATTATAGTGGTATAATTCAACAGCTAGTACATGGATAGTCTCTATTAGTATTTCGTAATCCCAGAAATACCAAGAAAAATGACCCTCTCCATTTAAATAACACGGGAAAAATGAAATGTCTTGTGGCACATGGTTTTGCAACCGATCGGGGGTAATTCCTGCGGAAAACCTAGTTTCTAGGGACGCAAAACAGAAATCCGATCGGACATTTAAAAAATTTAGAGTTCAGAAAATAATGGACACCCTAATATATATATAAAAATATAAACAATGAAATTGCAAAAATACTTACGATTTAACCTGAAAAAATAAATAAAATGGGCTAGAACGCTGGCAGTACAATATTCAAAATTGCGCTGATTTCTATCTCGGATAGATAATACATATTTGTAATATCGAATTAGCTTGAATAGCCCATTTTATTTATTTTTTCAGATTAAATCGTAAATATTTTTGCAATTTTATTGTTTTTACTGATAATTTGTAACAATAACATTAGAAAATGTAAGTATATATCATATGCAATTATTTTATTGCTTAAGGGAAGAAGCTACCGATTTCTGGTAAAAAAATTCTTTTTTTTTAAGTGGTAAAACACTTATTTAACCCTTTTTCTTTCAAAAGTAAAAGGTTTTACCCGAAAACTAATTTTTTTTCGACTTATTGAAAGCTGTAGATAAATGGTTGATCATGCTATTTTTATTGATATTTATGTTTAAACTCACTTTTCTCAAAACTTAATTTTCATAACTTACTTTGTAAGCCTGCGCAACAGTTCTTCGTGAATCACGCTGAAAAATTTTGTACTTTCTTTTTAACATCCCAGACGGAAATATTCTTGTACGAATAACTGTATATAACTAGTTATGAAAGAAAATAGTAGATAGAAACTATTTAAAACTATTTATAATAGTTTATAAAGGTCGGTATTGAGACTATTATAATAGTTATTATGGAATATGAACTGCGATTATTAGTCGATACAAATTTTTAACAGTTATAAATTTTTTCAATTTTTTCGATGCGTGAAGTATAGGCACATAAAAAACAATTTATAACTGTTATTATCAGTTTTTCAATACGTGGAATTTGGGCACATGAAAAATTTTATATATTGCTCAGAATTTGAAAGAAGATATTAAAATTATAAATAGTTGTACGAAGTAAATTATAATTCAAAACAGTTATAAATAGTTATACATTTTTTTGCACGATGTAATATTTCCTTGTTTGCGGAGAAAAAGAAAAGTTAAAAAAAAATTTATAACTGTTTATAATTATTTGTGTACAGTTTATAGATATTATACATAGTCTCAATTCCGACCTTTATAAATTTTTATAAACAGTTATAAATACTTTCTATTTTTTATGTGCTAAAACGATTTCCGTCTGGGATATTTTGAACAAATTTAAAGAAAGTTTTTTTTATTATTACCTAAAATATCATTTTTAAAAATATAAGTTAATATTAAAATACTGCTTATATCACAAACAATAAATTGATCATATAGAATATAACCTCAGAATAGTTGAAACATATTATTTGAAAATATTGCTCTTTAAATATCTTAATTTTAGTATGAAATGTTCCTAAAAAAATGTATACCAATCCATCGTAACCCCTTGTGCACAGTGATAATCAAACATATGTCTGTTTTTACAGGTTTTTTCAAAATGTCTCTACTTAAAAGGGTGGCGAATTTGAACAAAACCAGTCTAAAATATCATCTTTAAATATATTATAACATGTTTTGTAGAAAAAATATTTTTCTTCTTAACCCTGCTGATAATAGGTTTTTAAAATTCATTAAACTACATAGAGCTGATATTCAATAAATTTGAAAGACCGTTCTTGATCATACTTCTACCTATTAAAGATAATTAAAAAACATAGAGGTTCCCTGGTAGAAAATTAATCTAGAACTATGTAGATCTATCTAGTTTGCCTTGGAAATAATCGAGGGCCTCGATAAAACTAGATAATTTTCTACCAGGGTTATTAGAAACCATTTAAAACAATTAAAAGTCATAAGATATAGTTAAAAATTTTCAATGAACTTTAGTTGGTTTTTTAATAATTAAATTCAGTTTAACGACATAGGAATTCATTGGACGTTATTCAGAAAAAAAACAATTAAAATTCATTCATTTAATGGTTTTTTAAACTGTAAGTATGTGTATAAAACTTCATTAAAGTTCATAAAAAGTATACCAAAACTGCTCATTAAAAATAATTAATATTAATTAATTACAAACAATCATAAAAGTTGATTCAATGTTATTGAAGTTCATTTATCGTTAATAACATTTTTGACGATTAATATTTATTTAGTTGCAAATAATTTAAATACATAGGAATTCATTGGATATTATTCAGAAAAAAAAATTAAAATTCATTCATTTATTTGTTTTTAATAAATTTATGCAAGTACATTAAAGTTTATTAAAATTTATAAAGGTCTATACTGAAATTGAACATTAAAAATTTGTAATGCCAATTAATTATAAAAATTCATTAAAGTTGATTCAATATTATGAAAGTTAATTCATAGTTTGATAATTGAAATGTCGATGTTCATTGGAGTTATAGAAGTGAATTAAAAATGATGGGACTTTAAAAAATTTTAATGAAATTTAAAAACCTATTTTCAGCAGGGAAATTAAAGGATTTTAGTGTTTGCTGTATCTTTTTCCCGTAAGTTAAAAATCTAAAATGGTTATTTAAAAAACAAGTATTTTTGGAAAAAGTGTAGCAAAGTAAAAATGTATCTTACATATATTTAATTCAATAAAATATGCAAGAAAATAATGGCATATACTATACTTCTACATTTTGTGATGTTATTATTTGTTAATCAGAGTTTAGATATTGATATTTGAAAATTTTGAAGAGGTTATAAAAAAGGACAATGAGACGTATATTAGGGCGTCGGAGCGCTGCTCAGTTTCGTATCGTTTTACACTTATAGGTATACTTGTCATTGGGCGCTATCGCGCCACTTGATGATGATATGTAATATGATAGGTATATTCTTATAATATAAATTATTTATTTAAAAAATAAAATGACGTTCCAAAAACAAAATTAATTTATATTATGATATGATATATAATTTACATTATGAAACAATACAAATATCTAAACACTAAAAATAAAAAAATCGATAAGTAATATAACTTTCTTTCTTATTATTATATAAAAATGAAATGAGCAAACGAAAAATCAACAAGAAATTGTACTATCGAAATTCTGCTTGTAAAAAATTAATAATTTATTAACGACATTACACTTAAGCTTCGCGTCAAGCAAAATGTACAAATTTTGGCAGTATTTACAATATTATCATTATAATACACATTAATAAAAAGTACTTCATAGTGAAACGTATTACATTAAGCTAAGAGTTTCGTGGTATCACGGATTTGTCGCTCTGACGAAACTCACATCGAGGACACAGAATTTTGCTCTGCATACCGGGCAGGTACATTTAGAGGATAACCAAGTTTCGGGCGCCGTTTCGTCTTGTCTCGAGGCGAACCACTTTGCCATGCAGTCGACGCACCACATTGGACGGCAGTAGCAGGAAACACACGCATCCGGCGTCTGATCGGACGCAGTGCAGAGTTTGTTTAATTTCACATTCGAAACGACTTGCATGCACCCGACGCACTGATCTAATTCCTGAATAATGTGAACGTGAGAGAAGTTATATTACAAATTATTTAAATATCGGTATTAAAAAAAAATTATTATCGTTTATAATTTTATCATATTTTGATGAAATTTACTGTATGTATTTAAAACCACGTTCCTATTATGTGTGATGTATTAGATGTAAAAACTTAAGATAAGCCTTTTCAAAATTAAATTTTTTTGTTTTTCTGTGCAGAGTTAAACAAGAATAAAAATTGGCCTAGGGAAACTAAGACATTTTTCGTTTGTATAGACGTTCTTTATTACATATAAATATGAAAATGAATGTAACAAAACTTATTAATGAAGTTGCTTTACTGTAGACATGAGAAATATTAAATAATTGAATTACCTGAGCAGTTTCATATTCTGGATTTTGTACTATTTGCTCTTTAAAAGTATCAATAAATCTGTCTAATAATGTCCTGTGAAATACAACACTTTCAAGGACAGCAATGGGTCGAGTAATTTTGTCCTGTAAGTCTTTAAAATCTAGAGCATTTAATCTTATGTTAAAAGATTTAGCACCTGATCTCGTTGGAGTTACCTAAAATCACGTTAACAGCAAATATAATTGATATTCTAATTAAATAATGTAGTTGAGCTCAAGTGTAGAATAAAAATACATACTTCTATATTCACATATTGAACCTCTCCTCTTGTACTTGGTGATAAAGCATGAGTATCACTTTTATTTACAATCAGTGCCGTATCGCTTTGATGTGCAAAGTACAACTTATAAGGTGTAACTTTAATAATCCAATTATCTGTAGCTACAACCTTTGTTATACTATTTGTATCTATAGCAATCTTGTCTATCCTGTGGTTAATATTTTAATAATTATAATGCAATTGCAATTACCATTTTTCTTGATAATAGTGGTATATTTAATGATAAAATATCCCTATTTTATTTACCTTCGAAATTCTATATTTATATCAGATGCAACAGATAGCCATGTTGTATTATTATTACAATATACTGCAAGACTTTCAGCTATAGGATGCGTTGACCAATTCTTTGAAGACCATTGCAAAACTTTGTATAGCGAAAAAAGAGGACCAACAAGAGCACAAGCAGTGAGCACCAACCACCATGGGTTCTCATTACCTAGTATAACTTCAGCGGCATCAACATTTCCAGTTAAAACAAGTCCTAATAAATAACCTGTAAACAGAAATAAATTGTATGGTAACTTCTACCTCTAAAATATTTGTATAATTAAAGAATGATACAAAAGTTATTAAAATAATCTATCTATAATTAAATTAAATTATAATTAAAATATCTATCTATTGGTATTAAATTCTTAGTTTTGTAACATATGCAGTGCTATATATGGTACTTCTGTATATTGTGAACTATATATATCAAGTGCTGCACGGTGCATACGTATGCTGTAAATTGATTACTAATTGTCGTATAAACTGATAATTTTCTCAGAAAAAGAAAACAATAGAACGATAAATAGCATTATAATGTACTAAAATACTCTATTATTTTTCTATTAATTTAAAAATTATCCAAATTAGCCACCAGTATGGGAGACAAAGAAATTTATTACATTTTACAAGAGCTAAATAAGTTTTTTTTATTGAAAACATTAGTTGATTGAATACTGAACCTAACCTTATCCACCAATAGCAAAAGCATTGACATTTAACATAATAAACTAAACAAACAGTAATTTTTACCATTATATTAGTAAGAATTTTGAATGACTTGATTTAAAATTAAAAAAATGCACTAAACTAAATGCTTGTTCAGTAAGCTAGCTACAAGGTAAACAAAACATTGTACATACCAAAAGGAAGGAGCGAATGCACGAGTAGTGTGGCGATGCTCCTCCTAATATGATATTGTATGAAAAATTCGTTCTCGCTGCCTAGCAGATCGACGAAGACATTCTTGATGGTCAAACCGGCCGACACGAATTCGTTGGGCGGATAGACGACGCAGCTCGACAGCAGAAAATACGTGAGCGAGTAAAAGAAGAAGGCAGATGACATATTACACTGAATCAAGTCGCCACGTGCGCGTCAATCGATCTTACGAGAAATCAACGATTTTAGCGATTATTCCGTTGAGTGGGTGTATAAAAAACGATACTATACGAGGCAGACGGCTTTCGAAATTCGATGGAAAACAGCCGACTACTGCTACGGTGAAACCACGTCGGAGTAGCGTCCATTTTTGGGTTCCGGGAGAATGCAGCAACGCGTGGTATACCTACACGTGTCTGACGGGGTTGCGCGCATGCGCGTTCGGCTGGGCATTTAAAAATGCTGCCAGACACCAGGGTATGTATGATTTTATCAGCTGTTTGTTGCTGATGCACATTTTGCGTATTTTTTTTTCTCCTTTCCAGCCAATCGGACTTATTGACTAGTTGTCGGTTCGATATGTACCCGAACATTTTGTTTTGCGTATTGACAATTAACAAAATGGGTTGAGTTATGAGTAACGTACGATGTTGCTGAGTTCTTTCAGGTAATGTATTTTCTGTGTGTCGAAAGGTCTAATAATTAATAATCGACATTTAATGCATTTTCCAAAAAAAGATTATTTATATTTTAGATTAAAACGAATGAATAAAACTAATCATCACTTATTCACTCATTCTACATATTTACAGAATACGATACATTATTTTTATACCAACCCAGGCGGAAATAAAACTTAGCAAATAATTATTAATGAGAATAAATAATTTTTTATAATTTTTAAAAAAAAATTATAATTGTTGATAACTATTTATAAAGATAGGATTTTGAGACTATAATAACAGTTTATAAAAGTTATCAACAGTTTTTTTATGTTATGAACAGCCAAAAGAAGTTTATAACAGTTATGAACTTTTATTTACTTTTTTGGACCGCGGTGCATAACCAGAAAAACGATCTGTAAAAAATTATTCTCAATTCTAAACTTTCTTTATCTAGTAATAGCAGTTATTAATAGTTTTAAATATTTTTAATAGTATTATAATTATTCACTTTTTGTTCGAAAGAAATTTCATTAATATGAATATTCCAAAATACAAATAATTATTAATTTCAATTAGTGCAAATTACTAAAAACTATTCCATTATATAATAGTTATTAACAGTTATTTATTTTATTTACTGATCAGATTAAAATTTTTACGAAAATCCAAAAAACTTATAAAAGTAAATAAATGTTTTTATTTATTTATAACAGTTTTAAACTATTATATAAGTCTCAAATCCTGACTTTATAATCTGCTAATATCAGTTATAAACTTATTTAAACTTTTATTATAGAAGATCATTTTCACTTGGGTGCTTAAAAGAATCTGTAAAATCCCATTGAAACAAAGGAATGGGAGTCAATTGGGATATTGTCCAGGCAAACTGCCAATTGAAATGTTTTAAAAAGCAAATAAACTGAATTTTATGGTTTGTCAATATTATTCACGTTTTAACGGGATACAATGTAGGAATATACAATTCCAAATATACTTTTTTAACAAAATCCAATCGGAACAAACTTTAACGCTGAAAATATAAAAAAAAGGAAAAAGGATTTAATGGAAATTCCAATTTCACTATTCGTGGACAACAGCTTTCTATAGATAAAGAGCAGTTTCATATATTTTTCAAAATAGTTTTTTTCAATAGTATTCAATAAAAAATTAACACCTTCATGTTTAATGAAATTCAATAGATAAAATAGTCGACAGTTCGTCAATAGGAATTTATAGATATTTAAATATTAATTTATGATTTAATTTAGTAAATTAATATAATGGGTTTTAATAATGCATTTACATATTTGTACTGACAATACAATTTTATCGTTGTATCCGTTATTAATATTATATCTTATATTATAGAGTTTAATAGACTCTATACATCATTGTGATACTGAATAAGATTCAATTGGCATAATTTAAGATATTCTTTGGGAACACATCCTATAGCACATTTATGGTGCTAAATAGGTATTTCTATATTTTATTAACGTATTTGCCTAATGGGTTTCAATAGTATGCCTGAATATTTACTTGAAATAGAATTTTATCGTTATTTCAGTTATTTATAATATTTTTCGATTTAAAGGATTCAATAGACTTTTTACATCATTGTGGTACTGAATAGGATCCAATTGGCATAATTTAAGCTAAAAACTCGGTTATTAATGATTTTCTTTATATTTATACTGACAATAGGATTTTATCGTTGTTTCAGTTATTAATATTATATCACATTTTATACGGTTTAATAGACTTAATACATTATCATGGTACTGAATAGGATTCAATTAGAATAATTTAAGCTATAAGCACACTAATTAATGGTATTTTTGGGAACACACCCTATAACACGTTTATTGTGGTGAAAACGTATTCATACATTTTGTTAATGCTTTTGTCTAATGGACTTGAATAGTGTGTGAGTGCGTTCACAGTAACGTAATTACCATGAGTAGTCCAGTAATGTTAAAAAAATACAAAATACTGAAAGGATGATTAAAATATTAACTCAAGGGTCGATCGAGGCTATAACCCATTAACAAAAGGATCGCCCGAGATCATAGTTACAAGCCCACCCGATGTTCGACCTAGGTTCACGCTCACCCGCGAGGATCACCCGTGGGTTAGCCGAGGCTCACCCGATAGTAAACTGAGGTTCGACCGAGGTATTAGCCGAGGTAATAACGCGGTAATAGCCGCGTTTCTTATAGCGACAATAGCCGAGGTTCTTACCGCGATAATAGACGCGTTTCTTACCGCTGTGACGTACTGGTTTTTATTATTGATTAATAAAGCCCGAACGTTACGGCGTTTCTCGCGTCGCGCCGAGCGGTTTGCACGCGCGAGATACGAGTAGTTTGCGTGGCTAAGGTAAAAAAGGGAGGCTTGGATAGGAGGCGGTTAGTGAGCAGACTCGAGAGTCTGTTGTAGGTTTATTTTAATAAATGTTTATTAATTTACCTTATATCGGTGATTTTATTCAACTAAGGAGTCCTGGTACAATTTCTTTAATTGCGCTCGACGTTCATGGATGCACGTGGGCGCATCGCTGGTGTGTTACTCGCACGTCGCGTGTAATAATTTTATCTTAAGCACGTTACCCGAACTTGAGATTAACACGTGGTTATTAAAGAATTACGAAGTGCTTGAGGAGTAGCAACGATCTACACTCGGTGACTTTCACGGCAAGAATGATCTACTCGCAGGCAGACTTGCATGAGCTGAGGGCTCCTTCTTACTTTGAATATCGATAATAATGGAAAATTCTTACAATAGGCAGGTGCGCGTTTCCCTGTGCGGCGGACCTCCCGAAAGTTAATTTATGCGCTTTGGTATAGCGTCTTCGTCTCGGCTGACGGGCGACTTCTGGCCCCGAGTTCAAGAAAGAGGCTGCTTTTATTACGGGTCCGCCCGGAAAATGCACACCTGTGTATACAATAGGTCTTACACTAGCTCTAGCTAGAATATTACTTTCGTCATAGCAACATCGGGTGACTAACGGCCAACCAAGTTTACCATAAAAAATGGAATATTCCGAGATCGGTATTAACTCGTTCGAATTCTATTTGGAATAATCAAACACAAGTGCTTAATTATCCCGAATAGAGCTCGATTGAGTTATTTGTCCTAACGTCTATATTAAATTTCTATAGGATTTATGTATTGCGTAAAGGTTTGAAGGAAAATGTTTATTTCGTAGAGACGTTACGAAATGAGAAGATAAAAAAAAGAGAAGAGAGGAAAAAGAAGTATGAAATAGTTCATCACTACGCGATAATAGCCGAGGTTATTACCGCGGTAATAGCCGCGTTTCTTACCTCGGTAATAGCCGAGGTTCGAGCCGAGGTTAGAGGCAACCCAGACGGAAATCGTTTTAGCACATAAAAAATAGAAAGTATTTATAACTGTTTATAAAAATTTATAAAGGTCGGAATTGAGACTATGTATACTATCTATAAACTGTTATAAATAATTATAAACAGTTATAAATTTTTTTTTTAACTTTTCCTTTTAACCGCAAACAAGGAAATATTACATCGTGCAAAAAAAATTTATAACTATTTATAACTGTTTTGAATTATGGTTTACTTCGTATAACTATTTATAATTTTAATATCTTCTTTCAAATTCTCAGCTATATATAAAAATTTTCATGTGCCCAAATTCCATGTATTGAAAAAATGATAATAATAGTTATAATTTTGTTTTATGTGCCTATACTTCACGCATCGAAAAAGTTGAAAAAAAATGTATAACTGTTAAAAAATTTTATCGACTAATAATTGCAGTTCATATTCCATAATAACTATTATAAAAGTCTCAATTCCGACCTTTATAAACTATTATAAATAGTTTTAAATAGTTTCTATCTATTATTTTCTTTCATAACTAGTTATATACAGTTATTCATACAAGGATATTTCCGTCTGGGAAGGTGAGAGCCGAGGTGAGAGCCGAGGTGAGAGCCTAGGTACGAGCCGAGGTTATATAAATTAACCTCGGCTAACTTCAAGAGAGAAACAGAGGCGTTGGAACGTCGGAACGCCGGACCGCGGAACAGCAGCTTCAATGACGTATTCGTCAACAGATGGCGCCAGTACCTTTGGAATGGAGAGTAGCTCCGTCGGCACGTTTAGAGCTTCGCTTCAAGCGCACATTTTGTGCAGGGTTATTTTTTTATAATTATATGTTACAAAACTGGTGAATTGTCTAGACTTAAGAATTGGTATACAAGCCCTGAGAGTATATTGCATAGAATATTTCAATAGTGGTGCATTGCTTAGACTTAGAACTTCCTATATATATCCTCAGAGTATATAGCATCATGCCTGCGTGGTTTCTTGATAAAAAATGCTGGGATGTATTCGATTCTATATACCTCGTTTTTCGAGGTTCAGTAATATATCCCAGCTTCTTTTATAAATTTATAGACGAAATCTATATCTATACGTATACAGCAGTATATTGCTTCATGTAATATATCCTAGCCCTGTTTTCTGTTTTGTGTCCTAGCCCTCTGATTGATAGGTGTCCCCTCCCGCTTACGCCGCCTGGTGGCCGCGTTTGTTGGTCGTCATCCTCATAGGTTAAGCATGTGTTAAAGATACATTTTAATACGTTGTACATAATTACTACCTATATTACGTAAAACAATAGTTAGCAGTCTACTTTCAAAGATAAGTAAACATTGTTACCTGTGTTATTAGTATATCTATATTGCGGTACAGTCTGTATGAAAGTTTATCACGCACTTTTGTTTTCTGCCTTATTTCGAAACATTTGGGTTGCTTTTAATCTTTTAAAATTTTAAATCATGAATTGAAGACATTAAGTTGTAAGTAATGCCTTTTTTTAACCTTTTTGTCACCGGTGAACTATCTTAAGTCATGCAAAAACTCAAAAAAGTCCTTTTTTTCATTTAATTTCGAAAAATCCAGAATTTTAATTTGTCATAATCTTGTTTCAAAATATAAAATATAAATTATGTATAAAATATGTAATTAAATGCTAGTAACTTACAACCGATTTACTTCTGTCCAAGAAACCAACGCTGTAATGCGCACCATCGGGGGAGGCTGTATTTGTACTAGCCTGCCGAAGATCCCGCACCAGATCTATCCGTATTTTTAAATATTATGAATTAAATAAACAAATTGTTGTCATTTCTTGTAAATAAGACTGGTAATTTCTTATTAATTAAAATTTTTCGTCCCCTAGGGCAGTAATGGATCTATTCCTCCGCTGTTTGTAGGTTAGTAATGGATTCATTACTCCACTAGTTCAAGGCTTTTCAAAAAATTTAAAATTGTTAAAATTGTTAAAATTTTGAATAATTTTAAAACTTTAGAAAATTTTGGAAAATTTGGAAAATTTGGAAAATTTTAAGTTTTGGAAAATGTAGAAATTTTTAAGTTTTGGAAATTTTTGAAATTTTGAGAAATTCTAGTATTTTGAGTAAGTGACTGGCGTACGAATCAAAATGTACAACTCCCTATTCACTCTATATGCATAAAAAAAGGCCTTACATGCACTTGTCAAAAAAAGTACGATGTGTAAGAAAAGGGGGAAAGGGCTACGAGGGTAGTTCAATAAGTCTTTAGAATAAAGTATAAAAACAATTTTTTTTGGGTAATTTTTTTTTTATTTTTCAACATAATCTCCTTGGAGCTCTATACACTTGGTCAATCGCTTTTTAAGTTTTTTTAATCCTTCAGAAAAGTGCGTTTTCGGAAGTTCCTCAAAATAAGCACTTACAGAGGCAATGACGTCTTCGTTGTCCGTAAATCTCTGTCCACCGAGCCATTTTTTCAAGTTTGGAAATAAGAAAAAGTCACTGGGGGCTAAATCTGGTGAATACGGTGGGTGTTCGACCAATTCGAATTTTAGTTCTTCAATTTTAGCCATTGAAACGAAGCATGTGTGAACTCGGGCGTTGTCGTGATGAAAGAGAATTTTTTTTCTCGCCAAATGTGGTCGTTTTTTTTTAATTTCTTCTTTCAGCTGCTCTAATAATGATGCATAATACTCACCAGTAATTGTTTTACCCCTTTCCAAGTAGTCAATAAGTATAATTCCACGTGCATCCCAAAAAACTGTAGCCATAACCTTACCAGCTGACTTTACGGTCTTTGCCTTCTTTGGAGCTGGTTCGCCTGTGGAAATCCACTGTTTGGATTGTTCCTTTGTCTCAGGAGTGTAGTGGTGTATCCATGTTTCATCCACAGTCACAAATCGACGAAAAAATTCCTCAGGATTCCGACTTATGCGCGCCAAAAGAGCCTCAGAGGCGACCACTCTATTGCGTTTATTCTCAGCTGAGAGCAAACGCGGCACCCATCTTGCCGATAGCTTTTTCATGCCTAATTTTTCATGTAGAATTGAAACAACTGCACCTATAGATATCCTTGTGGCCTCAGGTAACTCACGCACTTTTAATCTTCTATCCTTCAACACCATATCGTGGATTTTATTGATGATTTCGGGAGTAGTTGCTTCTACGGGCCTTCCTGAACGTGGTTCGTCACTTATTGATGTACGACCACGCTTAAATTCATTTACCCAGTTATAAACCGTTGCTAAGGCAGGGGCAGATGTGCCATGAACTGAGTCCAATTCATTTTTTATCTCATATGGAGTTAAACCCTTTAAATGAAAATGTTTAATTACCGCTCTGAACTAGTTTTTTTCCATTTTTCTTAACAAGCAATTTTTTTTTCAATTGGTTATAAAAACACGTAAACTCAGAAGATGTGGACTGTGACTGCACCATATATCTAGTCGGGAGTGGTGCTGACTGAAAACAGATGATTTGGAGCGATTCGCGCGCCATCTGTTGGTCATTCTAAAGACTTATTGAACTACCCTCGTATTTCTAGCGAGGGTGAAATGAGTTTAGCACGAGGAGGAGACGAGTTCCCCTGCTAGTTGCACAATATATATTACTCACTTTTCATTAAGTATTTCTTTAAAAAATAAGCAGCTTCCGAAACTTACCAAATTCGCGAACAACACGTGCCTATTGTAAGCGAAATAAACAAATATATTGAACTCTAACGATATAACTCACTCTACTTTGTTCAAATACCTACATAAACGATTTACTATATTATTACATCATACTCGATAGACGTGAACTAAAGGGTTAAATCAAAATTATGATTAGTGTCCCGTTATACTAGAGTTCATTTCCTTACACCAGGAGCAATAAAGTCCTTCCCTGAATAAATAATTTTAATGAAAATAATTTATATTACCGCACATTCCCTGCAAATCATTTATGATATCTCTTTGTAACTCAGTATATGTTTGTGTTAAATCGCATAATAATGCATCATCATTTTTCTTCTGAACTTCCAATGATGTAATCTGCTCTTTCATAATTTTGATCTCTTTCTTCTGATCCCTAATAATACTTTTTAGTTTTTCAATTGTTTCATCCTGAAATAAAGAAAAAAGAAAAAATAAATAAACACATGTGTCATTAAGATAAATGCCATAAAGTGGAGTAACTATATAGATCGATGAAGTGTCTTTCAATTAAGCAAAAAATAATATTTCGCTGTTAATGTTACAATACTCTATACAAAATAAAATATTCTTAAAATAGGTTGTATACTAGATTTCAATACTATTTTGACAAATCCTCTCTCACGTGTATACACATTGTTTTTGTTATGTAAAATTTTAAAGTAGTTCAAAGTCACCCTCGAGTACGGTATTAAATTTTTATTTGTATTTATTTATTTATATAGTTAATTTGTGAACCATACAGTTTGGACATTTGTTGTCTCTTCCATTTTTGGTACGCCTGTTTTATTAGGTGTAGAAACTGTCTTCACTGACACCTTTTCTACGGTTTGTTCTTTTACTGAATTTTCGTCAGTGGATTTTCTGTTTATCTTGTTTTGGAGATCTGCGTTATTTATCTGCAGATAATTATAAACAACTTAAAAAGAATTTAAAATTTAATGTAATATGACCCTGGTAGAAACGTTCCCCATATGATCGCCAGATTTTACTCTATTTTATAGGGAATGGCCAATTTCTGCTTAAAAGTCTGGCCAGAAACCCCGCTACCTGTCGACGTTTTCTCGTCAGAAACCTGACCAACTTATGGTTAATGAATAAATAAATAAAAAATAACGTTTAACGAATTTTTAAGTTTATAATTTTTAAGTTAATAATGATTATTATGTCATGGATTTAATAGCTTATTGTTAATAGAATGCTAAGATATATTTGGGATAGATTCGAAATAAAAACTAAAAACTTATTTCATTAAAAGTTTTTTTAAGGTTAGAGTTTTATAATTAAATAAAACATAAAAAAAATCAAATAAATAATCGAATAAAAATTTGCATGCTGTTTTAACACAGAAGTACTATAATGGGATTTACATTTTCAATAATTTTTTAGGGTTATGTAAGCTATTTAGATTTTCTATAAATTTCTGGTCAGATGCTGGTTTATTTCTGGCGAACTATTAGGAAACGGATCTGCCCAATAGATCGTGAACCGACCATCTGATATGCTCAATTTTCTACCAGGGGAATTTGTTTCATATTTATTAGTTTGTTTAACTCTAGCCCGGACGAAAAGCAAATTATACTTATGCAATCATTTTATATTGTAACTATTGACGTAATTAATTTTAAGGGGTTGTCGAAGTGGATTACAGTTTCCTATATATTAATTCTCGTTATTTTAATTCATTGCCCAATTATGGCTTACCAAGGACGATTATGTGTTTATTATTAATAATCCCTATCACTCAGTATTTGTGATCCTTAAGGAGATGTTAAAGGGAAGTATATAACTATAAATAATAAAAAAAAACAATTATTGTTTCATAATTTATTCTTGATTTATAGGGTATTTACTACTTAGAATTTCAATTTTAGGTACTAATAAGATAGAATAATAAAGTTATAGACCTTAAATTATTATTTTATTAGTACTACAATCTCAAAATTCGCGCAGGTTTCATATCAAACCTCACAGATATAAACCATATTGATATAAACTATACCTATAGCTTATCATATAGAACTTTAGCTGTTTTACCGTCGTAGACAATTCTAAGCTTACTTCGATCTATCAGCTGTATTTTGTTTTGACAGTAGAAATCTAGAAATAGTATGTGGATGGAAAACAGTGTAGCATCATAATAGATGCATTAAATCAGATAAGTATCAAAGTGTAATTACTAATCTGAGTGTTAAAAAGATTTCATTTCTTTGTTTCTACTTTTATTTTCAGAAAATCTAACATAAATAAGGTGGGGACTTGGATAGAGGGCGTCAGAGTGAATGGTCGTGTGCGCGGCAGCTCGGATAAGGGTTTTAGTATGTTTTCGAGACTTTGTTTATTCTTATAAATAGGTAAAAATCAGTACGGAAATAAGTAAGAGGTGTGCGGGATAAATAAATCGGGGAAAATTTAGAGTAGGAAAGGTAAAATCGAGCGTGGAAAAAACGTGGCGAGATTGAGGTTAGGTACTTGAAGAACGCATGGCTAACAAAGCTGAGAGACCATGTCGCCGGGGGACAAGGACAAAAAGGAACCAAACGCGAGGCAGGGATGCGGAAGAACCACAAGAACTGGGGCAACGGCGGCAGCGAAGGGACAACGTACACTCGACGACAAGTTTGTGAAGAAGGTCGGGTTCTCGGACGTAGAAAAAGAGGCAAAAAAAGAAAAGGAAAAGGTGAACAAGAAATGGGAAGAAGAGCTCAAGGAAAGGATGGGGTAAGAGGTAAGAAGAATTAGACAGGAAAAGTTAGAAATGGAAAAGGTTAGGTTAGAGGTAAACGCAGTAATTAAAGAGTTAGACGAACGATTAGAGAGGCTAGAAAAGAAAATAAAAGGGTGGGAAGAGAGAGAAAGAGAATGGAAGGAACAGCAGTCGGTAAAGTCGGCACAGAGCGGAACGGACTTTGTGGGTGCGGCGAGAGATGGCGACACAGACTCGCTGTGAAGTCTAAAGAGCGGAAGAACGGGTGTGAGCGCGAGAACCGGCATATCGCTATCCGATAGAGAGGTTGTAAAAATAAAAAAAATAATTTACGAACAGGATAGATTAGAGAGGAAAAATAATATTGTGATAAGGGAAGTAGATGCAGAGGAGGGTAATTTAATTGAATGGGTATCGAACTGGTTGGCTAGGAAATTAGAGGTAAATGCAAATATAGAATACGCGAGGAAAATTGGACCGGTTATCATAGCTAAAGTAAGGGAACAGGATAAGAGTGAGATAATGAAAACGAAAAGTAAATTGAGAGGCACGAGAATATTTATAGAAAACGATTTAAACATAGATGATAGGAGGAAGCAAGAGGATATACATAGGTGGGTTAAAGAAGAGAGAGGGGGTGGGTGGTTAGTAAAATCAGGAACAGGGAGATATTTTTCAGAAATGTTTGGAGAAAATGGGAAGAAAGAGAGGAGATAGAGGAGGAAATGAAAAATGACACGAAAATAGGTCGCATTCCGGGTAGAAAGGAGGAGGGGGAAAGTGAAACAGAGGGGATAGGGAGGATTTAGCATAAGCCAGAAATGGAGCAGTTCAAAAATAGAGAGGATAATCTAAAAATAGGGCATGAGAGAATTAAGAAACTCATTTTTTGGAATATAGCGTGGGTATGGAACAAAGATAGGGAGGTATGGCAATTTTTGGAAAAGAGTGATTTCATAAGTATATCAGAAACGTGGGTAGAGGTAAAGAAAATTTGGAAAAAAATCTGTCGAAAAATTTTGTTTGGAAAATTATACCAGCTAGAAGAGAAGCAAAAAAAGGTAGGGTTAAGGGGGTTTTATAATAGGGATAAAAAGAGACTGGTTAATGAAAAATAGAGAGGAAACTATAGAAATAGAAGAAGGACTTATAAGAACAGTGATAAGAAGTGACAATCAAGAAACGGTAATTTGGTCGACATACAATGCTGGGAGCATGGAAAAATATTATAAAAGGTAGGAAGAACAAGAAGAAACACCAGAAAGTAATATAATTATTGGAGGAGACTTCAATATTAGAATAGGAGAGGAAGGCAGTCTTATAGGTTCTGAAGGAAATACTTTAGAACGAGAAAAAAGGAAAAGTAAGGATAAAACGGCTAACAACGGGAATAGTAATTGATAGATTTTTGCGAGAGGGAAGGATGGTCGATACTAAATGGAAACTTCGCGGGAGATGAAAGGGGCGAATTCACTTATATAGGAACTAGGGGCAGCACAGTGATAGATTATATTATAGTAAATAAAAATGTGAGGAACAGGTGTTAAAGTTTAGAGTTGAAGAAAGGATTGAATCGGATCATGCTTCAATTAGCGTAGTACTAGAAGAAGCAATGGAAATAATAGAAAGGGACAAGAATGAGGAATTGGAAGAGGAAAAAAAGAAATGGATATAATTTTTAGAAGTAAAACTCAAGTACTAGAGGTAACAGAAAATGAAGAGGACACAACAGAAAAGAGGTTGGAAGATACGAAAAAAGTAATAGATGAAGCAGTAACTAAAAAAGAAACCCAGTTAAGAAAATGGGTATTGGGAACTAAAAGATGGTGGGACCGCAGGTTTTCTGGTTTCTTTGAATATTAACATGTTACAGATAATAGTAATTAAATACGTAATCATAATCAAACATTTAACATTCAATTACCTATATCGCGGTATAATTTACTAGATGATATATCGTATAGTCGCATTATTATTCATTCTATTAGTATCTCATTCATAATTGAAAAAAAATTACATATATGAAGTATTTTTCTGGAAGAAAACTGTTTATTTACTACTTCTTGAAGATGCTTGGATTATGCTCGTTTTCCTACGATACTGTAGCTAACCCAAAATTTTCTTATCACGGATTACTTATAAATTTATTCTTGACCAGTGCTTACTTGTTTATCTGCGTGCAAGCTTGCCAGAGACGATTTCTACTGCTGCTGCCCAAAGAAACATCGATCGCAATGATCGTCGACATGATCGCGGTTACTTTGCAATCTTTGACGATCATTAACTGTCTACTTATCATTGGTATTTGTCAAAAGTGCCTGGTTACGTTCTTCTAATAATTAAAAGTTATCGAGTATCAAATCTCGCATGTCCATCCTACAAAGCGTAGAAAACCAAATTGTATTTCAAACGTGATTCTGTTACGAGTTAAATTTATTGCAATTAATATGACGTTCTTTCCGTCTGTTCAATAGAACATTTAAGATTACTGATGAATGATTTTTTATCATGGCATGAGATTCTCATTTTGGATTCTCTTTCAAAGTCCCCACATAGTTACGTTTTGTGTCACTTTTGTCTTTTTTGAAGCAATGACTTCTATTCTGGATATCTTTGATGAACTGAATTCATCGTTGCGTCAGTAACTGTGAAAAAATGAATGTCATATAGAAATATTTTAATTTTAAGAGCTGAATGGATTAAAAAATGTTGAATTATTTACTTTAGAAAGGATAAAATAGTTTTTACAAAATATTTGTTCAAAAGGTTATAAGAGGGAAAAGTTGATAAGTTAGAAATCGGATCAGTATTCCAGATCCTCTTAAAATTTTGTTTTATCCATTACATACTTTCATTTTAACATTTTTTCGAATATTAGAATCAAAGATCAAGCGTAATATTAAGAAGAATTTATATAGTTACTTAGAGAATGCCACTTTTTAGGCACGACCGCGACACGGATGTGTCTTATATTTTCGTTAGCGAAAAATGTGTGCGATAGGATATCTCACGCAATTTTTGACAAATCGGGATGAAATTTTAGGAGAGATCTCCTCCAGCAAAATATGAAATTCTATTTTTTTTATCCCGATCCTGTACGTAGTTTTTAAATTGCGAGCACTTTTTGCTTATTTTTACGTGTTTTTTTTTAAATTCATGTTACACGATTATCTCCGCAAAATCTGAGCGAACCAGGCTCATTTTTTTTTTTTGAAACTCTCCTAAGTATAAAAACTTGATGGTCCTATTTTGAGATTGATCCTGCAAATATACGCTGAATGCGGCGACTATAAAAAATCGCTAAAAACGGTTTTTGGGCTATATCTTGAAAACTAAGCATTCTACGAAAAAAAAGTTAAATGGAAAAGTTGTAGATCTTTGAAAAATACAACTTTTTCCCATTGAAATCTATTTATAAAAATATTTTTAACTCGAGTTAACAGGCCAAAATCGAATTTTAACATCGAAAAAACAGCTTTTTACCATATAACTTTACAGCTATGCATTTTACATGGAAAAGTTAAATGGAAAAGTTTTGTACATCTTTGAAAAATACAACTTTTTCTCATTGACATCTATTTATGAAAATATTTTTAACTCGAGTTAACAGGCCAAAAACGAATTTTAACATCGAAAAAACAGCTTTTTACCATATAACTTTACAGCTATGCATTTTACATGAAAAAGTTAAGTGGAAAAGTTGTAGATCTTTGAAAAATACAACTTTTTTTCTTGACACCAAGACGCGAAAATGCTTTTAAATCAAGTTAATAGTCCAAACACGATTGTTGACATCGAAAGATGTAGTTTTTTTACTATATTATACAATCAAGCAAACGCGCCGCGTGAGCAAGGTGAGCGCGCAGCGCGAGCACCGATAAGGCAAGCGAGCGCGAAGCACGAGCTGAGTACGGTCGTGCCTCTAATGCAAAACGCGAAGCGTTTTGAATGCCTTGCATTGCGAAGCGATGCAAGGCGCGGAGGAGCTTAAGAGCGAGCGAAGCGCTCGCTCTGAAGCACCGGAGCAGTCACATGCAGCAAGTCACATGCAGTACAGGCAAGTCACATGCAGCCGAAGGCCGCGTGTGGCGCGCTAGTTGTGTATTATAATGATTTTTCAAAAAATGATCTTTTCATCGAAATTTTATACAATACATACATAATATATAATTATAATTTGAATTCGGTGTGAAATTTCTTTAATTGCTTTCTCAAAGAGAAAGCATTGTATTAATAAAAAAAATTTTGCTATTTTTTAACGTAAACGCATACTACTTATATGATTTGGGGAGTTCGAATAAGTTACTCCCAAGAAATGTTCGCTCTATTATACGGATCTGTGTGCGTGCGTGTGTGCGTGTGTGTATACGTACGTGTGCAAGTATTGTGTTTGTGTATATGTGTAGCTGATCTGTGATCAAACACCAGTTGAAATGATTTAATCAATCTGTGTGCAAAAACTTAATTTTTAGTTAACATTTAAACTTAACGTATTTGTAATGCTTATTATACACTTATGAACTTCTCAAGTAAATTTGCTTTATAATATATTGCGTATTTGCTAAATCCATCAACATATATTAACCTATGCATAATAATATAATATACAATATAGCATAAGTGATACTTCTTTGAGAAAGCTAAGTGCCAAATCAGTTGGCAGCGTTTTTTATTGTTAAACTATATTGTTTATTGAATAGTCGTCCACCAATATTGTTTTACCAGAGATTAGACAGTTGCACGTAGTCTTGAGCGAGCTTATTGACGAGTTAACGCGATTCTTTAGTCTAACAATTCTCAGCACGATCATCGACAATTTCGTGCACGTTTCCACCTCTTTTTACCGTATTTATCTCTTCGTAAAATCTGAGGGAAATTGGCAGGTGCTAGATTTGTATGACTTTGCCTCGGTCGTAGCCTGGCTGACTGTGCAAATTCTCGTGCTGTACCTGACGTATGCTCTGCCAATGGCAGTTACCGATGAGGTAATCACATTACGGGGATAAATATATTGATGATAATGTACTTAGACAGTTTGATATTAGCATTATTAGGTATCTGACAACCGACTTTCTGAATAATATTCAGTCATACAGTTGACCCTCCCGGCACTGATTATACCCTCGGGGCGAACGCTCCCCCAGCACTGGTACTGAGGTCGGATCGGCGCACCGGCCAATATGCGGCGAGCACCAGAGCCGTATCTAATGTACATAATGCACTTTCCCCCCTTGGCTGCTCTATGATTAAATACAACAAAAATTCATTTAAATAAAGTTTTATTTATCAAACTTTTATAAGAACTCTTTTTAAAATTATAAAACCTTTTCTTTGCAATACTTCATGTACCATTTTTCGGTATTAGCCTCTTTATTTAACATGTTTTGGCGTTAACCTCTTTATATGAAACTTTATATAAATACGAAATAATTTAAACCGGTAATGTTTCTATAATAAAATAATAACCCGGTTGAAAGACTCTCATAAAAACCAATAAAAATGTTTTCTATGAGGTTTATGGTGTGTATTTGAACCCGAAAAGCAATCGTACTTTTTGTTTTTTCAGCATAAAATTTTCCCAATTATATTGAAAATTTATAGGAATTTTGCATTTTTGAATATTTAATTTGAATATGGACGAATTATTCTATTTTTTGGAAAATTATGAAACTTCAAAGTCGTACAGACGGTAATGAACATCTTGGGCGAACCAGGAAATGTAAAAATAGAAGAGAGCTCCAAAGAACTGTTTCTTGTAGAAGGCTATAACGCGGTGCCTTTTATTTCCTCGATCCGCTCATTTGGTCGTGTAACTTGAAAAACCGAAATACGTTCGACATTTAACATATACTCGGCATTTTACGTTTAAGAACAAATTCTTAATAATACTTACATTTTTGCATCCGTTAATATGTGCATTTGCACCCGAAATGTCTTAAGAAATACGATTAAATAGAATCTTGTAAACATTTTTCCATATTAGGTAATGCAAATAAACACATATACATTGTATATAGGGAAATACATACTAAACCATTTAATCTTATTTAATTGTTAATTTTTTCTTTAAGCAAAAATTCCTTTAAAAGCTATAAAATGGTTAAATAGAAATTGCCCATAAATGAAAAAATAAATTTCGTTTTATAAAGTACTACAAATTTTTTATCAGAAAAACTTACAAAATGTTTTTTATATATTTGTGAAAACTCCTCTATGCGTATTATCTCATTAAAACCAATACAAAAATAGTATACTTTGAATGTCTTATAGAAACACGTAAAATATTTATTAGGCAAATTTTTTTCTCATAGGATCGCTAGATATTTTATATGATTTTATGAGGTTTTATGAGATCCTTCCAACAGGAAATATATGCAGAACTGGATACAAAACTTTTGCGTGCGAGGCCCCGCGCATATACAAAGCCGGACCTGGCCGAGTGATTTGAGGTTCAGACAGTATCAATGCGAGGGGAGAAACAGAAACAAAGGACACCGACATTAATATTGTGACGTCACAACAACTTCCAAGCGCTGTATTTTCTTTAATTTCAAAATATCTAAAAAATTTCAACAACGTTGACAAAGAAAGTAACATGATGTGATCTATCAATTAAATATAGTATTAAATAAAATACGTTTCTTACCCAATTGTATTGGAAAATTAGTTAATTATAAATTGTAAAGTAATAATATTACTGAGAAAATAGAATTTTTCTGTTACATCCTTTTTTTATTTCAGGCCAATATGGCAGTTGATATTATTAAAAAATTTCTTGAAAAAACAGGAGAAAAAAGTTGCAAAAATGATCCAATGGTACTTTACTTATAAAAATTTTTTGTTCTATTTTGTGTTTACTTATAAGTACCTAATCAATAAAACTAATGCTAATAAATCAAATTATTCTATATATATATTACATTAGATAACAAAACTTCTGCTAAACTTGTACAATAGAAAGCTTTGAATATCAGATCTATTTATGGTCTCTTTAACTTGGATTTTAAATGTTTTCAAACTGTAAGTATTGTAACGTACGCAGATGGGCGCACGTTGACATGAGACACTCATGTCGGTTGAGAGGAACATACATGCTGACGGGGATGAATCCTTATCTTGCGCGAGTCTTCTCGCGTGAGAAAAGCAACAGGCAGTCGGGGCCTGACATCCGAACGAGGGAGTTGGAGCGAGACCATCGAGCGAGCATCAAGCTTTAGGCGCAGTCAGATAGGGGGACGTGGAATGGTATGGGCATCAAATTTTTCAGCTAGATATATTTTTTTATTTATGATGCATTGGCAGTTCTATATTAGCTCATTTTGTTCAGCATTAACCCAATAACAAAATGCGCTAAGGTCTTGTCAGAAAAAATAACTTATTTTTTTGTAAAAATACATAATACGAAGGTACCTC
This sequence comes from Gastracanthus pulcherrimus, assembly GCA_949152435.1. NCBI lineage: Eukaryota > Metazoa > Arthropoda > Insecta > Hymenoptera > Pteromalidae > Gastracanthus > Gastracanthus pulcherrimus. The sequence continues at coordinate 67,326,906 of OX424572.1, forward strand.
AAAATACCCATACCGCCCCACGTGTTGGGTGATATGGGTTTTGCACGAGGGTACATGGGTAAATACTATTATTATTAAAAATGGTTAACAATGATAATTTATTTTTAATTTTATTTCATGGAAAGGTTAATTAAACGCATAGAAAATACTTTTGCAACATTTATTTAAAATATAAAATTTTAAAATGAACACTTAAATTTATGAGTCTTTTCACATAGGTAGTTTTCTTATTTATTAGGAACATTAAATAACTTTTCATTGCAACATCTAACTTACACTAAAAAGAGTTTATTGCTGAATACCTACATCGCAAGAACCTGCCGTCTGCTATTGTTACTTCGTCTCACATGCCCATACCGCTCCACAAGCTATATTTTTTAAATCGCTATATTAATTTAATTATAAAAGGAAAGTAAAATAAAACAAGTATGCAAATTGAAGAGAAAGAGTCAATTAGTTGAATGAAACCATTAAAAGTTGCCCAAATAATTGAAAAACTATCTTTTTAGTCGATCAAAGTTCGTTCAAAATTGACTTTGTTAGACCTATAACAATCCATATTTTCTAAAATTTGATTTAACTTGTTAAATCACTTTTTTTTGTTATAATTACGTTTATTATTCTTTTATACATTATTAAAAAAATTGCAGTTATTCAGTGCGTATTCTTTATACCTAATATTAAAGATACCCATACCACCCCACGTTCCCCTACCACTTTCTCCTAGTTGCCTTAATAAAACACTCTTTAACCCCATCCCTCGCCTCATTTCTTTCGGACGTCCTAACCTCATTGAAACTCGATACTTAACTGTATCGAGTAGAGCACGCGACGAACCTCGCGTATTGCGTTAATTTCCTCTCCGTTACAGTATATTTAAAATTAGTTTATTCTTTTCCGTAACAAACGTAATACTAAAAACACATTAATAAATTATTTTTTATTTACAATTTTAAGATTATTACAACTGCTACTACGTATCTCGTATTTATGATGGGTACATCAAATTCAGAGTATTTATTTGTACATAAAAGAATATATTGTTTAAGATTTAGTATAATATTGAGACCACAAATACTTTACCTTATTTTTTCTTTCTTTACATAAAGATATAAATAAATTAGATATTATAAATTTTTGTAGATTATTATAATATAATAAAAATATATTTTTGGTACTCAGAAATTAGCGATGTTCACATTTCATATTTTTTAAAATAAAAATTAATGCTTATTTAAACGAAAACTGTTGAATATGAATTAAATATGATTTTGATATTTTATAACATTTTTAAGCGTGCCTGACGGCTGACCTCATTTTTGACTATTGAATATGGTTGCGCTTTTTTACATCATTATAACTATTGAAAGTGGTTTATAAATTTGAATTTACGTGTAAAGGCTGTCATGCCCTAGGTGGCACCAACAGCTGTGTTAAATTATTATTGTTAAATTTTAATGAAATTTTGTTAGGTTTAAATCCATTTATTTTTTAATTATTAATGATCTTACTGTAATTAGTTTTATTCATAATTCATATAAATTATAACACTTTATTTAAAAATGTAAATTGTATAAAAATCAGTATGAACTTCTATTTACAGGCTACAAAATGATTTAGAAACTGATGAGTTGACGGAAAACAGTAGTTTAAAAGCAAAAAAGTGAAGTTTTGAGTTCAGAAAATAAAATATTGAAACAAGAAGAACAGACATTGAGTAAAAAACTTTGTACACAACAAAAATCAATGCAAAAAGAGATTAAAAATAAAGTGTATGAAATTTTAAAACCAATTTTCACCTCTGGACAAATAAATAAACTGTTACACCTTGAAAAACAATGTATAATGTAGAGCCCTGAAGAAGTTTTAGAGAATTCTTTATCCACCGTTACGCTAACAAAGACCCACTCTCCCTCCAAGTGTGATGTAATTTATTAATGACCCATAAGACGTTGATATTTTAACGGAAAATAAGACTAGCGAGATTGAAAGAGAAAATTTATTTCAAAACATGATAGAAAACAGGTTATTCATATATATTCTAAATTCACAACTTACAGGAAGCCCTGTATATTATTATATCTTAACTTTGTTTAAAATTTTTGTAATATAATAAAAATAAATGAATTTGTAAATTCAATATGAGCTAGTAAATATTGTACTGTTACTTAGTAACATGGTACTGTAGAAAAGTTTGAGCTTGCTTTACACCAGTATCGTAAGCTCCATGAGTTGTAGAGTAGTAATTATCATGAGTAGCTTCTCCTGCTAACATCAAAATTGGAAGACACTGTAAGAATTAAAAATAAACCTATTATTGCATGTATTAAAACATTCATCGGTAAGTGCACAGACATGATTGGTGGGATCATCCAATTTTTATTTAATACGATAAATTTATTTATGAACTAAATTTATACTTTTTTCAATTTATAATTTTAATAAACTATATAAATACCTAGATGAATGAAATATACCTCGTTTTCTTTATTGGATATGATTGTTCCCCAAATCGGTTCTGCTAAAGTAGCCGGTGAAATACCAATAACATCACATTTTTTTGTGATATGACTGTAACCACCTCTTATAAACTCATTACTTGCCCAACGACTTCGTGAGCATTTATTGGCCTCTGGTATATCGTTGTTTTTTAAAAAATATCTAAAAAGTTCAGCGCAATCGCGTATAACCTGCTGTTCGCTTAATTTTTCAACAATCCGAGCCCCCTTTCTTCCAACCCAGCCCAATAATACACTTGGATGACTTTTTAAAATATCAAAGCCAGTTAAATCTCGAGTCCAAAGAGCTAGCTCGGTCTCTCTTCCTTGGTTATTGTTGCAAATATTGTTATCAGTTCTCCATAAAAATTGATATCCCTTGGTATCTGGTTCCCAAAAAGGTTCATCAAAATCAAGGAAGACTTTATTTATCATACCAAAACCCATACTTTCAATTGCTCCTCTCAAGCGTATTGGTAATATAGGACTAAATAATTTGTCTTGATTTTCCTTTAGGAAACCTAGAGAACAAGTAACTATTATACAATTTGCAAATATTTGTTTGTTATCCTGTAATATAACATGGATTGACTTTGAGTCATCTGAGTTTACTTGTTCGTTCCACTCAATCTTTTTGACTGCACTATTCAATCTTATATTCTCTTGAGTCAATTCTCCAGCAATTGATTCTACAATGGAACCATAGTGTGATTTAAAAACGTTGTGTTCTGGACCACTTACAGACTGCAATAATAATATATATGCTTATAAATTACCTTATTTTACAAAAAGTAAACTAAAGTTTTATTCAATGTGGTGAAAATCGTAACATTACCTTAAATTTTCCCCAACTTTTTACTGAAAGTTCATCTAGAGTTGCACATGCATTATCAATGGCAAGAAATCTAACGTTCCAGTCAAAAAGTTCTTCTTTTGCATTTCTAATATTTAATGGAACATCTGTCATTTTGAGATGCTTATGAAATCGAGTTCTTAAAACTTTTCCTATATTTTCTTCAACATCTGAATACTCAATTTCATTGTTTATTGCATATTTTTCACAGTCTTCCATTATGTTCTTAATAATGTTATCTACTTCTATGACTAATTCATGATTCATTTCAGTGCCATCCTCTCTTAAATAAAGTCCTTCTCCTTCTGCAGCCTCGTCATCAGAAAGAAAACCTCCATCATCAGCAAGTTTAGCTAATGTGCTTTCACGGCCATGGAGAAATTGAGCACCTCCCTCTAGCCAACCATTGTTCCAAGGAATAGAACATATTCTTCCTCCAATTTGTGATTGTGCTAAAAATGAATATAGTTAATTTTTTTAATACATGTTATATATTTAAAAAATAAATATTAAGATAAGTACCTAGATATAAAAAAAGTATATTACTTACCTTCTACTAAAATGTAATCCTTAAAATTAAATTGTTCTAATGTGACAGCAGCTCCTAATCCAGCGATACCAGCACCTACAATTACTACTTTTGTAGTTTCTATAAAAGAATCAGAGTTGCTAGTGTCCATATTTCAAGGTAGCATGAATAACTTTTTACTGTATAGAAAGAATCCAGTAATTCATAGAAAAATAATCACAGATTTGACTGTTTTAGTGTCAAAATTGATGATTGAATTATAAAGAACTACAAAATCTTCAATAAAAGTAGGTAGTACATAAATCTCGATGCAATGTAGAAAAATTTCATTGAACTAACACATAATCTAATGGAGTCTAATAGAAATTTAATGTATATATTGTAGTTTTCATAACATAGTGAATTATTTTTCGCTGACAAAAATGACTAAAAACTTTTTTTATTACTGTAGATTCCCAAAGAATTGAATATATAGATGAATAAACTTTCACTTTGTATCTATTAATAATAAATACAAAATTTTGATTCTCAGTCATTATTATAGCTTGTGAACAAAATCATAAAAATTGTAGGTTAGGAATGTCTGTTGATATTTGTCCTCAATGGAATTAGGTAAATGTATTTTTATATTTTCCAAAGGTATTAGCAACGACAAGTCTATATTCGTTGCAATGAAGATAGACCTATCTTCGTTGTTATTAGTCCCAGGCTATGTCCTCTATTATACTTCGTTTCGCTTGTTAGAAGTGTAATGACCCAGGGTACGGTTAGGTTAGGTAGCGCGTGAACCGAAAGCGGTTTATTTAAATAAATTAGAAATAAATAAATGAATAGGAATAATAATAAACGCGGATTGAAATAAGCATGTTTTGATTAACAACGACACTTTCTCTCTGCATCTAATTCGGGCTTGAGACCGGCTACGGCCGCAGTAAAAGTGTTTGAAACGAGAAATAACGAGAACAATGAAATAGATGAATATCGCGAGAAAACCCGTGTGTCTTTTAGCACGCCTAGACTCTGACTGACTTTATTCGTGGTCTACAAATTCGTTATAGCCCTGTTGAGCTACTCTCCTCCTCCAGTCCCTTTTTTGTATATGCAGTTTAGAGGCTGTTTCCAGCCACATGTTGTTGTCGTGCGAGCGACACGCTTTTCTTCCCGGAAAAGCACTTGAACTCGGACCCCTCAATATCGCGTAGAACAGAGGTCCTCTGTTCTTTAATGAACGGGTTTTCTTTGCCTCTCAGACACAGTTTGTAAAATTGAATATTGTGTAGCTGAGTCTGTTCGATAATCGAGTGATTATATATTTTTTTGTATTTTGTATTTAAATTATTATGTTTTTATTTGAATATTTGCGCGTATAAAAATGGCGAATAACACGTAACGTCCCCGATAACAAGGCGTCGGCACTGTGCCGGCACGTTGACGGCATGCATGCCGCATGCGTGACGGCACAGTGACGTCCGTGTACTCCGGCCCAGAAACGGCATGTTGACGGCATGCATGCCGCGCGCTTATTCCAAAATTTCACAGCACGCCATGCCGTCAACGTGCTAGCATTATGCCTTGCGTTTTGCCGGCAATATGCCTGCATGATTGAATTTTGCGTGCGCTTCTGCAGGTGCTTATAACCTCCAAATATATTATGTATATTAATTTTTAAAATAAAAATAAAAAATTTGAAATTATATATAAATTTACTCTTTATTAAATTTCAATTACAATAAATATTACAATTTATAATAAATATAACAATAATATTGTAATAACTATTATATACTGTATGACAATGTATCTTGAATGCTCGTGAGCGTTGATAAATACCCTTACGAAAAAAGCCCTTAGGAATCCCTGTAGGATTTCCTGAAGTAATTTTTCTAGAGTGGAATATTATTTATGTTCTAGAATATGAAATTGTTAAAATCACTACAATAATTTAGGAAGTTTGCCTTTATAGGTATAGCACCATCCGGATGATAACACTAAAACTCAGGGACTAAGCTTGAAAAAACAAAAATTTAATTAACTTGATTACAAAATTAAAAAAATTAAAGTTCGAAGCTTTAGTCCCTAAGTTTGGTCTTATCGTCCGGATGGAACTATACATATAAAGGCACATTTCCTAAATTATTTTAGTGATTTTAATAATTTCATATTCTAGAACATAAATAATATCCGATTCTAGAAATATTCCTTAAGAAAATCCTGCAGTAATTCCTGCAGGAAAACAGTACGAAAATATTGCGGGGATTCCTGCAAGGAATCCTGCAGATCCCCTGCCGATCAGTTTCTTGCATGATTCTCTACTAGAATTCCTGCAGGCTTTTTACGTAAGGATACTGATGCCATCCTGTTGATTTGTCTTCATTATAGCTGCACCTTAAATAATTATTTTTGTAGAAAATCTGCAAATTATTATAAAATTTAATCACTTGAAAAATTGAATAAAGTTGTAGATTAATGAAATCTAATATTGAATAACTCACCTGGAAATTTGATGTATGCACTCGCAAGATTTTTGCTTACAGCTATAGGTACATGCAGCTTTAGAATCTGAAAATCATTAAAAACATAAAGTTAAACAGTTAAAAAACAATTAATAAATACAGTCTACTGAAAGAGTAAAAACAAAGCATTAAGGGATCAAACCTGAGTTAAATTCTGTTAAAAATCATTGTCCATTTTATACACGGCAAAAATATTTTGACACAATCTACGTTGATGAAAGTTTACTTGTGCTTACTACTTTACAACTTACTTAAGTATATTATATGTTATTTTGCCAAGAATTAGATCCGTCCAAGTGGTTTTTATAGTCCCTTATAATAAACTAATTTATGTAATATATATATATATTTATTCGGAAATTCCAATTTAGGTTAGCGCACGCCATATATATATATATATATATATATATATATATATATATATATATATATATATATATATATATATATATATATATATATATATATATATATATATATATATTATTTTTCTCCAATCCAATTAATCGAGCTATTATTGCCGTTCGATATGTCCCCAATCGCACGCCATGCTGTCCGTATGCCGTAAAAATGCTGCCACGATAATCTGAATTTCTGCGCCACAGCGTGTCGGCATGTTGCCGTCAATTTGCAAGCACGCATGCTGCCGCAAAAAAAAACAAAAATGGTGACCACGCATGACCGCACGCTGACGGCAGAAAGCCGTCACGCGTGCCGGCACGCCATGAGCACACCGTGCCCGGCATGTCCTGTTATCTGGGGTATTATTACGTTAGGGTGTGTCCAGATGGAGAAAACAAAAATATGGTCTGTCCTCTCCGGTCTGTGTTCCATCGCTGTTTCGATATTAAGTTTTGAATTAAAAATTGAGATATTCAAAATTAATTCAAACGTTGAGATTTGATACATTAAAACTGTTTAAAGTCCCCCCGGATTTTCGGAGAAAAATACTCCTTATAGTGGAGTATTGTGAGTACAGGTATATAGATATATATAGCACTTCAACGTTTAAGTTTAAATCGGAACAGCGAAACAGCGATGGAACACCGACCGGAGAGGACAGACCATATTTTTGTTCTCCATCTGGACACACCCCAGATAATAGCACGTGCCGGGCACGGTGTGCTCATGGCGTGCTGGCACGCGTGACGGCTTTCTGTCGTCAGAGTGCGGTCATGCGTGGTCACCATTTTTGTTTTTTTTTTGCGGCAGCATGCGTGCTTGCAAATTGACGGCAACATGCTGACACGCTGTGGCGCAGAAATTAAAATTATCGTGGCAGCATTCTGATGGCATACGGACAGCACGGCGTGAGATGGGGACATATCGAACAGCAATAAGTTCGATTATCGGGATTGGAGAAAAATAATGATAAGCATATAATACAATATTACGGCGTGCGCTAACCTAAATTGAAATTTCCCGACAATAATATATATATTAAAAAAAGTTTATTATAAGAAACTATAAAAACCATTTAGAGGGATCTAATTCTTGACAAATGTAAGTTGTAAAAGTTTGCATCAAATTAGATTGTGTCAAAATATTTTTGCCGTCTTAAATGGACAATGATTATTAACAGAATTTAACTCAGGTTTGACCCCTTTATGCTTTGATTTTTCTCTTTCAATAGACTATTATTAATTAATTTTAACTGTTTAATTTTGTGTTTTTAATAATTTTCAGATTCTAAAGATGTACCTACAGTAAGCAAACATCTTGCGAGTGCATACACTAAATTTTCAGGTGAGTTATTCAATATTATAGTTTTCATTAATCTTCAACTTTATTCAATTTTTTAAGTGATTATATTTTACAATAATTTTCAGATTTTCTACAAGAATAATTATTATTCAAGGTGCACGTATAGCGAAGAAAAATCAATAGGATGGCATTGGTATTTTTACGTAGGGAATCATTCAGGAAACTCGCAGGGGACTTGCAGGATTTCTTGTAGCAATCCCTGCACGTACTATTTACCTGCAGGAATTCCAGCAGAATTTCCTTAATGAATCTTTCTAGAATGGGAAATTATTTATGAACGAGAATATAAAATTGTTAAAATCTTTAAAATAATTTAAGAATAGTGCCTTAATAAATTTATAGTCAGTACTATCTATAATATAAGTTTGAAACATTCAAAATTTAATTAAGTTTGTTTATTACAAAATTAAAAAAATGATACTCGAAGCTTTATATATCCCTGCGAATTTTGGTGTTATCAATTACCGGATGGTACGACCTATTAAGGCACATTTCCTAAATGATTTTATATTTCAAATACTAGAACATAAATAAATACACATTCTAGAAAAATTCCTTCTGGAAGTCCTTCACGAATTCCTGCAGTAAAACTGTACGAAAACCCAGCCGGATTTTTTCTTAAGAGAATTGACATTGACATGTGCAATAGTTATTATTATTGTTATATTTATTATAAATTGTAATAATGTAATAAAGAATAAATTTATATTGACATAATTTCAATTTTTATTTTTATTTAAAAAATTAATAATATATATAATAATATTTGGAGGTTATAAGCACCTGCAAAAGCGCACGCAAAATTCGATCGTGCAGGCATATTGCCGGCAAAGCGCAAGGCATAATGCTAGCACGTTGACGGCATGGCGTGCTGTCAAATTTTGGAATAAGCGCGCGGCATGCATGCCGTCAACATGCCGTATTTGGGCCGGAGTACACGGACGTCACTGTGCCGTCACGCATGCGGCACGCATGCCGTCAACGTGCCGGCACAGTGCCGACGCCTTGTTATCAGGGTATTTATTCGGAAATTCCAATTTAGGTTAGCGCATGCCATATATATCTATATTATTTTTCTCCAATCCAAATAATCGAGCTATTATTGCCGTTCGATATGTCCCCAATCGCACGCCATGCTGTCCGTATGCCGTCAAAATGCTGCCACGATAATCTGAATTTCTGCGCCACAGCGTGTCGGCAAGGTGCCGTCAATTTGCAAGCACGCATGCTAGCGCCAAAAAAACAAAAATGATGATCACGCATGACAGCACGCTGACGGTAGAAAGCCATCACGCGTGCCAGCACGCCATGGGCACACCGTGCCCGGCACGTGCTGTTATCTGGGCAGCATTGGGCACAGTCGGATTTCAGATGGCAGAATCCCTAGATCCTAGTAATAAAATTTGACATAGTGGTCAGCTATGTTCAGATCGTTGGCGCGAAATGCCGCGGGGTGTTCTCAAACCCATCCGATTCGATTTTGCTAGATTATCTGGCAGAGTCGAATCGGATGGGTTTGAGAACACCCCGCGGCATTTCGCGCCAACGATCTGAAATAGCTGACCACTATGTCAAATTTTATTACTAGGATCTAGGGATTCTGCCATCTGAAATCCAACCGTGTCCAACGCTGGATATAACACTTGTAGTATCGCAACTTGTTGCCAGATGACGCCACATTTTAGAGCCATATACTACGAAAAAGAAGAGAAAGGAGGGTCTCCCCTCTACTTGTGTCCCGTTTCCGTAGACTATTATACTCCTGTAATGTAATGTTGTCTTTTTTCTTTTTTTTTTAATAGATCAAATGCGTTTTCTGCAGTAAACATTTTAAATAAACACAAAGCTTAGACTAACACATCTTTTTTTTTTTTTTTTTTTATTATTACGCCTTTCAAGACTCAATATGAGTCTTATTTCGGCAAAGTTTATTGATCATAAAAGTAAAATTACAATATTATACAAAGTTATACATTTTTTTTACAAAGTTCTAGATACTGCACAATATGAGAAAAATTTGTGTTTTTGGATTACATAATAAATTGTCGACATTTACAGGCAGAGTAGTTTTTAATTTTTTTATCTTATTCAACAATATAAGCCTCTTTGTATCATAAAGTGAACATTGCCATAGAACATGATTAAGATCTTCGTCGTATACTCCGCATTGAGCGCATATTGGACTTTCTACTATATTGACTTTAGCTAACGAAGCAGCCAGATTGTAGAGGTCGGCTCTACATCTATTTAAAGTAGTTATGATACTTCTTGGTTGACTGGACTTATGGAACCATGTTTTAGATGAATTTTTAAAAAAGAGTTGAAAATATTTTTTTCCTTTAACTATACCTGTTTCTACGCAAAATTTATTTGTATTTATGTATGATGTTTTTTTAAAATTCTCAAAAAAAACAGTGTAAGGAATAACCGTTGAAATTGATGACTTTTTTAATGTATAAGTTTTGGCTAGTACGTCAGCTGCTTCGTTACCATTAATCCCACTATGCGACGGAACCCATAAAAGGTTAATAGATTTTGTAGGATTTTGTTCTAATATTTGATTATAAATTTGTTTGGTTTTTAGAATATGATAATTTACCTTGATATTAATTTTAACAGACTTTAAGCTTTGTAGGACACTCAAAGAGTCGCTTATGATAGTAAAATTTAAGTGTGAGCTGTTGTTTATTTGTTGCATAGCTTTGTAAATAGCTATGCATTCAGCCGTAAAAATTGAACAGTTTTTCGGTATCGCTAGTCCTACCTTTACATTTTTTAATGGATAAATGGTAGCTAATTCTACAGAGTCATTTTCACCTTTACTACCATCTGTATATATCGCATGAGAATCTAAACTATTTAAGTGTGTGCTAAGTGCATTATTTGGATCGTTACTTTCTTTGAGTTCGCAACCAATTTCTTATAATATATTCTATAATAATAATAACACATCTTTTAAATTTGCAGTAATATGTCAATTTTCTGTTTAATAGCATCATTTTATCAAGTATTTAAAATATATAAATTTGAATGAGTCCAAAAATTTGAAAAGAATTTGCACTCATACTTTCTTGATGCAAAAGGTATAGGTACGAAAACAATTAATATGTTACATAAGAACAGTAGAAGAAAAAATAAAGTTATGAGATTCAATAACAATAATGGATATTACTGTTTTAAACAGAAGCTTAAAAGGTAATAAATGTAACTGATGTTGTTACCTTTGGTTATTGTTGTTCATATCCAAGCAGAGGTAAATAATATTTTTCTTATCTTATTTTAAAAAGTAATGTAGGTAAGCTTGAACAGAATTGAAAATCATCAGTTTTGTTATCCATTATTTGGGAAAAAAACATATTTTGCAACAAACACGTAAATTTTGAATAAGTGTATAAGAAAAATAATAAATAATAATAATTGGGATAGTTTCTTTTATTTAGTAATAAAGCAAAATTGAACATGAAATTCAAATCAAAGTAAAACTACAAACTCATGAATTTTATGAGGTATAATATGGTAAGCTTAAAACCGCTATGCAAAACTTGTGATTATAAAAATTTGATGTACAAAATAAATAGTAATTCTGAAAAATGTTAAGTTAAACTTCTGACGGAATGTTATTTTTATGATGAATATTATGATACAATAATTCAATATAATATATAATATATAGTAGGCAATTTTCACATCAATTATACACATTGTGATTTTAAAATATTGTGATTGTATTATGAGTAAAATTTTTAACAAAATCATTTAACTTGAGTGGAATATGCATATATTATGCATGTATTAAATAGGCTCTAGAGATGCTACGTGATGAATATAGCTAAAAAAAATTCTTATAAAATCATGCAATATGTAATAATATAAGACATGAAGTTTTATATAAACAAAGAAAAGTTTAAGCGTAAAAAAATGAGAATAGAAACAAACAAAGAATTGATAGATTATTTGCAATAAAATATATAAGATTTGAACATCTTGATGTACAGTAGTAAAAAAAATCGACAGTTAAATTAGATTTTTATTGTTGAAATTGAACATGGTTGTAGTAAGAATTAATACGAATACGAAAAGTAATTTGAAAATAATCACTGATTATGCAAATTGCTAACGTATGATTTGCATGAAGAATAATATGTTATTTTAAAAGTAATTGTTACTTAAAAGGTTTGTCAAATAAATTCGATTGCTGACGGTTTATGAAATGATCATTTTAATAATTATCCTATAAAACAAAAACTAACACTTTATTGGGTCTGAAAAGGATGGCTGTCTGCAGACTCCCCATCAGTTACAGAACCAAGTAATAGTACTAAACACTAATTGAGAATTCCATTTCAAAACCTTCCCTACATTTTATGAAACTGTAAACAGAGAGCCAGATAAGATTAGTAAAATAGAAATATGGAAAAAGATGTTAAAAAAATATAAAAATAAAAATAGGATGTGACTATGTTCATGCAGATAAAGTATCTTATACTGCACGCAAACAGGCTCGAGAACAGCATGAACTTCAATGTTTACAGGCTCGAGAGCAACGTGAACTTCAATATTCACAGGCACGTGGATCAGTCGAGATACAAAACAACGGGTTTCAGTCCCGATTACGTCAACGGTCGCCTGAAGTTGGCACTGTGCGTAGGACACTGCATGTATCCCAAAAGCCGCAACACTCACAAGAGTTTCAGTGCTTGCAAAGTAAAGGTGATGAGGGGGGAATATTGAAAGCGCAATAGAAATGAAAAATCCATAGTCACATCTGGGAGCTCATAGAAAATGATGAAAAAGAGACTTGTACAAGTGACGAAGTTTGAAGAACAAAGATAACAGAATATTATATGAAAATCAATTTGTTTTCTTCATGGCTCATGATATTGTAGAGTCAAATGATAATCCTATAAACAGCTGAGAATTACTTGACACGACAATAATTCCAAGTATGCAAAAGGTTAAAAATCTTTAATGAATAATTTTAAATGTTAAAAATGTCAGTAATTATTTAACAACCTAATTGTACGTGTTCAAAATGTTGATAAAAGATGAAAACTGTCTGTCAAGTGCTCAAATGCTTATTAATTCTTGATAATGATATTGTTGTTATAATAACTCAAAATTGTTATAATCTTTGAAAGTAGAAATTCACTTTCAGATAATATCTATGTACTAGAGATGTGTATGCTATAGTTAGTATACAAGATCTGTCAATGAGAAATAAGAAATATTAATTAGTTACTTTTAAGCGACGTAAAAAAGTTTATTAGAAAGAATTTATCATAACATTTTACAAATTGTATTTTTGTTTAGTATAATAGATAAATCCATAAAGTTTTGGATAAATTTATTAACAAAGTGTAAATTATCACGAAATGATTTTAAGGAATAAATAAAAGAAAACAAGTCATCTTTTCAGACACCTTACAATCATCAGAATTGTAAGAATTATAAAATAAAATTTAGTATAAACATCACTCATTTTCATTACAATTGTCTGATGGGTAAATTCAGAATGAAATAGGAAATCATTATTTATTTAATTGTAATGGAACATTTTGTGTAATTCAACGTTAATTTTAATTCATCTGTAGTGATACAGATAAACTTTGAATAACACGCCATGAAATTGTAAATTTCAAATTATAATTAAAACATCTACAAATTTTAAATGCACAAGTATAAGATGTTCTTACGGTACAACAAGCTTTAATAAGAATATTTTCAAAAGTTAAATTTCGTGATAATTCCTTTACAATTCTACTGAAATTTAGAAAAAGGGAAATGCGAATGCCATGGTTGAACAAGTAAATTTTCGAATATTATTATAGAATAAACAAAATTTTAAGCATTGTTTTCGACCAAGCAATTTTTTTTCATGCTTAATTGTTTATCGGTATATTCTACTAAAATGCAAAATAAAAAAAAATGTTTTATCTAAAAGGAATACAAAGTATTTTTTAAAAAAACAATTTTATAAATAATTAAAATGTTGAACTATAGAAATTTTAAACTCTTACTAGAAAATGCTTTAGAATTAGAATAGAACACCTAGTCAATCAAGACAAAAGTTAAGGTAAAATTTTAAAACCAATGTTAAGGTATATTATAATAATATAGCAATCGTATCTCAAATATGTCATATGCAATAATTTTAATCTATAAATTTTAGTTAATAAGTGAAATTTATATAGCACCCGTAAATACGTACTAATCAATGTAAATTTAGTAAAATCACGTTAATTAAAAGATTTTTTTAGATTTACTAGAATATTTAAATATTATTTTATTTTGAAATATTTAAAAAAAATGTTTCCTTGTAGTTAACATTTTTTTGCATAAGGGAAAAGGTGTAACGTAATAATACGTCACGTGTTATTCGCCATTTTTATACGCGCAAATATTCAAATAAAAATATAATAATTTAAATACAAAATACAAAAAAATATATAATCACTCGATTATCGAACAGACTCAGCTACACAATATTCAATTTTACAAACTGTGTCTGAGAGGCAAAGAAAACCCGTTCACTAAAGAACAGAGAACCTCTGTTCTGCGCGATATTGAGGGGTCCGAGTTCAAGTGCTTTTCCGGGAAGAAAAGCGTGTCGTTCGCACGACAACAACATGTGGCTGGAAACAGCCTCTAAACTGCATATACAAAAAAGGGACTGGAGGAGCTCAACAGGGCTACAACGAATTTGTAGACCACGAATAAAGTCAGTCAGAGTCTAGGCGTGCTAAAAGACACACGGGTTTTCTCGCGATAAAGCATCATCTATTTCATTGTTCTCGTTATTTCTCGTTTCAAGTGAGAAAGTGTCGTTGTTAATCAAAACATGCTTATTTCAATCCGCGTTTATTATTATTCCTATTCATTTATTTATTTCTACTTTATTTAAATAAACCGCTTTCGGTTCACGCGCTACCTAACCTAACCCCAGTTGGCTCATCACACTCCCATTACACTTCTTGGCGCCGGTGACGACGCATCGACATCATGAGGACATCACGAACATGAACAGACAGAAATTGCAAAGGAAAATTGAAGCCTTGGAGGATGAAATGAATTCGGCGCTTGCCGAATTAGACGAGTTGGGTGAGGAAGAAGATGAGTTAAATTACAACGGTAAGATTATTGAACAAGCCTCGGGGTTTCTTGGTTTTCACCATGATCCGTTAAAAACGCCGATCTTCAATACCAAGTTGGAGACGATGTTACAATATGTAAGAGCTGCAATCCTACAGAGTTGCAGCCGCATAACAAAGAAAATGCCTCGATTTTCGACCCCAAGTCGAAGACAAGAGCAAAGTACAACAAGAAAATTGATCGATCCTCGCTTCCAAACCGAGGACAAGAACGAGAGCATCAATAAAATACGAAAATTCTTTCTCGTGTTTCAGACGTGTTGGCGGCTAGTAAAGAGAACGAGGATGGTGAGATCCGGGACGAAGAGAAAGAGGGACAGGAGAGTGAAGGGGATGACGAAACAACGGCCTTTTTGGGCGCTAACCCATCTAATCAGTGTTCAGACGAAATTGGTATAAGAAAGGATGTAGTCGAAAGAGTAAGATATTGGACAAAAAAGGGATTCACAGATAAGGACGCAAAGGAAAGCCTACTCAAAACCATTCCCCGAAAAGGGCAAGTTAATTTGGAGACTCCAGCGTTGAACGAGAAAATCGCCACACTTCTGCAGCAAAGAGCTCGCACGAAAGATGATCACTTTAATGAATATCAAAATTTAACGGGCACAGCGCTTTCCTCGAATGCTACGGCCTTCAGCATGATTCTATCCAATACTGAAGATTTTCCGGAGAGACAACAATTGCTAACATTAACGTCGAATTCTGTGAAACTGTTAAGCGCCTTTTCTATCAACTTACACACGCGAGAAAAATGTTTCTAGCTGGACACTTTGAGGAGGATATTCAGAAGGTTCTAAAAAATATTGAGCCTACAGAATAGCTTTTTGGTAACAATTTAAAAGTAACCCTCGAGAACGCTATAAGACATTATAAATGGTTACAAAGGACTTAAGGCCAAAAACAAAATTCTCTTGAAGAACAGTTCTACTTTAAACTCGAGGAACTCGCCCGCTAAGAAAGAGGTGCCACGGTCAAGTTACAAGCCGCCCAGGCACCTCAAGCCCATCAAACAGCAATTACAGGCAGAGGCCATATCCGGACAAGAGATATTACCTACAGACGCAGTCCCAGCAGCGCAGCAACAGGCGTTAGTCGAGCAGGTACATAAAGCGGGTGTATATATATATATATATATATATATATATATATAAACTTTAATAGACTTCGATTGTTCTTTGATAGATGGGAAAAAATTACCCAAGATAGCTTTGTATTAGCCGCAATTAAAGGTTACTCAATAGATTTTCAAGATGAAGTCTACTAAGTCCAAATGGATGCCATTTAATAACCGATAAGCAAGATGTTTTAAAAATCGATTTAGAAATCAAAAACCTACTTGATTTTAAAGCTATAGACGAATGCACCTATTCTGATGACCAATATTTTTCGTCTTTTTTCCTCGTGTCGAAGCCAGATGGTACACAGAGGTTTATCTTAAATTTAAAAGGCTTAAACGAATTTATATGGAATCAACACTTTAAAATGGAAGATTTGCGTATAGCGCTGAATTTATTAAATAAAGGTGATTATATGTGTCGACTAGGCTTAAAAGATGCTTACGTGCTAGTTTCCATAGCCTTAAGGAGTCAAACATATCTTAGGTTTAGGCATAAAGGAAAAACTTTCCAATTTAAAGTGTTGCCTTTTTGTTTACAACCTGATCCTTATGTGTTCACTAAAATAATTAAAGTAGTAGTAACTTGGCTGAGAGAGAGAGAGAGAGAGAGAGAGAGAGAGAGAGAGAGAGAGAGAAAGAGAGAGAGAGAGGGGGGGGGGTAAGAATGGCATAATACTCAGATGATTTCTTTATTATGGGTCGGGCAGCTGAAAAATGTGAAAGATTTGTTAAAATGGCAATTTCAATTCTTGAGTATTTAGGATTCTTAATAAACTAACAAAATTATGTAAATTTTTATGGTTAAACTTTAATAAATCTAAAATGACGTTAGAGTTACCTGTAGAAAAGTGCATTAAAATAAAAAAGTTAATAGATAAAATTTAAAAAAATAAAATGATTAAAATTCTAATATTAGCTGAATGTATAAGTGTGCTGATATCGTCATGCCCCGCGGTGGCATATGGCTGGCTGTACACCTGTTACACCTTATTTTCAAAGGAGTTTTCAAGTTGCGACCCATAACTTCAAAATATCACTCGACGTAGGATGTCGATTTAGTATTTAAGAAATTAGAAGAGTAGGGACAATCTGAAGCTCTAGATCTTCAACAACTTTCGTTTAAACTTGTTATATTATTGGCGTTGGGGTCGGCATTTAGGGTATAGGCACTTGTTATGATTAAAATGTCAAATACAAGTATTGAGACAATTGGTTTATTGCGTTAAGCGAGAGTCGCGCCGAGTCGGCGGCGTCACAGTCCGGGCCTCAGCCGACGGAGCAACGCGAAGCCGTTCGGGCATTATCGGGCGTGCTCGTGTTTTTCACCGAAGACGGCGAGGGCACTCGCATCACTTTCTTTCTATCCGTAGTCGATCTAAGTATAGGTACTGTACTTATGCGAGAAGCATGTACAAAAATAAAAAGTAATTATTATAGTGTTCTATTTTCATTAAATTGATTTTCGCTTGAAAAACCTCTCTGATCCTTCCTATCACACCTCTTAACTACTAAGTGATTTAATAACAAGAAGTACAAATGCAGGAGTCGAAGTAAGAATAGAGGACTTGGTTAAAACTTCACGGCCCGGAACCGATCAACCCTATATAAATCGCACCAAAGATTTCAGGGGTAATACAGAACAATTATTGATCTCGTTTAAAGCGCCCTATAAACAAGTAGGTACGCAAACGGTCAGTAGATGGATAAGGACTGTAATGCAGGAAGCAGGTATTAGCGAACAATTTACTGCTCACGGCACAAGATATGCCTCGCCTTCGAAAGCAATGACTAAGGGTATGGATGTAAATACTATTAAGGCAGCGGCCGGTTGGTCTAAACATTCGCAAACTTTTGCTAGGTTCTATAACAGACCAGTGAAATCTGATCAAAGAGGTGCTTTTGCGGAGGCTGTATTTGATGCCTAAGATTATTTTTTCATGTTAAAAGACAAGATTTTCTTCAAAGTTAAGAAATTTTATTCAGTTATGTTAAACAAGACTGTGAATATGCCTTATATACAGATCAGTATAAAAAATTGTTGTTTATTGAAATAGAACAATGTAACTAGATTGTTAAGATGATCTCAATTAATAAATTACTTGTAATTTTGCAAAAAAGAGTTTTGTTTTGTACCAGACGGAAATATTCTTGTATGAATAACTGAATATAACTAGTTATGAAAGAAAATAATAGATAGAAACTATTTAAAACTATTTATAATAGTTTATAAATATAAAGGTCGGAATTGAGACTTTTATAATAATTATTATGGAATATGAACTGCAATTATTAGTCGATAAAAATTTTTAACAGTTATAAATTTTTTTCAATTTTTAGATGCATGAAGTATCTAAATAATATATATTTAGATAAATAATAATAAAAATAAAAAAAAAGTATAAAAAAATAGGCACATAAAAAAAAATTTATAACTGTTATTATCATTTTTCCAATACGTGGAATTTGGGCACATGTAAAATTTTATATATAGCTCAGAATTTGAAAGAAGATATTAAAATTATAAATAGTTATACGAAGTAAATTATAATTCAAAACAGTTATAAATAGTTATAAATTTTTTTGCACGATGTAATATTTCCTTGTTTGCGGTGAAAAAGAGAAGTTAAAAAAAAACTTATAACTGTTTATTATTATTTATAACAATTTATAGATATTATACATAGTCTCAATTCCGACCTTTATAAATTTTTATAAACAGTTATAAATACTTTCTATTTTGTATGTGCTAAAACGATTTCCGTCTGGGTAGCTTTAAACATCTACAAGTGTTATATATATCTTCGAACAAGCGAAACGAAGTATAATTGATGGTTAGACGAACTTGCAAGTGAAGTTCGACCACGATTATATGAGTAGCTTGTTCAAAGATATCTATTGCCACCCAAAAATCAAAATCAAAATTATAAGAATAAATTTAACCCAACCCAAAGAACTTTCTAAACTAAATGAGAGTAGAGCCAACGGAAACAGAACACAAAGCAGAGGGGAGGCCCTCCTTTCTCTTCTTTTCCATAGTATATGGCTCTAAAATTTGGCGTCATCTGGCAACAAGTCGCGATACTACAAGTGTTATATCTTCGAACAAGCTACTCATATAATTGTGGTCGAGCTTCACTTGCAAGTTCGTTTTACCATCAATAATTACATATAGGTAGATGGTTAGTAAGCGACATATTCTGGCGTGTATCGAATCACACGGAACAATCACAGTCACAGTCACATCACATCACCCTGATAACAAGGAGTCGGCACTGTGCCGGCACGTTGACGGCACGCGTGCCGCATGCGTGACGGCACAGTGACGTCCGTGTACTCCGGTCCAGAAACGGCATGTTGACGGCATGCATGCCGCGCGCTTATTCCAAAATTTGACAGCACGCCATGCCGTCAACGTGCTCCCAGATAGCATTGAGTCGGCACTGTGTCGGCACGCTGACGGCCCGCGGGCCGCCCGCGGTCCGGCATTGTGACGGATTCCTGCCCCGCTTCTGAGACGGCACGGTGCAGGAACGCGGTCCTGGCACGCGGGCCGTCATAGTGCCGTCATTTTGCCGACGCAATTTGCATGCGCGATTGGTACTGCGGCCCGCGTGCCGGCAACGTGTCAGCACTGTGCGGTGCAATTTGCCGACAATATGCCAGCACGGCGATATATATATATATATTATTTATATTAAATGTATAATTTTATCATAATAAAAATACTGTATTTTATATTTGTAATTTTTTATTTATATACTTTAAATATTTAATATTTTTGTACAATAAATTAATAAGTTAATACATAATATATATATGGTTTTGCAGAATAACAACATAAGTCCACTTTTCTGTGTTGAAGATACTAATACTTAAAATTTTTATTTTCCATTTGAACTAATGTAAAAAAAATCATAAATAGTAGATAAAGCTACTTATTTTTACACTTTCTTGATTTTGTGCACTTTTATCTGAAAATATACTATATAAAGATATTAAAATCGCTTAAAACTCAATTTTCAAAAAAATGGACTTGAGTTGTTTTTCCGGGAATCCGCAGCAGATATATACATACAATAATAACACATATATACCATTTATTTACGTAAATATTTAAATTTAATTATAATTTTATACTTTAATTATGATTATTCACATACTCCTACTGAATAATCTCAAGTAAGATTCTCACCTGAGATCTCATACCAAAATCTCATGTTATTATATGTACACTTAATGAAATATTGAAATTCGTTCAGAATGAACTTTTACTACAGTTTTTTTTATTAGTCTTGAAGTTTCTTTCGTCTTTACAATACATCAGGAAAGTATAATACATTTTTGGTCAATTTTTATTTGTAAATTTTTATATATAAAATTTTGAAATTTTAAATCTCACCTGAGATCTTACCAGAGATCTCGTGTGAGATTTTGAGTAAACATTCATGAGGTTTTCGCATGATATTTTGCATGATTATATATATTTTTTTATATATCCCTACCAAAAAATCTCAGGTGAAATATCATGCGAAAACCTCATGAATTTTTACTCAAAATCTTACACGAGATCTCTGGTAAGATTTCAGGTGAGATTTAAAATTTAAAAATTTGATATATAAAAATTTTCAAATAACAAATTGGCCTAAAAATGTATTATACTTTCCTGATGTATTGTAAAGACGAAAGAAACGTCAAGACTAATAAAAAAACTGTAGTAAAAGTTCATTCTGAACGAATTTCAATATTTCATAATAATATATATTTCACGTAAACCCGTGAAGAAATTTTTTACATTTCGCTGAAAATGTTTTTACTAGTTCAGAATAGTGAAAAAAGCATGTAAATAAAATTTTAGCTCATAAGACCCAAATCTTGCAGAACCGTGACCCTAAAAATAAAGTTTATTTAAATTTTTAGAAAAGTAGAAAATTCAATTCGAGATAGGTGCAATTTGGGCATTTACATATATATATATATATGCATTTTTTTCTGTAAATTTTCTGTACAATATGCTGACATTATTTTCAGACCCCAATTGTCACGTTTCTGATTGGTTTATAAAAGATATACCGTTATATGCTATTTAAAAAATTTCGGCAGTTTATTTTAATCTCAAAATTTTGTAGTAATAAGAGCTTCAAAATGAGAGCAGGTAGATCATGGACCGAGCTTTATAACTGACGTTACAGCATTTTGAAAGAAATCTACATACAATTTATATATCTATATGTATGTAGGGTATATCATTTATAAAAGAAATCTTCATATATAGATATACAAATTGTATGTAGATTTCCTTCAAAATTCTGTTACTTCGGTTAATAAGCTCGGTCCATGGTCTACCTGGTCTCATTTTGAAGCTCTTATTACTATATAACGGTATATCTTTTATAAATCAATCAGAAACGTGGTAATTAGGGCCTAAAAAAAGTGCTAGCATATTCTATAGAAAATTTACAGAAAAATATACAGAAAAATAATAAAAATGTATATGTGTAAATACCTAAATTGCACCTATCTGGAGCTAAAAATTATTAAAGTTTTCTCTGTTTCTAAGAATTGAAAAAAACTTTATTTTTAATAGGGCCACAGTTCTGCATAGTTAGGGTATTGTGATCTAAATTTTTTTGCATACATTTTTTAACTATTCTGAACTAGTAAAAACATTTTAAAACGAAATGTAAAAAATTTCTTCCATGGTCGACGTGGAATATATACATATATATATATATATATATATATATATGAAGAAATTTTATATATATATATATAGTCCCTGAAAATATTTACGTAAATAATGGTGCAGGCCTTGTGCAGGTTCCCCTATTAAAAATATCAAGCTAAATCTCAAGCTTCAAATTCAGCGATGAGTTTGAATCCGGCTCGATCGAACTTGAAATTCAGCGATGAGGTTGAATCCAGCTTGATCAAACATGAAATGTAGGTCGATCAGGGTGGATTTTTTGAGTTTGATTTCGAGCTTGAAATCGAGCTGGATTTTAAGTTCGATCAAACCAGATTCAAGCTCATCGCTGAATTTCAAGCTTGAAATCCAGCTTCAATTTTTTAAGAGGGATTGCCTGAGCTGCAACTCGCAAGAAGCCTCCTACTCAACATCATTCTCGTTGCCCCTGCGTCATCGAGAGTTTTGCAGGCATGTCCACGCGCTCGTACGACAACAGCATGACCTTGGGAACCATTCAGCAGATCGCTATCACTTCCAGTCAGGTGCACACCGTTTCTGCGCTCGAAGTGTTATGAACTCTGTTGAAAAAAAACAAAAAAATAAGATTTTTATTGCATTATGGGTTGGAAAGTTATAATAGAATGATGAATAAATTACCTTTGCTAGGCCCTCCTTGAAGCTCAGCTTGCAAGTCTGAAAACGATGTCATTTTTGTCGCTCCCAGCCTCAGCTTGTCTACCTCAGTCTTGGGTCAGTCGCTGAATCGGCAGTCTTTATTCCTTGACGTCGTCTCTCAGTACGTGCTGGATCGGTTCTAGAGTTATTTTCTAACGTCTCTCAACGGCATCTAAAAACAATTATTATTTTTATTTTAATAGAAGTAATAATAACACTAAAGAATTCCCAGACCGCAAAACAAATTTCATGAATGTCGCATTCAAAAACTCTTCTTCTTTTTGGACTGGATGGCAGGGGTTCTTGATGTTCTTCTTCTTCTTCTTCTTCTTCATCAGGAGCTCGTCTTCTCCTCGGAGATGGTGGCAGCTGCTCCTCATCTCTTTCTTCGGGCAGTAGCACGTCTCTGCGTATCTCTTCGAGACGCCGTAGACATTGCTTAAGGCTTGAAAAGCCTTTTCAAAGCCCTGAAAGGGCCCTGGTAAAAAATGGAAACATTCATAATTAATATAATAAGTCTAGTGTGACAAGTAAAATAAAATATATAAAACAATATACCTTCACAAGCTGGCACAAAACGGGTATCACGTAGTCTTGTGACATTTTTTTTTCTTATCTCCAAGCCAAGTAACATTGCACAGAAGCTCTGTATAGACTGCAAAGCAATTTAAAAAAAAAATTGCTTAAGAGTCATCGGTATTTCTACCACCAAGATAAATCAAGTAGTTGACCTAAAAATAAACGATATATTTAAGAAATGAAAAATTTAATAATTATAAAACTAAGTCTTGCGTTCAGGGGTTTGACGGTTCATGGGTTGTAGGTTTCATATGTTTGAAGATTCATGGATTTTAGAGTTTGAGTGTTCATTTAACCTCCGAAGCACTCACCAGACACCTAGAAACAACGCAGCATTAGTAAGGGGAGATTACAGTGATAAACTAAACACTAATCTCACCTAATAATATTGGCAGTGGACGAATGCAGTAGGAAGCTGTATGTAAACATAACCTCTTCGAGGTTAACCGTGCCACTGCTGCTGCCGCAAGTTCGCCGTCCTGGGCCTTGCAGCTCTCATCTTCGTGCCCCTTCGTGGGGACCGTAGCCCAGATACCCCTCCTGCTGCATCCATCGTCGCACTTCCTCGTCCTGGCCACTCGTCCTTCCTCGTCAAAACTAACCTATTTATTAACCTAATATAATTATTAGAATAATTATAAATAAAAAAATTTTACATCTCAGCCAGGGTGATCCTCAAGACAATCTCTTCACTCTGAAATATCCAGATAGTTGCCACAGTTCTCTTGGGAAATCCAAATTGCAGCATGTAAATAATTAATGATAGTAATTATTTACTATGAACTGCAATTGCACGTGCGCGCGCCAGGATGATCCACAAGACGAGCTACACTTCCTCTCGAACGTCCACCACAAACTTGCCACAGTTGAATTATATAATTCAGAATTCCAAATTACACCACAGATAACTACAATAATTAATAACTACAATAATACCGCTATAATTATTAAGAACAATTTCACTTATTGCACGCGTCTGCAATTGAAGATCAAGTCTTCATGAAAGCAGGGAGATTACTGCAATGGCGGGATGCGATATATTACTTCAAACAACAGAAAGCTCGAAATTATTTCAAGACTTTAAATTTATAATGTAAATCAATTTTAATATTCAATTATAAACAAATATATTTATTATTAATAAAAATATAAATCATAAAATTATACTATTATTTACTTATTTATATTTATTTATTTATTCAATTACACCAATTGAGCCCCATATAAATAAATTAACAAATCATTACTATTATTATCAATTTTATTTGTAATAGAAATAATAACTTAAATATGCAATTAAATTATATTTTTATAATTATATTGATGGCACGTCGTGCTGTCCATAATCCGTCACATTGCGGCAACGATTTTCCCGACACGGCGGGATTGCTCTGTGCCGTCATTCTGCTGGAATCTAAAAGTTAAAAAAAGTGATGTTGCGTGACGGCACGATGACGGCACAGGGCGGTCACGACGTACCACCGAATCGGACAGCACGCCGCGACTGCACAGTGATGGCACAAATTCGTCACGCCGTGCCAGCACGTCGTGCTCGGCACGGGCTGCTATCTGGGCTAGCATTATGCCTTGCGTTTTGCCGGCAATATGCCTGCACGATTGAATTTTGCGTGCGCTTCTGCAGGTGCTTATAACCTCTAATATATTATATATTTATTTATTTTAAAAGAAAATAAAATACAGAATTTAAATTTATTTAAATTTTATTACATTTTAATAAATTACATTAAACAATAGATCAATTATTATATTACAATTATCTAAATTATTCTATAATATAACAATATTTCTTGAATATATTGATGTCATCCTGTTATTCGTTTTACTTTGCTTGGCAACTTTTATAATTCTTTTTTGTAGAAAATCTGAAAAACATTATGAAATGCAAGCATTTCAATAAATAAATAAATCATAAAGTTGATCAAAGAAAAGTTATATAGAATATACTTACCACAGGAAATTGAATGTATGCATTTTTTTCCAAAATTTGACATTAATACAAGCTAATCTTGGAGGCTCGATCTGCACTAGAATTTGGTAGTGCAAATAATAATTAGATCCTAGAGAGTCATCACTCATCAGTAACCATGTGTCAATTCCTCAAAATACCAATTCAATTATGATTAAATTATTAATAATAATAACCGATTGAAACTTTTTTTATTTTTTATTTAGGTAATTATTTAAAATAGCACTCATATCACTCACTGAGACACACAAATATGAAAAATTATAATATAAATAGTACAATAAAACGATGGAAGTTACAGCTAGTACAACGAAGAATCTTTATGACATATATATATATATATATATATATATATATAAGTAACGCACACCGTGCTGTCCGTATGCCGTCAAAATGCTGCCACGATAATCTGAATTTCTGCGCCACAGCGTGTCGGCAAAGTGCCGTCAATTTGCAAGCACGCATGCTAGCGCCAAAAAAACAAAAATGATGATCATGCATGACAGCACGCTGACGGCAGAAAGCCATCACGCGTGCCAGCACGCCATGAGCACACCGTGCCCGGCACGTGCTGTTATCTGGGCAGTGTCGAAAGTCCCTAAACGCAGAGCTCTTCAATGAATCTCTTAAAGACATCTTTGATAAGAGAAAATTAAGATATCCTCAAAGATATCCTACGTTTACTGGGCACCTCACAGCTGGAATAAACTGGTGGGGATAAAAAAAAGTGTTCTCAAGACTACTGCAATGATAACTGCAATCAGTTAAACCGATTATTTATATAAAAAATGAATGATTGTTATGTTTACAAATTGTTATGAAAATAAAAACTCGGCTTTCTGCAATGATTTACACTTCAAAATGAAGTTAAAAATGAAACATATGTTGACAAGTGACTAGTGAAATCTTATAATGTATGCAAGGTATTTATAGATCTATCATTCAATCGAATTACTTTGTAGTGGTTAGAAATGGCGTTCTAACAGATATATATTTTTTCAGGAAACTTAACTCTGAGCTGGAAAAGCTCAGAGAAGAGGTCTCGGCACCTCCAAATTTGGAAACTGTTGTTTTGAATGTACAACAAACAGCATCACAAATCCATGCATCTTATCTTTTTGAAAACGAAGGTAAAGAATTGTTGCAAAAATTATGCCTCTTTCTAAGTTCAACAGCATCAGGAAAATCTTATGGAGATTGGCAGAAATTTGCATCTGTTCTCGGTCTCATGACAGAACAAATAAAGGTAAATGTTACTATAAACAAATTGTGTGAAATTTATTCTAAGAACTATGTTTCTTGTTGATTTTCAGTGCATAGATTATGATTTCAAAGGATTACAAGATCCAACATACTATGTTCTATTGGCATTTGCTCAATCTGCTGATGCTACCATGGACAAAATACTTCTTACACTACAAAAAGTTGATCGACTTGACGTTATTAATCGAGTAACAGAGTGTTTCAATGATTTTCTTCATAACATAGTGCAAAACAGAAGTTCAAGTAATATACTACTTATGATTTTGAATATATTTTGTTTTATACAATACTTAATATCCTATTTTCATATGCTAAAATATTAATTTTTTGGTAGATTTCAAGAATGGATTATATAGACCTAATTCACTACCAAGAGCTCCATTAGTTTTAAATCCAGTTATAAAAAACCATAATAAAACAAGTCAAAATCTTACAAAAGTTCCTTATAATCCTAACAATCAAAATACTACTAGTAAAAATGTAAGTTGTTTTATGAAGGATGTATGAATTATCTTTTTCAAAATATATATTTTAGATATAAGCATCTTTGTTTATCATAATTAAAATAAATAATTGGTTTAGCCAAGTCCAAAGTATGGTAGCATTACATTGTTAACATTTGCGGATGATGGACGAGAAACAGCAGAAGAGATTGCAAAAATTTTCAGATCCAAGAATCCAAAAATTGGAGTAATTATTTTACAAGAACAAGAAAAACATGTATATTGCAAGGCTGAAGAATTTATAGAAGATTGTTTTAAGCAGGTATTGTAATATTAAATTAAAATTTTGAGATTCAATATTTGGACTAATAAAATATCTATTGAATTTTAGGTCAATTATATTGTGCCGATACTAACAAAGGGATACTTGAATAAAATTAATAGCTACACACCTGGCGAAAATGACAATAATAGTTTAGATTCAAAATATCTAAGATATATTTTCTCATTGGTGCGATATGAATATGTGAAACAAGACTGCGTAAATAATAGAGTACGGTAAGTTAATCTGAATTAATAACAGGTTTAATGTAAGCAAAGTAATAAAGTTTTTATAACATGTGCATTGAAAAGGCCTCTTTTCTGCGCATGCACACACGCACGCATGCACATGGTGAGTAACAGGGGGAAAAATGGTTCTCCAGACTTGGATGATAATTTTGAGCAATCATGATATTCACTCGTGCTGAATCATCATCCTCGCACAGAAAGACCCGATTTTCTCCCCTTGTTGCACAATCTACTATTGTTTTACTTCCATTTCATTCAAATCTAAATAATTTCTAAATTCATATACTATAGCAGTATTAAAATATAATTTATCATTTATGTATTCTTTGGATCATTTAGAGGTAGAATATTATTAGCAGAAAGGATTTGATTTGAATTACTTTCCTTACTGTACTATTTTTATTGAGTCAAATCTTCTAAAATAACTGGTCAAATGTTTTCTAATGTAGTAATATTAAAATTTTGTTGTTTTTCAGTTGTATAATTCCAGATAAACATGTGAAAACAGTGTTATCCCTGGACTTGCACCCAACCTTGCAAGCTTGGTTTAGAGAAAGTAATGTGCATTCATTTACGGAGAGGATACTTTTACAGAAATTTTAATACTGTTATGACATTTACAATACCTTGTATATTTAAATATAAAATTGTTATAAAATGTTTTAAAAAGTTAACCTTTAATATACTATTTTATTTACAAAACTGAGTAGCGTATTAATAAATTTTATAATTAATTGGTACTTACAAATTTCATGGCTCTTAAATGACAAAATGAAACTCCTGGTGCTTATATCTAAATGTTAAGAGAGCAAATAAAAAACTGTTCATAATTCTTAATAATGACAATTACTTAATATTACGAATGTTACTTTGTTTATTATTCACTTGAGCTTAAAAATTCTTAAAGTTTACCGTAAAAAAGATAAAGAGGATTTGTTTTGGTTTTCAAATGCCGCATATCGGCATATGCCATCACTGGTTTGGTTATGTATATCAAACAATAGACCTTTTAATCTGTTACCTACTGAGTGCTGACTGCTGTACGGTCCCAGATAGCATTGAGTCGGCACTGTGTCGGCACGCTGACGGCCCGCGGGCCGCCCGCGGTCCGGCATTGTGACGGATTCCTGCCCCGCTTCTGAGACGGCACGGTGCAGGAACGCGGTCCTGGCACGCGGGCCGTCATAGTGCCGTCATTTTGCCGACGCAATTTGCATGCGCGATTGGTACTGCGGCCCACGTGCCGGCAACGTGTCAGCACTGTGCCGTGCAATTTGCCGACAATATGCCAGCACGGCGATATATAATATATATATATATATATATATATATATATATATATATATATATATATATATATATATATATATATATATATATATATATATATATATATATATATATATATATATATATATATATATATATATATATATATATATATATATATATATATATATATTATTTATATTAAATGTATAATTTTATCATAATAAAAATACTATATTTTATATTTGTAATTTTTTATTTATACACTTTAAATATTTAATATTTTTGTACAATAAATTAATAAGTTAATACATAATATATATATGGTTTTGCAGAATAACAACTTAAGTCCACTTTTCTGTTTTGAAGATACTAATACTTAAAATTTTTATTTTCCATTTGAACTAATGTAAAAAAAATCATAAATAGTAGATAAGGCTACTTATTTTTACACTTTCTTGATTTTGTGCACTTTTATCTGAAAATATACTATATAAAGATATTAAAATCGCTTAAAACTCAATTTTCAAAAAAATGGACTTGAGTTGTTTTTCCGGGAATCCGCAGCAGATATATACATACAATAATAACACATATATACCATTTATTTACGTAAATATTTAAATTTAATTATAATTTTATACTTTAATTATGATTATTCACATACCCCTGCTGAGTAATCTCAAGTAAGATTCTCACCTGAGATCTCATACGAAAATCTCATGTTATTATATGTACACTTAATGAAATATTGAAATTCGTTCAGAATGAACTTTTACTACAGTTTTTTTTATTAGTCTTGAAGTTTCTTTCGTCTTTACAATACATCAGGAAAGTATAATACATTTTTGGCCAATTTTTATTTGAAAATTTTTATATATAAAATTTTGAAATTTTAAATCTCACCTGAGATCCTACCAGAGATCTCGTGTGAGATTTTGAGTAAAGTTTCATGAGGTTTTCGCATGATATTTCGCATGATTTTATATATATATATATATATATATATATATATATATATATATATATATATATATATATATATATATAAAATCATGCGAAATATCATGCGAAAACCTCATGAAACTTTACTCAAAATCTCACACGAGATCTCTGGTAGGATCTCAGGTGAGATTTAAAATTTCAAAATTTTATATATAAAAATTTTCAAATAAAAATTGGCCAAAAATGTATTATACTTTCCTGATGTATTGTAAAGACGATATATATATATATATATATATATATATATATCCCTACCAAAAAATCTCAGGTGAAATATCATACAAAAACCTCATGAATTTTTACTCAAAATCTCACACGAGATCTCTGGTAAGATCTCAGGTAATATTTAAAATTTCAAAATTTGATATATAAAAATTTTCAATTAAAAAATTGGCCTAAAAATGTATTATACTTTCCTGATGTACGAGTATTGTAAAGACGAAATAAACGTCAAGACTAATAAAAAAAAACTGTAGTAAAAGTTCATTCTGAACGAATTTCAATATTTCATAATAATATATATTTCACGTAAACCCGTGAAGAAATTTTTTACATTTCGCTGAAAATGTTTTTACTAGTTTAGAATAGTGAAAAAAGCATGTAAATAAAATTTTAGCTCATAAGACCCAAATCTTGCAGAACCGTGACCCTAAAAATAAAGTTTATTTAAATTTTTAAAAAAGTAGAAAATTCAATTCGAGATAGGTGCAAATATATATATATATATATATATATATATATATATATTTATATAGATAGATATATGCATATATATATGCATTTTTTTCTGTAAATTTTCTGTACAATATGCTGACATTTTTTTCAGACCCCAATTATCACGTTTCTGATTGGTTTATAAAAGATATACCGTTATATGCTATTTAAAAAATTTCGGCAGTTTATTTTAATCTCAAAATTTTGTAGTAAAAAGCTCGGTCCATGGTCTACCTGGTCTCATTTTGAAGCTCGTATTACTATATAACGGTATATCTTTTATAAATCAATCAGAAACGTGGTAATTAGGGCCTAAAAAAAGTGTTAGCATATTCTATAGAAAATTTACAGAAAAATATACAGAAAAATAATAAAAATGTATATGTGTAAATACCTAAATTGCACCTATCTGGAGCTAAAAATCATTAAAGTTTTCTATGTTTCTAAGAATTGAAAAAAACTTTATTTTTAATAGGGCCACAGTTCTGCATAGTTAGGGTATTGTGATCTAAATTTTTTTTGCATACATTTTTTAACTATTCTGAACTAGTAAAAACATTTTGAACGAAATGTAAAAAATTTCTTCCCTGGTCGACGTGGAATATATATATATATATATATATATAGTCTCTGAAAATATTTACGTAAATAATGGTATATTTCGGGAGCCTGCAGCTCCAGGAGGCTACGGTCACTCAAACGGACCAGTGGCTGAACCAGCTGGTCCTTGTGCAGGTTCCCCTATTGAAAATATCAAGCTAAATCTCAAGCTTCAAATCCAGCGATGAGTTTGAATCCAGCTCGATCGAACTTGAAATTCAACGATGAGTTTGAATCCAGCTTGATCAAACTTGAAATGTAGGTCGATCAGGGTGGATCTTTCGAGTTTGATTTCGAGCTTGAAATCGAGCTGGATTTTAAGTTCGATCAAACCAGATTCAAGCTCATCGCTGAAATTCAAGCTTGAAATCCAGCTTCAATTTTTTAACAGGGATCGCCTGAGCAGCAACTCGCAAGAAGCCTCCTACTCAATTCTCGTTGCCCCTGCGTCATCGAGAGTTTTGCAGGCATGTCCATGCGCTCGTACGACAACAGCATGACCTTGGGAACCATTCAGCAGATCGGTATCACATCCAGGCAGGCGCATACCGTTTCTGCGCTCAAAGTGTTATGAACTCTGTTGAAAAAAACGAAAAAAATAAAATTTTTTATTGCATTATGGGTTGGAAAGTTATAATAGAATGATGAATAAATTACCTTTGCTAGGCCCTCCTTGCAGCTCAGCTTGCAAGTCTGAAAACGATGTCATTTTTGTCGCTCCCAGCCTCAGCTTGTCTACCTCAGTCTTGGGTCAGTCGCTGAATCGGCAGTCTTTGTTCCTTGACGTCGTCTCTCAGTACGTGCTGGATCGGTTCTAGAGTTATTTTCTGACGTCTCTCAACGGCATCTGAAAACAATTATTATTTTTATTTTAATAGAAGTAATAATAACACTAAAGAATTCCCAGACGGAAAAACAAATTTCATGAATGTCGCAGATGTTAGAATTCTTTATGAACTCTTTTCAAACTGTTTAAGAATCCTTTTCTAACTTACATTCATAATTATTCTTAAAGTGTTCGAAAAAAATCCTTAGAAAAAATTCATTTTTTGCTGTCTGGGTAATAATCATAATAATTATAATGTTATTAGAATTATTCTCTTGTAATGTAAAAATTACCTCAATATTGCTATTTTTTCAAACAAAAATAAAAGAATTTTTTTTTTATGTGAGAGTGGGCCCCGTCCTCGCCCATCTCTGTGAGGCACAACCAACATTCTCTGCCCCTCCAACGCTTCCTTACATTTTTTTTAATTTAATTACGTAATTAAAAATTAAAATATAATTAAAAAATAAAAGATTAGTAAATTGATAATTGAATTTAGTAAATAAATGAACAAATAAATATAGTACATTATGCATCAAGGGAGTAAAGTGGGCAATGTACGCACTGTGTGACGTTGCCGACCGAGCGAAGCGAGGTCGGCATTTCACACAGTGCATGCTTGCCTACTGTACTCCAGAGGTGCGTATACTACTTTTCACCACACCCCCGTAAAGAAATGACTGTACGCATCTCAGCAGGCCGTACAGTACCCCATGCTCTGCCTAGAAGTAAAGTGACTTGTGTACGCGCGACGCGCTGTTTTACCGCTCGAGACGCAGTCGAGAGCGGAAAAAGGCGCATCGCGCATGCGCAAGTCACTTTATTCCCTAGGCAGTCCATGCGGTACTGTACGGCCTGCTGAGAGGGCGTACAGTCAGCACTTTACGCGCAGTGTGGTGAAAAAATATAAAATGTAAGAAAACGTTCTATTCATATAAAAAGTCCACGTTAATTTCAGCAAGTGATAATATAAAAAGAATGCAAACTAATATAATAAACGTGTACTTTTTATATGAACTTCCCTAAAAAGTAAAAAAATAAATAAAGTCGCCTTTATAAAACGCAAAGAAAAATGTAGCAAGCTAGTATTTTTCTTGGTGTTTTATAAATGCGTAGATGTCCGGAAATTCTTCGGCCCCATCCTCAGGCTGGCCGTTGTCCTCCATCATGGTGTTGCTGTGGTCGTCATGATCCTTGTTGTTCTCGGCGTCGCTTTCGATCTCCGTGTCATCGTCCGGGTAAGGTTCTGCACCTCCTCTGCCAGGTCGGCACTCCTCCAAATACTCCGCGGGGTATTCGCCAGAGTGGGTCCTTCCATCGAATTCTCCGTCCTCTGATTCCCTGATATATTTTATATTTTATTTTAAATTAATTTGATTTTGCTTCATCACAGAGGAAGCTTTGGGATGGTAATAAAAAAGTTTTGCTAAAATCACTATAGAAATATCTTTTGAGACAATAGGAATCAACATACACTATTTTTAGAAAATGTCTGTATGAATGAGCGTGCGTGAGTGCGTGCGCGTGTATGTGTGCTGCGTGTATGCATGCATGCATGCGTGCATGTGTGTGCGCGTGTATGTGTATGTGCATGCGTGTGTGTCCGTATGCTCGTATGTGTGTGTGCGTGCGTGTGAGTGAGTGAGTGTGTGTACGTGCGTGCGTGCGTGCGTGTGAGTGAGTGTGTATGTGCGACCGTGTGATTGTGTGTGCGTGCGAGTGAGTGAGTTAGTGTGTGCGCATGTGTGTGTGTGTGTGTGTGCGTGTGTGTGTGTGTCACACCATATTTTTTTGTAACACATGTATAGATTTTTGCGTTTTTTAAAATAAGTTTTTAAATAAACGGGCAAAAAAGAAATTTTTTTGGCGGGCAACAAAAATGGTTAACGGGTAAAAATACCTTTTTACCCGCTTATCCGGACAGAATAGTACATTATTACAACAAGGGACGAAAGTAGCAGTTTTTCCCGCGGGCAGTAATCACCCGCGAAATCTACTTTCACATTGTAGGGTTTTTTGGAATGTTAGATATAACGTACCTATAACAATAGTTATAAAAGACGTGAAAAACTGTAATTTAATCTAAATATGTAATTTTAGTAAAAAATTATCTTTTGACAATTCATCAATACTAAAAACACAGCTTTTTTAAGATATTGATTAAAAAAAGATAAGTAAATTTAAAATTAATTTCATATTGAAACAATCAATGAAGTTTGAGAAAGCAAAGTGCCAAGGAATTGCCAGCGGTTTTTTACATGTTCTATGATAATATTTAACAGGAGGCCACTTACCAGAGTTTATCAGGTGGATTCTGCTGTAAATGGTCGAAATTTTCTGTAGGTGCGTCATCTTCGTCGGGTATTTCATCCTTCAGGTTATCGAATCCTACATAGCTCCTTGGACTGGACAGCTGCTGATGATCATCCCTCTCCCTCTCGTCGTCTGAAGTTTCTTCTAAAACTCTTCTTCTTTTTGGACTGGATGGCAGGGGTTCTTGATGTTCTTCTTCTTCTTCTTCTTCTTCTTCTTCTTCATAAGGAGCTCGTCTTCTCCTCGGAGATGGTGGCAGCTGCTCCTCATCTCTTTCTTCGGGCAGTAGCTCGTCTCTGCGTATCTTGTTCTCTTCGAGACGCCGTAGACATTGCTTAAGGCTTTTCAGGGCCCTGGTCATCGAATCTGTGAATTGCAAGTTACTTGGCCTCGGTAAGATCATGGCATTTGAGGAGATGGCTTCTATAAGAAATTAATGAAACATTCATAATTAATATAATAAGTCTAGTGTGACAAGTTAAATAAAATATATAAAACAATATACCTTCACAAGCTGCCTCAAAACGGGTATCACGTAACCTTGTAACATTTTTTTTCTTATCTCCAAGCCAAGTAACATTGCACAGAAGCTCTGTGTTGACTGTAAAGCAATTTTTTAAAAAAATTGCTGAAGAGTCATCGGTATTTCTACCACCAAGATAAATCAAGTAGTTGACCTAAACATAAACGATATATTTAAGAAATGAAAAATTAAATAATTATAAAACTAAGTCTTGCGTTCAGGGGTTTGACGGTTAATGACATGTTTTTCTGATTAAATAAATAAATAATATTCATAAATATTTTTACATATTTCGTACTTACAACATCATTGTATGTGTCTTCATCGACAGCGTTAAAAGCTAGAAGATCTTCACGTGTCTTGAAGGGAAGGCAGTCTGGAATATCTCGTGCCGTTCTCTTCCTACTCTTCGACAGATCCTTTAACATTTTATGGCTTTCTCTGAAAAATGTGTTAATAATTAATTCTTAATCAAGTAATTTATGGTATTAAAATACATACAAGTTTATACATACTTAGCTAATTGTTCAACATGAGCCATCCTTGAATTAAGGTTTCTACGATAAATTGTAATATTATTATATATCATAAATAATAAAATGTATATATGTATCTGCGTATTGTTACGTACTGTAGGGCTTGCATAACAGCATTCTCAAATGGCGTAAACCTCGATGATGATGCTGTTAGAACATTAATTGGTATTAGTGATTAATATAAAATTATGAGTTAACGTGACTCCAGCGACATTTTATAATAACAAAGACGTCATTGAATCTTTCCAAAAATCTTCATTAAACTTTTGATATAGATAAAGAAAATCTGAGGTCAACGACTTCTTTCAACTAGCTTTTAACACGTAACTTATGAGAATGAGCTGCTTTAAGTTATTATTAATAATATCAAGTTACGCCGACGTTTTCTACGTATTAATATAATATTTTGTTTGTTATAAACATTGAGAAATAGTTCACAATGCTTTAGAATAAAATTTATATAATATAATTGAACCAAAATTAAAAACGAAAATAAAACCTCCCAAAGCCCTCACTTGACACGGCACCCACCGCTGGAGCCACCTTAAGGGGGTGTCAAAGTCAATTTTTATCCTTCCTACCTTACCGACCCGAGAATTATAAAATATTGGCTTTAATTAAAAGAATAAGTATAATTATGAAAAACTAAGAGGTCCTTGCCCTCCGTAATACAATTATCTACCACTGTGCGAAGTTTGAAATAAAAACTTCGAAACCTCTACGAATGGCTTTGGAACGAAATTTGAAGGTTCGAGTCTAGACTAATATAAATTTCGTTCCAATGGCATTCGTAGAGGTTTTGAAGTTTTTGTTTAAAACTTCGCACAGTGGTAGATAATTGTATTATGGAGGGTAATGATGCCTTGATTTTTCATAATTTAGTTTATTTATTAATTGTAATCAATTGTTAAAGAATTTGAGGTTAGGACTGTCGGCGGGAAATTTGAATGGTTTGACACCCCCTTAAAGAATACAATACCATTTTTATTTATTTGAATAACCTGCGTCCCCAAAATCAGACATTAAACCAGCTGGTTCCTCTTGACGAAATCCTACCTGCGATCCGTTGAGCGCGAGCGAATGCTGCATATTCACCTTTTGTGTGCGTGAATTGCCGAGTATGGGTGATTGCTGTTGAGTGGATGATTGACTTTGTGTAGGTGACTTGTAACGTGTAGATGGTTGTTCTTGAGTGTGGGATGATTGTTTATCGCGCGGATGTTTATAGTGCGATTGATCCGGTGTGCGTGATTGCTGTTGTGTAAATGACTTGTCATGTGTGGGTGGTTTCTGTTGAGTGAATGATTGCTTTTGTTTCGATTGATTTGGTGTGCGTGATTGCTTTTGTGTAGATGACTTGTGAAGTGTGGGTGGTTGTTGTTGAGTGTAGAATGATTGTTTTGATTGATCTGGTGTTCGTGATTGCTGTTGTGTAAATGACTTGCCATGTGTGGGTGGTTTCTGTTGAGTGGATGATGGCTTTTGTTTCGATTGATTTGGTGCGCGTGATTGCTTTTGTGTAGATGGCTTGTGAAGTGTGGGTGGTTGTTGGTGAGTGTAGGATGATTGTTTTGATTGATCTGGTGTTCGTGATTGTTGTTGTGAAGAAGACTTGTTGTCAAGTGTGTGTGGTTTTTGTTGAGTGATAGGTGATTGCATATCGCGCACTCGTTGGAGTATGCGCGGGCGAAAAGGCTCAGATGGCAGCCCTTCCTGTGCAAAATGTGATTTATGCACTGGACTTGGAGTATAGTCGCTTCTTGTTGATGTATGCGCTAGACTTGATAGCGATTGGGACGATGCTCTTATCGGAGGTCCACCCACTTGTGATAAAATCGACATGCCACAAGATTCTGCTTGCTGAAAGCGGTGGGAAGACGCAAGATTCGTCGAAGCTCCAGATCGCATCTTTTGCATTTGGTCGAAAATGTTTTTAGCAGCAACATCGGGTGACACTCCGCCACGATTTTTAGCCGGTCGTGAATACATCTAAAAAATAAATGTGGTGCCAGTAGGATGCTTAATAACAATAACGAAGATTCGCTTCGTAACAAAATTGATTCTATGTAAATACATTAAAACTTCACACATAAATACATACATACAGACAGACGTACATACATACATACAACGTTGCCGTAATGCCATATCACAGCAATATTTTGCAATATCGCAAAGTTAAATATCACGATATATCACTGCGATATCACGGGAACATTGTGATACGATTTTCGGCAGCTTTGGAGCAAGGCAATATGATGGCGATATTTTGCAATGCCGGAGTGTTGCATATCGTATCAATGTATCTCTGCAATATCGTCGAAACATCGCAATACGACGTTCCACAGCTGCAGTGCAAACCGATATTAGGGCAATATTCTAATTTCTTTTATTTTTCATCTGATTTGAACTTTAAACCACTCATTTGAATCGTTAAACAATTTAAAAACGATTAACCGTTGGAAATTAAAAAATCGACAAAATCAGCAAAGTTAGAGCCAATTGTTTAAAGTAAATGTGAATGAATTTATGAATTCATGAATTTATTCACATTTAATTAGTAACAATTTACCCATAACAATTAAGGCTCTAACTTTGCTGATTTTGCCAATTTTTTAATTTCCAACGGTCAATTGATTTGAAATTGTTTAACGATCAAAATAAGTGGTTTAAAGTTCAAATCGGATAAAAAATAAAAGAAATTAGAATGCACGAACATGTTACGATTTTCAATCGAAGATACATGGTTTTGCAATAACATAATTTCCATAAAAAAGTGGTAATATTTTGTACAAGGGAACCACCTTAACATTTCTAAAATAATCCTGAAATATTCCACAAAAGATTCAGTAAAACCATTTGATTTTGGGAATATTTCAGAAATTTTTCAGAAATATTTCATGTAATTTTTCTAGTAATAATTTAAGCAACTTTTTTATTTCAGGAGACAATGTAAAACAAACTCTAGTATTATTCAAACATGAAAACTAACCTATTTATTAACTAATATAATTATTAGAATAATTATAAATAAAAAAATCAATGTAATTACTAATAAAATTCTACAATTTCAAAATACTAATATCAATAAAGAAACCTAATAAGTCTATTTAATAATTATTACACTTAGCAACTTTTGATTTCAGAAGACAATGTAAAACAAACTCTAGTATTATTCAAACATAAAAACTAACCTATAATTTATTAACTAATATAAATATTAGAATAATTATAAATAAAAAAATCAATGTAATTACTAATAAAATTCTACAATTTCAAAATACTAATATCAATAAAGAAACCTAATAAGTCTATTTAATAATTATTACACTTAGCAACTTTTGATTTCAGAAGACAATGTAAAACAAACTCTAGTATTATTCAAACATAAAAACTAACCTATAATTTATTAACTAATATAAATATTAGAATAATTATAAATAAAAAAATCAATGTAATTACTAATAAAATTCTACAATTTCAAAATACTAATATCAATAATGAAACCTAATAAGTCTATTTAATATTTATTACACTTAGCAACTTTTGATTTCAGAAGACAATATAAAACAAACTCTAGTATTATTGAAACATAAAAACTAACCTATAATTTATTAACTAATATAATTATTAGAATAATTATAAATAAAAAAATCAATGTAATTACTAATAAAATTCTACAATTTCAAAATACTAATATCAATAAAGAAACCTAATAAGACTATTTAATATTTATTACACTTAGCAACTTTTGATTTCAGAAGACAATGTAAAACAAACTCTAGTATTATTCAAACATGAAAACTAACCTATAATTTATTAACTAATATAATTATTAGAATAATTATAAATAAAAAAACTTTACATTTCAGCCAGAATGATCCTCAAGACAATTTCTTCCCTCTGAAAATTCCACAGTTCTCTTGGGAAATCCAAATTACAGCATGTAAATAATTAATGATAGTAATTATTTACTGTGAACTGCAATTGCACGTGCGCGCGCCAGGTTGATCCTCAAGACGAGCTGCACTTCCTCTCGAACGTCCACCACAAACTTGCCACCGTCGAATTATATAATTCAGAATTCCAAATGACACCACAGATAACTACAATAATTAATAACTACAATAATACCGCTAAAATTATTAAAAACAATTTCACTTATTGCGCGCGTCTGCAATTGAAGATCAAGTCTTCATGAAAGCAGGGAGATTACTGCAATGGCGGGATGCGATACATTTCTTCAAACAACACAAAGTTCAAAATTATTTCAAGACTTTAAATTTATAATGTAAATCAATTTTAATATTCAATTATAAACAAATATATTTATTATTAATAAAAATAAAAATCATAAAATTATACTATTATTTATTTATTTATATTTATTTATTTATTCAATTACACCAATTGAGCCCCATATAAATAAATTAACAAATCATTACTATTATTATCAATTTTATTTGTAATAGAAATAATAACTTAAATATGCAATTAAATTATATTTTTATATAATTATATTGCTGGCACGTCGTGCTGTCCATAATCCGTCACATTGCGGCCACGATTTTCCCGACACGGCGGGCTTGCACTGTGCCGTCATTCTGCTGGAATCTGAAAGTTCAAAAAAGTGATGTTGCGTGACGGCACGATGACGGCACAGGGCGGTCACGACGTGCCACCGAATCGGACAGCACGCCGCGACTGCACAGTGATGGCACAAATTCGTCACGCCGTGCCAGCACGCCGTGCTCGGCACGGGCTGCTATCTGGGGTAGTGTAGCGTTACAGTGTTACCATGCTTACTGCCCTGACTCATGACTGTCGCAAGTTGAGACAATTAAATTTTCACAAAATTCTTCAAAATTAAAAAAAAGAAGTCTATAAAATACTTGTTAAAAAATTAAAAATAAGGATAAATGCTATTCAGCGTAAAGAGAAACAAATCCATATGAAGTATTAACTAATTAACTAATAAATTAAAGAACAGAATTGCCCCACCATCTTTTGACCGTTAAATCCGTCAAGGCGGTCAAATGGCGAGCGAGCAATTTCTCGGATTTCTCCAACAATGGCAACAATGCAAAATTGCGAACATTACGAACCTACCGCTCTTCAGCTGTTGCATTTGTCATTTGTGGTCATTTGTGTATAATCATCGGATCACCCGGCATACGGGATTCCGGGCATCCCAAATCACTCCGAATCACTCCGAATCACCCCAAATCACCTCAATCATTCCGGCGTCTGACTTGAGAGAATAAGAGATTAAGAGAGCGAACGGAACGGCCTTATACATAAGTACACTTACTCTTGAGTCTTCATCTAAAGGAAGGCAAAGCAAATAGTAAGAATGCTGGACCTGCAGCAGGGCCTGAACGTCTCGGGCTACACGCTGATCCTGCCGTCGGTTGCCGTGGGCAACGTCGGCCAGCTGAGCGTCGACTTGCTCATCTCCACCCTGGAGCTGCGCCGGGTTGGCCGGATCCTCGACGCCTCCTTCATTCCTCTCGTCGGCGTCGATCCCTACGACGAGGCCAGCGAGGACATATGCACCTCGCTCGATCTCTACGTCTCGCACGTCAAGAGGATCGTCGCACTGCAGATCAGGTCACCCCTCGTCAATAGGGCTTCAAACTTCTTTCATAAGATATTGAATTTTGTCTCCGATCACAACATTGATAAGGTATTGATATTTATGTTTAAATTATAATTTTTATTGCATTCCCATACTCTGTACTTATTGTAACATTCTTGCTTGTTGCTCAATTTTTAACACTATTTTTATCAGACTGTTCAATTTCTTTTACAATATCCAATATGTTTTTTAACATTACTTGATAAAACTATTTCCATCAGATGTCTTGTATTAATAAAAACAATTGTTACCTTCTTTATAAATTTCTTTTTTTTTTCGACAATTCTCCAATAAATTTTATCTCCAGCTGGCAGCTACTAATAATCATATAAAAGTATGTTCAATTGACTTCATTTAAATTGTATAACTCTTACTAATTTTAACATATAATAAATACTTTCGTATACGTACATGCATTTTCATTCTTTCTTAATTAGTCTTCTTTCTTAGTCAACTTTTTAATATTATATTTCTACGTATTACACTTTATTATACAAATTAAAGTATTAAAGGTAACAAATAATTTAATTACACAAGTAATAAAAATAAGTCTGAATATTAAGCATCTCAGACGGAAATTATATATAAAATTTTTCATGTGCCCAAATTCCACGTATTGAAAAAATGATAATAACAGTTATACATTTTTTTTATGTGCCTATACTTCACGCATCAAAAAAATTGAAAAAAATTTATAACTTAAAAATTTTTATCGACTAATAATTGCAGTTCATATTCCATAATAACTATTATAAAAGTCTCAATTCCGACATTTATAAACTATTATAAATAGTTTTAAATAGTTTCTATCTATTATTTTCTTTCGTAACTAGTTATATACAGTTATTCATACAAGAATATTTCCGTCTGGGATTATGAAATAAATTTGTTAAACAAATGTGATCGTATATAGTGACGATAAATACGATTATTTTCATATTTTTATTTATATTTGTAATTTGAATTGTAATAATTAACAAAATATAATTAATATGATTTCAGGTGATCATCTTAACAAGCAGTTTTGGCCATGAAAAACGAGATGAGCAAATAAGGACAGCTCCATTCCGTTATTTAGCTACTGAAAATATGAAGGCACAAAGTGGTAAACAGTTTGATGAGCTATCTTGGATAGCATTAGAACCAAAACAATTGGATGACTTTAGTGGTCAAACAGTTCTTCAAATTCATGGTGGTGGATTTGCAAAGACACTATTTGAATTGTTACAGAAAAATGATATACATTGTGTCATTTTACTCAAATTTTGTTCAGAAGGAGATAACATTCCTGATGCTATTGAACTAACAAACTATTTTAATCAGTGGGTTCAATTAATATCAGTGGATGAGAAAAATGCTTGCAAATTAAAGTTTCCACCTTCTTGGAAATTTTTATTTGGAAATTCTCCTCCAAGAGAGATATATTAATTTAATAAAAAAACGTGTTTATATAACAATTTCTTTTTAATAAGATCCTTCTCATGACAATTTTTGTTCATACAAACTTACAATGTACATTATAAATTACTTAGAAAAATTTGTAAAAAAAAACCTAGCTATTTACGCTAAAAGTTTAGACTTGGCAGAGAAAGCCGCGTAGGAAACGAGTGCTGCAAGGAAAGTAGCTAACAGCTCAGAGTTGATCCAGGGTCCAGTGTAGATTCCTGGGTTATTCAGAACCACAACAGCCAAAGGCTTAACACTGCTGGGGTCTTCACCATTTCGTATAGCTTTACGAATGGCAGAGTAGCTTTCCTCATCGTACAATTTGACGTTGTAGTCACCTGAGCGTGCCTTCTTGATGTCATCAGTCCAGGATACCTGTGCAATGAGAATACCATATTATTTTATTTTCTATTTACAGAATTAAATTTTAATTTAATTTTTATTTTAACTTTACATTTTTATTAAACAAAACTAACAAGTAACAATCATTTTTTTTTTTTTTCAGTAGCTTTTTAATTAAAAACTATTAATTTTATGTTTGTAACAGTACAGTGTATATGAAAACCGCCTACTTATAAAACTATGAATATTCATGCAAAATAGTCGATGAATAAGATATTAATGTTTGTATCTTTAGGAAGATTGCTCGATATAAAAGAAATCTTAGGAATCATTCCTATTTTATAATTATCATTAATAGCATACATTATTCTAAAGATTGTATTAAGCATAGAAAAGGCAAATGCAAAACAGCATGAATAAATGAATGATAATGAAAGTACCTGATACTTGTTGTCAGCGCTCAAGCGTACAGCTGGTAGAGCTTTGCCATCAACCTCAGCGTACAGGGAAATTCCTTTGGCTCCATTAGTGCACTTGAGGGTGAACTGCGTGGTGAAGGCTACCTGCGTGAGTACAGTGGCATCTTCGGTCACGTACGCGGACGCGGTGACTTCTGGCTTCTGACAAGTCTCGGCGAACGCCGACGAGGCTGCGACAGCAATGCAGAAAAGTGCGATAAAGGCTTTCATTTTGAGGAAATTTGGCTTTTTTCCTTGATTTGTGTGATTATTTGGACTTTTTCAGTCAAAAAAGTGGATGCCAAGTTGAGGGTGTAGGCACTTGTAAAGAACAAGTGGGAACAGCTGCCTTCGTCTTCACACAGCGGCACTTGCTCAACTATATGCAAACTACAAGCGACAAGCGGCCACGTCGAAAGAAGAAAATCGACGTGTGCTCAGTGATGGGCCTAGAAATATTCAGAAAATCCAAACGCTATGTTCAAGTTGTTAAACTAGTTAGTTTTATCGAGTCCTGCGGCAACTTCAAGTCGTTGATGATGGAGCCGGTTTTTTTTCTTCCTTTTATTAATGAATACCCAGATAGCATTGAGTCGGCACTGTGTCGGCACGCTGACGGCCCGCGGGCCGCCCGCGGTCCGGCATTGTGACGGATTCCTGCCCCGCTTCTGAGACGGCACGGTGCAGGACCGCGGTCCTGGCACGCGGGCCGTCATAGTGCCGTCATTTTGCCGACGCAATTTGCATGCGCGATTGGTACTGCGGCCCGCGTGCCGGCAACGTGTCAGCACTGTGCGGTGCAATTTGCCGACAATATGCCAGCACGGCGATATATATATATATATATATATATATATTATTTATATTAAATGTATAATTTTATCATAATAAAAATACTGTATTTTATATTTGTAATTTTTTATTTATATACTTTAAATATTTAATTTTTGTACAATAAATTAATAAGTTAATACATAATATATATATGGTTTTGCAGAATAACAACATAAGTCCACTTTTCTGTTTTGAAGATACTAATACTTAAAATTTTTATTTTCCATTTGAACTAATGTAAAAAAAATCATAAATAGTAGATAAGGCTACTTATTTTTACACTTTCTTGATTTTGTGCACTTTTATCTGAAAATACACTATATAAAGATATTAAAATCGCTTAAAACTCAATTTTAAAAAAAATGGACTTGAGTTGTTTTTCCGGGAATCCGCAGCAGATATATACATACAATAATAACATATATATACCATTTATTTACGTAAATATTTAAATTTAATTATAATTTTATACTTTAATTATGATTATTCACATACTCCTACTGAATAATCTCAAGTAAGATTCTCACCTGAGATCTCATACCAAAATCTCATGTTATTATATGTACACTTAATGAAATATTGAAATTCGTTCAGAATGAACTTTTACTACAGTTTTTTTTATTAGTCTTGAAGTTTCTTTCGTCTTTACAATACATCAGGAAAGTATAATACATTTTTGGTCAATTTTTATTTGAAAATTTT
Source organism: Gastracanthus pulcherrimus (assembly GCA_949152435.1). Lineage (NCBI taxonomy): Eukaryota > Metazoa > Arthropoda > Insecta > Hymenoptera > Pteromalidae > Gastracanthus > Gastracanthus pulcherrimus. The sequence goes on from OX424572.1 coordinate 67,371,737, forward strand.
TATATATCAAATTTTGAAATTTTAAATCTCACCTGAGATCTTACCAGAGATCTCGTGTGAAATTTTGAGTAAACATTCATGATATTTCGCATGATTATATATATATATATATATATATATATATATATATATATATATTTATATATCCCTACCAAAAAATCTCAGGTGAAATATCATGCGAAAACCTCATGAATTTTTACTCAAAATCTTACACGAGATCTCTGGTAAGATCTCAGGTGAGATTTAAAATTTAAAAATTTGATATATAAAAATTTTCAAATAAAAAATTGGCCTAAAAATGTATTATACTTTCCTGATGTATTGTAAAGGCGAAAGAAACGTCAAGACTAATAGAGAAACTGTAGTAAAAGTTCATTCTGAACGAATTTCAATATTTCATAATAATATATATTTCACGTAAACCCGTGAAGAAATTTTTTACAAATCGCTGAAAATGTTTTTACTAGTTCAGAATAGTGAAAAAAGCATGTAAATAAAATTTTAGCTCATAAGACCCAAATCTTGCAGAACCGTGACCCTAAAAATAAAGTTTATTTAAATTTTTAGAAAAGTAGAAAAATCAATTCGAGATAGGTGCAATTTGGGTATTTACATATATATATGCATTTTTTTCTGTAAATTTTCTGTACAATATGCTGACATTTTTTTCAGACCCCAATTGTCACGTTTCTGATTGGTTTATAAAAGATATATACTGTTATATGCTATTTAAAAAATTTCGGCAGTTTATTTTAATCTCAAAATTTTGTAGTAATAAGAGCTTCAAAATGAGAGCAGGTAGATCATGGACCGAGCTTTATAACTGACGTTACAGCATTTTGAAAGAAATCTACATACAATTTATATATCTATATGTATGTAGGGTATATCATTTATAAAATAAATCTTCATATATAGATATACAAATTGTATGTAGATTTCCTTCAAAATTCTGTTACTTCGGTTAATAAGCTCGGTCCATGGTCTACCTGGTCTCATTTTGAAGCTCTTATTACTATATAACGGTATATCTTTTATAAATCAATCAGAAACGTGGTAATTAGGGCCTAAAAAAAGTGCTAGCATATTCTATAGAAAATTTACAGAAAAATATACAGAAAAATAATAAAAATGTATATGTGTAAATACCTAAATTGCACCTATCTGGAGCTAAAAATTATTAAAGTTTTCTCTGTTTCTAAGAATTGAAAAAAACTTTATTTTTAATAGGGCCACAGTTCTGCATAGTTAGGGTATTGTAATCTAAATTTTTTTTGCATACATTTTTTAACTATTCTGAACTAGTAAAAACATTTTAAAACGAAATGTAAAAAATTTCTTCCATGGTCGACGTGGAATATATATATATATATATATATATATATATATATATATATATATATATATATATATATATATATATATATATATATATATATATATATATATATATATATGAAGAAATTTTATATATATATAGTCCCTGAAAATATTTACGTAAATAATGGTGCAGGCCGTGTGCAGGTTCCCCTATTGAAAATATCAAGCTAAATCTCAAGCTTCAAATTCAGCGATGAGTTTGAATCCGACTCGATCGAACGTGAAATTCAGCGATGAGGTTGAATCCAGCTTGATCAAACTTGAAATGTAGGTCGATCAGGGTGGATTTTTTGAGTTTGATTTCGAGCTTGAAATCGAGCTGGATTTTAAGTTCGATCAAACCAGATTCAACCTCATCGCTGAATTTCAAGCTTGAAATCCAGCTTCAATTTTTTAACAGGGATTGTCTGAGCTGCAACTCGCAAGAAGCCTCCTACTCAACATCATTCTCGTTGCCCCTGCGTCATCGAGAGTTTTGCAGGCATGTCCACGCGCTCGTACGACAACAGCATGACCTTGGGAACCATTCAGCAGATCGCTATCACTTCCAGGCAGGTGCACACCGTTTCTGCGCTCGAAGTGTTATGAACTCTTTTGAAAACAAACAAAAAAATAAGATTTTTATTGCATTATGGGTTGGAAAGTTATAATAGAATGATGAATAAATTACCTTTGCTAGGCCCTCCTTGAAGCTCAGCTTGCAAGTCTGAAAACGATGTCATTTTTGTCGCTCCCAGCCTCAGCTTGTCTACCTCAGTCTTGGGTCAGTCGCTGAATCGGCAGTCTTTATTCCTTGACGTCGTCTCTCAGTACGTGCTGGATCGGTTCTAGAGTTATTTTCTAACGTCTCTCAACGGCATCTGAAAACAATTATTATTTTTATTTTAATAGAAGTAATAATAACACTAAAGAATTCCCAGACGGCAAAACAAATTTCATGAATGTCGCATTCAAAAACTCTTCTTCTTTTTGGACTGGATGGCAGGGGTTCTTGATGTTCTTCTTCTTCTTCTTCTTCTTCATCAGGAGCTCGTCTTCTCCTCGGAGATGGTGGCAGCTGCTCCTCATCTCTTTCTTCGGGCAGTAGCACGTCTCTGCGTATCTCTTCGAGACGCCGTAGACATTGCTTAAGGCTTTTCAGGGCCCTGGTCAAAAATGGAAACATTCATAATTAATATAATAAGTCTAGTGTGACAAGTAAAATAAAATATATAAAACAATATACCTTCACAAGCTGACACAAAACGGGTATCACGTAGTCTTGTGACATTTTTTTTCTTATCTCCAAGCCAAGTAACATTGCACAGAAGCTCTGTGTTGACTGCAAAGTCAGAGTCATCGGTATTTCTACCACCAAGATAAATCAAGTAGTTGACCTAAACATAAAGGATATATTTAAGAAATGAAAAATTTAATAATTATAAAACTAAGTCTTGCGTTCAGGGGTTTGACGGTTCATGGGTTGTAGGTTTCATATGTTTGAAGATTCATGGATTTTAGAGTTTGAGTGTTCATTTAACCTCCGAAGCACTCACCAGACACCTAGAAACAACGCAGCATTAGTAAGGGGAGATTACAGTGATAAACTAAACACTAATCTCACCTGATAATATTGGCAGTGGACGAATGCAGTAGGAAGCTGTATGTAAACATAACCTCTTCGAGGTTAACCGTGCCACTGCTGCTGCCGCAAGTACGCCGTCCTGGGCCTTGCAGCTCTCGTCTTCGTGCCCCTTCGTGGGGACCGTAGCCCAGATACCCCTCCTGCTGCATCCATCGTCGCACTTCCTCGTCCTGGCCACTCGTCCTTCCTCGTCAAAACTAACCTATTTATTAACATAATATAATTATTAGAATAATTATAAATAAAAAAATTTTACATCTCAGCCAGGGTGATCCTCAAGACAATCTCTTCACTCTGAAATGTCCAGATAGTTGCCACAGTTCTCTTGGAAAATCCAAATTGCAGCATGTAAATAATTAATGATAGTAATTATTTACTATGAACTGCAATTGCACGTGCGCGCGCCAGGATGATCCACAAGACGAGCTGCACTTCCTCTCGAACATCCACCACAAACTTGCCACAGTCGAATTATATAATTCAGAATTCCAAATTACACCACAGATAACTACAATAATTAATAACTACAATAATACCGCTATAATTATTAAGAACAATTTCACTTATTGCACGCGTCTGCAATTGAAGATCAAGTCTTCATGAAAGCAGGGAGATTACTGCAATGGCGGGATGCGATATATTACTTCAAACAACAGAAATTATTTCAAGACTTTAAATTTATAATGTAAATCAATTTTAATATTCAATTATAAACAAATATATTTATTATTAATAAAAATATAAATCATAAAATTATACTATTATTTATTTATTTATATTTATTTATTTATTCAATTACACCAATTGAGCCCCATATAAATAAATTAACAAATCATTACTATTATTATCAATTTTATTTGTAATAGAAATAATAACTTAAATATGCAATTAAATTATATTTTTATAATTATATTGATGGCACGTCGTGCTGTCCATAATCCGTCACATTGCGGCCACGATTTTCCCGACACGGCGGGCTTGCACTGTGCCGTCATTCTGCTGGAATCTAAAAGTTCAAAAAAGTGATGTTGCGTGACGGCACGATGACGGCACAGGGCGGTCACGACGTGCCACCGAATCGGACAGCACGCCGCGACTGCACAGTGATGGCACAAATTCGTCACGCCGTGCCAGCACGCCGTGCTCGGCACGGGCTGCTATCTGGGTATGTCAGTCAGTTATTTGGGTATGTGACCAGCATGTTTCCATAACCTTAATTGTGGCAGATATAGAGAATGATCTTGTATAGTAGCGACTTCTCTGGGAATATACTTGAAACATAAAAGTAGATTTGAATTTTCTTTCTTCATAAAGTTTTACATTGATGACTAAATTCATCGTTGTCCAAAAATGTAGAATGCACAAGTTTGTAGGATAAAAGTTCCAATAGTTATGATCCTAATACTAATTCGTTAAGGTTAACATAAATGGATGGGGTAAATTAAGCAGAAAGAGATTCAAATATTCAAATATCTACATTACTTTGTATTAAAAATGAAACAATACGTAACCCATTATTTATATGATATGTATTAACTTCACAAATTTCAGAATCTCGAGCAATGTTATTACTAGAAAGATAAGTTACTAAACCAGGTCTGTATCTGTTCAATTTAGGACATCTCCGAATGATCCAAACTGTGGACATCTTCACCACATTTACACATCTCATTCCGTACAATTCCCTTGTTAAAAAGATGAAAAAGAGTGCGAATATCATTACTTTTAAATCTATTGATAGTACTAATTCTATTACGATCAAATTTACAATTATTAAATTAAGTTTTCAAAGGAAACGGATCATTATTTGAGACATACTTTTGGCCCTACACTGCCTACACGGCTACAGTTGTTGTATCCTACGGCTATTCTAAATTAAATAACTTCGTTTCCTACTCTGAACAAAGAGACTCTATCACTTTTTCATCGTTCTATACCGTGTTTTCTACAATGAATCTTTGGAAACTCTTGAAACTTTAAGAATCAGTTATTTCTACAATCAAATTAACTGAATATGCAATCAGTTTATAATAATCGTTAATTAAACGCTAAAGAAAAGAATAACAACAAACAATACCAATAATGATAACGAATAACAATAACAATAACAATAACAATAGGAAAAGGAAGTTTGAGCTCGGAAGGGTCGGGGATGTGTTTCAGGAAACCTTCATGTCGGCTTTCTTCAAGCTATCAACCGCCAGGCATGACGGCTTTTTATCAAAGGGCCATGACCTCGACTCTGATGGAGTAGGGGAGCCGCTCGAGCGTCGGCTTTCTTGCAAGGGCCGTGACCTCGAACCAGGAGTGGAGGAACCACTCAAGCGTCGGCATTTCATCAAAGGAATCTTGAGCATATAGAGGGGGGGGGGGGGGGGGCGAAATGCAGCATGGAGCTATAACATATAAAAAGGGAACCACCGTCAACACAGTAGCTCATTCTGTCAGAAACCTACGCGCAAGCAACATCTCTGACGATTTATTAAGGATAAATTCTAAATCTTATTGTTTGCATTTTCATTTATTAAACTGTCAAAAATCTAAGTTCTTTTATTCATTAAAAGTTAAAATTAAATATTAAACATAAAATCTATTAATTTCATAATCCCGCTCAAGGATGCACTTTAGTGCCTTATACGCAAACGAACAAACGTTATAAACTAAAATATCCTTAGAGAGATTTTGGATATAACACAGTACACTCTACTCAAGCATGAGGATCGAAAGTTCCCTTATAGGTGGGTGACGCTGTTCAGGCGCAGAAATGTTAATCATATGTTGATCATAACAAGAAAATGCAATTTTTTTTTATTTTTCCTATTTTTTACGTTATATATATTATACATTTTATTTTTTAATTTTAAAATATATTTATTCTTATATAATCTATTGTTAAATTTTGTACATACAAGCAAAAATAATTTTACAGTTGAGAATTTCAAAATAATTAATTACAAGTACTTAACCTCATCACTTTAACCCGTTAAGGGCCAAAATGGCATAAACGATGCGACGGTCTTTGACGCCGTTTAACTCATGCTATGATCGAGTAAAAAAATTGAGAGAGACATATTTTTGAAGTTAGAGACCTGCTCTTTCGAATGGTGACCGCGGAATCGATCTAAATTATTTTTTTCTATGTAAAAATTCAGTTTAAAAAATAAAAACACGATTTTTTCGACCTTTTTTTTTCTTCAAATCGAGTTTTAGAAGGTTTCCCGGTCTGTTAACAAGCTGGAACCCGTTCAAATGGTGGAGTAAATGTCTGAACTTTAAAAATATGTTGAGAGGAAGTTAATTTTTCACTTTGGTGTTTACAAAATGGCGGCTGATTCACAGAATTTTTATCAATGCATTCACGATTTTTTTTAGCGGAAAATATGAGTGAACCGAGGAAATTGCTAAGAATAAAAAGTTCTTCGAATCACTCAAAGAATACGTCAACATTTTTTCGAAACCTTTTGAGCAACTTTTTGATTTTGCAAATTGCAAAATTTTTGCAAAATCAAAAAAGTTGCTCAAAACTCTCCGGAAAAAATTGTGCGTATTCTTTGAGTGATTCTGAGAACTTTTTATTCTTGGTAATTTTTGTCTAGAGCCCATTGCTTCCAAGAAAAAAATTATCAAATATCGAATTTGTATCCGTTGTGAAAATTCATCCTGCGCAGCTTTATTTCATTCGAAAGAGCAGGTCTCTAACTTCAAAAATATGTCTCTCTCAATTTTTTTACTCGATCATAGCATGAGTTAAACGGCGTCAAAGACCGTCGCATCGTCATGCCATTTTGGCCCTTAACGGGTTAACCCATTTCTTCCTAAGTGGCCATTTTATAGTCGATTGGTTTTTTGCCTAAAAAATTGTCGAAAAAAAAAATAATAATAACCAATAGCACTTTTCTGAATTAAAATTGTCCGCTCTTTCCAATTCTGAAGTCAGAATGTTGAAATTTCCGTTGAAAAATTTTTTCGACAATTTTATAGGCAAAAAACCAATCGACTATAAAATGGCCGCTTGGGAAGAAATGGGTTAAAGCAATGTTTTATTTTTAGGGTTGCGAAAGTCAATTAAAAATTCAAATTTCTCGCCTTGAATTTTACTAACCGAAAAATGAATAAGCGACTATAAGAATAAACAATCCGTTATATTAAAATTTAACACGAAATATCGAATCTAGAAAGATTATCGAATTTTCGATTTCTAATTATGATATTTTGATTTACAAAAAAAAATTGAATGTCTGGAAAGATAACCTCGGCGGAGCGCGACATCATCTTCTCTAGTACCTACTTTTATTTAAACAAATCTAAAATCCATTGCGAGGTATCGAATTCAGAAAGAAATATCGAATATTCGATTTTAGTTTCGATATTATGATTTGCAAAAAATAAGTGAATGTTAGGAATGTAATGTAATACATCACTTGTTATTCGCCATTTATACGCGCAAATATTCAAATAAAATAATACGCATTTATTTAGAAAATATTCAAAAATATATAAGCATTCGATTCTCGAACAAACTCAGACACAAAATATTCAATTTTACAAACTGCGTCTTAAAAACAAAGAACGTTTCACGTTTCAAACACTTTTAATGCGGTCGTAACCGGTCTCAAGGCCGGATTAGACGCAGAGAGAAAGTGTCGTTGTTAATCAAAACATCCTTATTTCAATCCGCGTTTATTGTATGTTATTTCATTTGTTTATTTCTAATTTATTTAAATAAATCGCTTTCGGTTCACGCTCTACCTAACCTAACCCTAGCTTGGTCATCACAGGAAAAATAACATGTGACGTCCCAAAACCGGTGTTCTGGTCTGTTCTGGAGATGTGGAGCGCGAGCCTATAGAACGGGACATTTGAATATAATATCAGAATTTTAAAAGGTAAACGAACCAATGCTCGGACGCTTAAGCCCAATAATCGGACACATGTTTGCTCTGTATGTTTAAAAAAAAAATTCGTCACCTTAACTATAACAATCATTTAATCGATCATTAGTCTACAGATTTGGGGTGATTACGAATTATTTCATGTATCTATTAACTATTAAAAACTTTTTTTCAACATTATCCGATCATTGGGACGTGTCCGATCATTGGTACGTTTACCTTAGTTAATAAAAGACACTGTAAAGAGACTGTCGTGTATAATCACGGCTGCATTACGGTGTCGGATGAATAAATTTGAAAGACCGTTCTTGATCATACTTCTACCTATTAACCCTTTCAGGGGCAGTGGTACGTATAAGTACCACCTTTTTGCTTTCAGTTTTTTCTGTATTTCGGACGTATTTTTCAGTGCTCCTATGCATGTGAGTACGTTTTGGACTCTTGAGATGAGAAGTTATAAGTTTTGTATAGAAAAGTATGCAAATTTATTTATTTATAAAAAGTTATAAACAATTGAATCACAAAAAACTCGTTTTTCTTCGTAAAAAATCGTTTATTCTTGAACGAAAAACTCTAGAGCTCTGAATTTTTTTTTATCTATAGTCCGTGTCCAGCTCTATAATATATATTTTTTTCAAATTTTTTCGCACGTTAGTTTATTTGATAAAATTTTTGAAAATTTAAAAAAAAAATGTGACCCTGAAAGGGTTAAAGATAATTAAAAAACATGGAGGTTATTAGAAACCATTTAAAACAATTAAAAGTCATATGATATAGTTAACAATTTTCAATAAACTTTAATTCGTTTCTAATTATGAAATTCAATAATATTTAATTGAATTTAATGACCTTTAATTAACTTCATAACAAATGTAAAACTAATGAAAATCAATAGTCAAAAGTATGATCAAAAACGGTTTTTAAAATGCATAAGCAATTGTTTTTAATTATTTTCTATTGACTTTTTATGACTTTGAATAACTTTGAAAATTTATTATTTATAACTTTCAAAAATCTTTAGTTGGTTTCTAATAATTAAATTCAAAAACATCCAATTAAATTTAATGACCTTTAATTAACTTCATCACAAATGTAAAACTAATAAAAATCAATAGACAAAAGTACGATCAAGAACGGTCTTTAAAATGGATAAGCAATTTTTTAAAATTATTTTCTATTATTCATTAACTTTTTATAACTTTAAATGACTTTGAAATTTTATTTTTTATAGCTTTCAATAAACTTTAGTTGGTTTTTAATAATAAAATTCAATGACAATTAATAACATTGTTGCTGATTAAAATTTATTTAGTCGAAAATAATTTAAAAACATAGAAATTCATTTGAACGTTATTCAGAAAAAACAATTAAAATTCGTTCATTTAATTGTTTTTTAAACTGTACGTGTATAAAACTTCATTAAAGTTCATAAGAAGTATACCACAACTTCACATTAACAATAATTAATATTAATTAATTACAAAACATCATAAAAGTTGATTCAATGTTATTGAAGTTCATTTATCGTTAATAAAATTTTTGACGATTCAACTTTATTTAGTTGCAAATAATTTAAATACATAGAATTCATTGGATATTATCCAGAAAAAAAAATTAAAATTCATTCATTTAATTGATTTTAATAAATTTATGCAAGTGCATTACAGTTTATTAAAATTTATAAAGGTCTATACTGAAATTGAACACTCATAATTTTTAATATTAATTAATTATAGAAAATTCATTAAAGTTGATTCAATATTATTAAAGTTAATTCATGGCTTGATAATTGAAATGTCGATGTTCATTGGAGTTATAGAAGTTAATTAGAAATGATTGGACTTTAAAAATTTTTAATGAATTTTAACATCCTATTTTCAGCAGGGATATGACAACGACGCGATGAAGTAAATTTTAGCTTTGCCGAGATTGGCATTGGGTTTCATTGGATCGAACGAAAGTTTTCGCTAAGCTCATTGGAGGATTTCAAACGCATTCGACCAGAAATTTCGTGCGTCGAGAGTACGTATTATTTGGTCAGATTTTTCGGTCACCATAACTTTTGAACACCACCAAAATTTTGGCGCTAAATGATCAAAACTTACTGCTTATTTTTAAAAATTTTACATTTATAAAAATTTTCAAAAAAATTAAAAAAATTTGTTTTTGTTATTTTATGCCTTAGATATGTCAAAAATATGCATAAATTTATTTCCTTTCAATTGGTGTATCTTAGGGTACCGTCTCATGGACTATGAAAAATCGGAACTGCAAAATCAAAATCATATAATTAGAATGAATATGAAAATGACGCCACCTTCTCCATTTTATTTTTTAAAACCGCAAGTCCCATGGTGCAGATTTTTTTGTCAGAACGGCATTCTAACATCACTTTTGATAAAAAGACATCGTTATTTACTGGAATAATATATCATTTAGCATCAGAGAGTAGAAAAAATGTTCACTAAATAAATTATTTATCAAATAAATCTATTATAATTAGCCTAAAAGCCAAAATTATTGATCCGATTATTGGCGATTCCGATTCTACTAATTTCTTAACCTCCATGGGACTGTGGGTCAACAAAAAACGAAACGGAAAAGATGGTGTCATTTACAAATTTATTCTGATTTTATGATTCCGATTTTGCCGTTCTGATTTTTCATACTCCGTGGGACGGCACCATTATAATATGTTTAAAGTTTGTGTTTGTTAAAGAATTGCGATATTAAATTTTTAAAATTTGTACAGGATAATTAATAAAAGTATTATTTTATAAAAAATCAGCAATCGAATTTACTTGACAAGCCTTTTAAGTAGCAATTACTTTTAAAAGAACCCAGACGGAAATATTCTTGTATGAATAACTATATACGAGGTCTGTCCCAAAAGTATCCGACCTACCTCGATTTCTCGGCACTTGATTTATTCTTCGTCATCCGGGGGGTGGCATCCTTTAAAGTAGTCCCCATTTGATTGAACAAGACGCTCATATCGATGTTTCCTCTTATTAAAGCACTCTTGAAAGTCAGACTTCGGAATCGCCTTTAGTGCATTCGACGCATTAGTTTCAACAGTCTGTTTATTGTCGAATCGATGTCCTTTAAGCGGCATTTTCAATCGAGGAAACAGCCAAAAGTCGCAGGGAGCTATATCAGGACTGTATGGAGGCTGGCGGAGCTGCGCAACACTGTGATTCAATAAATACTGCTGCACAAGGTTTGATGCGTGCGCTGGAGCATTGTCGTGATGAAGAAGCCAGTCACCGGTTTCCCAAAGTTGCGGTCGTTTTTTCCTGATTGCAGTACGTAATCTTTTCAAAACTTCAACGTAGTACTCTTTATTGATTGCCTGGCCTGTAGGGGCATATTCGTGGTGTACAACGCCCTCATAATCGAAAAAAACAATCAACATTGACTTGATGAACGAGGATCACTGTCAACAGATGTGCGGCCACTTTTGAAACGTCTATACCACTCTTTTATTTGTGTTTTGCCCATACACTCATCTTTAAAGGCCTTTTGCAACATTTCAATAGTTTCCGCACAACTTTTACCGAGATTAAAGCAAAATTTTATGCAAATTCGCTGTTCGGTTCGTTCTGCCATTTTTAGATAAGCAAATTGCGACGAACGCAAAAAAGTCGTTGTAAACAAATACACGCTGCGCGGGAACTAAGTCGTTTCATCGGTATCTCAGGCTACTGACGAGAAGGTTAGGAGTTGCTGGTGACGTTCGTACCCTCCAGAGGTCGCCTGAGTCTCTCCGCGCGAAGATATGAACGTAGGTCGGATACTTTTGGGACAGACCTCGTATAACTAGTTATGAAAGAAAATAATAGATATAAACTATTTAAAACTATTTATAATAGTTTATAAATGTCGGAATTGAGACTTTTATAATAGTTATTATGGAATATGAACTGCAATTATTAGTCGATAAAAATTTTTAACAGTTATAAATTTTTTTCGATTTTTTCGATGCGTGAAGTATAGGCACATAAAAAAAAATTTATAACTGTTATTATCATTTTTTCAATACGTAGAATTTGGGCACATGAAAAATTTTATATATAGCTCAGAATTTGAAAGAAGATATTAAAATTATAAATAAGTTATACGAAGTAAATTGTAATTCAAAACAGTTATAAATAGTTATAAATTTTTTTGCACGATGTAATATTTCCTTGTTTGCAGTGAAAAGGAAAAGTTAAAAAAACAATTTATAACTGTTTATAAACATTTTTTATGTGCTAAAACGATTTCCGTCTGGGAACATATTATTCTTCATGCAAATCATAAATTAACAATTTGCATAATCAGTAATCATATTCAAATTACTTTTCATATTCGTATAAATTCTTACTACAATCATGTTCAATTTCAACAATAAAAATCTAATTTAACTGTCGATTTTTCATACTACTGTACATCAAGATGTTCAAATCTTATATATTTTATTGCAAATAATCTATCAATTCTTTGTTTGTTTCTATTCTCATTTTTTTACACTTAAAGTTTTCTTCGTTTATATAAAACTTCATGTCTTATATGTAATAATTTTTTTTAGCGTTATTCATCACGTAGCATCTCTAGAGCCTATTTAATACATGCATAATCTATGTATATTTCACTCAATTTAAATGATTTTGTTAAAAATTTTACTCATAATAAAATCACAATGTGTAGAATTGATGTGAAAATTGCCTACTATATAGTATATATTATATAAATTATTGTATTATAAAATTCATCAGAATTACTATTTATTTTGTACAACAAATTTATATAATTACAAATTTTGCATAGCGGTTTTAAGCTTACCATGTAACGTGATTAAAATTATACCCCATAAAATTCATGAGTTTGTTGTTTTACTTTGATTTAAATTTCATGCTCTATTTTGCTTTATTTCTAAATAAAATAAAGTATCCCAATTATTATTATTTATTATTCTTTTGTACCAAATAGTTGATAACAAAACTGATGATTTTCAATTCTATTCAAGCTTATACCTACATTACTTTTTAAAACAAGATAAGAAAAATATTATTTACGTCTGCTTGGATATGACACAAGGTAACACAAGTCAACATCTGTTAAATTTATTACCCTTTAAGCTTCTATTTAAAGCAGTAATATCCATTATTGTTATTGAATCTCATAGCTTTATTTTTTTCTACTGTTCTTATATAACATATTAATTGCTTTTGTACCTATACCTTTTGTATCAAGAAAGTATGAGCGCAAACTCTTTTCAAATTTTTGAACTCATGCAAATTTCTATATTTGAAATACTTAATTGATAAAATGATGCTATTAAACGATGTATTAGTCTAAGCTTTGTGTTTATTTAAAATGTTTACTGCAGAAAATGCATTTTTATCTATTAAAAAGAGAAAAAAGAAAAAAAAAACGTATGCATTTGTATTAAATGTTCGTAAAATATTAAGTTTATCAAATTATTGAAAGTTTACATAATACATACCTATTATAACACAAGGAGTTGCTATATGTAATATGTTTCAGTGAAATGCATATCAAAAGCGTAGGAAGAATAAATACCGAAAGTAATAAAACGACGCGTCACAATATTTGAAGAATAATTAATTTGATTTAACTAAACTTTTAAATGAAATGTCTAATCAATAAATACTTTTATTTACTTTTTATTCAACAGAATATATCACATATTATATTAATATTTGTATCATAACTGTTTATAGACTTTATATTAATTTGATTAGTTTGCTGCTCAGATCTCCTTGAAACAGTATAGGTTTATAAGTATGAAAAGCATATTAAGATTTAAATTCATTATAATTCTCTGTATGTACTTTCAATTTAAATTATAGAAAATTTCTTACTCTTGCTAACTAAAATAAATGTTAGTCTAATTTGTTCTCAATCCATTTTCTAACATTTTCTTCCAGCGTTCGCAATCATTTGTTCCAAGTGAATAATAACCTAATAATACATATATGTCTCAACCAATCCGCACTCAGCAACAGTTCGGCGCATCCCTCCCTAGAGGGCCGCTATAGGAAGCTAGGTGAATTGGTGCACACAGACACAGGTCACAGATTGTAATATTGTATGAGCCTGTTTAGGGTGACTCTCCAATAGGTGTCATCATGCAGTTGGCCGTGCCGCTGTGTCGCTGTGTGCATGCGTTGTGTGCACGGGAAAGAAGAGAGGGGACGCTGCCAACTTATATGCGGTTGACGTATAAGCGAGACATTATGGTTATGTTACTCTTCGTTTCGGAGCAACGAAAAGTAAATTTTGCAGTTGGCAGCGTCCCCCTCTCTTCTTTCCCGTGCACACAACGCATGCACACAGCGACACATGTGCTCGACACAGCGACACGGCCAACTGCACGATGACACCCTGCGGTTATAGGACCTATAGGTAATCGGGTGGAGTCAAATGGGATGGATTTGAGAACACCCCGCGGCATTTCGCGCCAACGATCTGAACTTAGCTAACCACTATGTCAAATTTTATCCCTAGGATATAGGGATTCTGCCATCTGAAATCCGATCGTGCCCAACGCTGCCCTTACCCCTATGAGCATGCATATACATATATCCCTGATAACAAGGCGTCGGCACTGTGCCGGCACGTTGACGACATGCGTGCCGCATGCGTGACGGCACAGTGACGTCCGTGTACTCCGGCCCAGATACGGCATGTTGACGGCATGCATGCCGCGCGCTTATTCCAAAATTTCACAGCACGCATGCCGTCAACGTGCTAGCATTATGCCTTGCGCTTTGCCGGCAATATGCCTGCACGATCGAATTTTGCGTGCGCTTTTGCAGGTGCTTATAACCTCCAAATATTATTATATATATTATTAATTTTTTAAATAAAAATAAAAATTGAAATTATGTCAATATAAATTTATTCTTTATTACATTATTACAATTTATAATAAATATAACAATAATAATAACTATTGTACATGTCAATGTCAATTCTCTTAAGAAAAAATCCGGCTGGGTTTTCGTACAGTTTTACTGCAGCAATTTGTGAAGGACTTCCTGAAGGAATTTTTCTAGAATGTGTATTTATTTATGTTCTAGTATTTGAAATCTAAAATTATTTAGGAAATGTGCCTTAATAGGTCGTACCATCCGGTAATTGATAACACCAAAATTCGCAGGGATATATAAAGCTTCGAGTATCATTTTTTTAATTTTGTAATAAACAAACTTAATTAAATTTTGAATTTTTCAAACTTATATTCCCTAAGTTTTGGTATTATCATCCGGATAGTACTGCCTATAAATTTATTAAGGCACTTTTCTTAAATTATTTTAAAGATTTTAACAATTTTATATTCTCGTTCATAAATAATTTCCCATTCTAGAAAGATTCATTAAGGAAATTCTGCTGGAATTCCTGCAGGTAAATAGTACGTGCAGGGATTGCTACAAGAAATCCTGCAAGTCCCCTGCGAGTTTCCTGAATGATTCCCTACGTAAAAATACCAATGCCATCCTATTGATTTTTCTTCGCTATACGTGCACCTTGAATAATAATTATTCTTGTAGAAAATCTGAAAATTATTGTAAAATATAATCACTTAAAAAATTGAATAAAGTTGAAGATTAATGAAAACTATAATATTGAATAACTCACCTGAAAATTTAGTGTATGCACTCGCAAGATGTTTGCTTACTGTAGGTACATCTTTAGAATCTGAAAATTATTAAAAACACAAAATTAAACAGTTAAAATTAATTAATAATAGTCTATTGAAAGAGAAAAATCAAAGCATAAAGGGGTCAAACCTGAGTTAAATTCTGTTAATAATCATTGTCCATTTAAGACGGCAAAAATATTTTGACACAATCTAATTTGATGCAAACTTTTACAACTTACATTTGTCAAGAATTAGATCCCTCTAAATGGTTTTTATAGTTTCTTATAATAAACTTTTTTTAATATATATATTATTGTCGGGAAATTTCAATTTAGGTTAGCGCACGCCGTAATATTGTATTATATGCTTATCATTATTTTTCTCCAATCCCGATAATCGAACTTATTGCTGTTCGATATGTCCCCATCTCACGCCGTGCTGTCCGTATGCCATCAGAATGCTGCCACGATAATTTTAATTTCTGCGCCACAGCGTGTCAGCATGTTGCCGTCAATTTGCAAGCACGCATGCTGCCGCAAAAAAAAACAAAAATGGTGACCACGCATGACCGAACGCTGACGGCAGAAAGCCGTCACGCGTGCCGGCACGCCATGAGCACACCGTGCCCGGCATGTGCTGTTATCTGGGTATGTTTGTTATTCTCCAGCAGCGTGCAGACTGCAGACACTGCAGACTGTTCTTGACTCTTGAGTGTTCTCCCACTTTCTAGAAGTGTTTTTATTAATACATGATACCAAGATACAAACCTTGTGCACAAGATACAGATTTGCTTTTGGATTCATGTAGACAAGCAGAATAAAAGGAGTACAAGGTTTTATTCACCTGTTTTAGACGTGAAATTTTTAAAAGAAAAAGTTTTAAGAAATGTAAAATATTTACATTGGTCACGTGTTTCAGTCTTAGATAGAGTGGTTAAATATTTTATTTTAAAACTGAAAATATAGTTGTTAAGTTGTTAAATAGTTGTTAAGTTAACAATAACATACAAGAAGTTTTGTTATCTTGTGTGAAGTATGTGATTCTTATGAAATAGAGCAACATGACAGAAGATTCTGATATTCTACCTGATCCAGTGAGTTGACCATTATTATGAAACATTATTTCTAACTTTATGCACTGAGAAAAAAGACTGCAAGTGTATTTTTTGAGCAACTACAATATTCATCTAAAAATATTATAACAAAAAGTATGGTTCAAATTTGTTATAAGGCTTTTAACAATCTTTAATGTGAACAGTTTTTAATTATTATTTGACTACACAAACATTAATTTAAAGACAATTTTAATTCTAACAATTTGTATATTCTTAAATAATTTTGCATACTGAAGTTATTTGTACACTTATTGTGCAATCAAAATACACTTCTATTTTTATTTTTATATTTAATTTTAAATTAAAAATTATAATTTTTATAATAATTTACATTTTATGTTAGATACTATACATACAGTTTCATTTTACTTTTATAAAATATAATATTTTTACTTAATTTGGTGGAAGGTTTATAGAGAACGAAAATTAACGTGTATATCTTTATTTTAGTCAACATCAGAGGCAGCAACACCTGATTCTCCAAAGAAGCCAGTAAAGTCTACTGCGGTAGTTAAATATTCTGCTGTTCCCACTCCAGCAACTTTTGCTCAACTACAATGCAATACAGATTTAAATCTTCCACCCAGCAATTGGCTAAGTACTTCAGCAGAAAGTTATGGACTACAGAATGTTTGGTCTCGTAATACTGGGTTCTCCAGTTTTCGTATGGCTCACATGTTTCCTGACTGCGTTGGTGAAGTGGATGTTGTATCAGATGCAGAAAACATAAAGAAACTCTTGAAATTACCCTACAGTCATGGCTTAGTATCTATGATGGTCCATCGAGTAGAGAACACTTTGTTACTCGATGACTTCGACATACACAAATATCTTTTAAGACAAGCAGAGAATGACTGGGAATGGTTAAAAAAGTTTTTCTATGAACATGTCTTTCAAAGTTTGGGTGACAAAGAAAAGCGACTTTTTCCTAAAGCAAACAGTAGAAATGCTATACAACAGAAAAATTTAATTTCTAAGTTTTTGTATCATTCATTGGTGCTAGCTGATGACAAGGAGAATAACGATGAAAAACCTACTTTACCTGTGGAACCTCTTCAGCCTTCATTACCTGAACCCTCTCAAGAGGAAAAACTGCCAGATCCAAATTCAAGTCATAATTTTGCTAGGAATGTAGTTTGGACATTCGAAAATATACAGATGCTGATTGGTACAGATATGCCAATTTTTGGTGGTCAAACACATCCATGCATAAGTCTAAGATTACGTGATGCTACAAAACCAATAAATGTTTTAACGGGTATAGATTACTGGTTGGACAATTTAATGTGCAATGTGCCAGAAGTTGTCATGTGTTATCATTTGGATGGTATTGTGCAAAAATACGAATTAATTAAAACTGAGGATCTTCCAAATTTAGATGATGCCAAGTTCAGTCCTAAAGTTATAAGAGATATTGCTCAAAACATTTTAAGTTTTCTTAAAAATAATGCTACAAAAGCAGGTCACACTTACTGGTTATTTAAAGGTATGTTTACATTATTTTCAGTGAAAAAATTATCTATCTGCAATAAAATATGATTAATTAAATACCACTGTTAAAAACATTCTTATTTTAAAATTTAGGTAAAGATGATGATGTTGTCAAACTTTATGACTTGACATCGCTTTGCAGTGATATGTCAGAAGACAAGTCTCAAAATCCTTTTACTGTACCTGTTGCCATGTTACTCTATCGAGTGGCAAGAAATATGAAATACTCCTCAGATTACAAAAGAAACCGAGGCACCATTCGCATGTTGTTAAAAAACTGTATTCAATTATTACCAAAAGAGAAGTATCCACAAATAGTGACATCAGCGCACTTCATGCTAGCGGATTTGTATATACCTGCTGATACTGATCCAGCGAATCCAAATCTAGTGGACCAGGGTGATGAAGATGATACTCAAAGTGAATGTGGCAGCAATGCAGAAAGTGAAAAGAGTGATGAGAAATTTGAGCAGGACATGAATGCTGCAATAAAATGCTTGACTTTGACAAAAAGTAAGTTATATTTTACTAAACATTTTATAAAGATTTTTTTTTGTTCCACTACATTATTAAAATGTTAAGATGGCTCTCTGATGATTTTTTATGATTTTTATCAATTGTACTTTTCGATTAATAATAATTAATTAATAATAATTAATACACACTGTTTCAATTTTTTACATTGAAAATTTGTTTATACATTTTGTATTATTGTAAAAGTAAACATAAATATAACTATTAAAGTAACCAATTTTGTTATTCTTAATGAACTTAAAATTATATAGAACTATGGAGTTTCTAGTAAATGTTCGAAATGTCAATTATATTTTATAATAACAATATTGTTTATTTTTACAAAATTGTAAAAGGATTATTTTTGTTTATATATATTAAAATGTTGAAGCGTGTATTAATTCTTAATTTATTATTCATAATTAATTTTATTTTGTCAAAATAAGTTTTTGGAGTATGTTTTGAATAGATTCGTCATATTAGTATGCAAAAGGATCATTTATATTTTTAGGTATTAATAAAATTAAATAAAAGAATCTTAATACAAATTTCCTTAAAAATCCCTAGAGAGTCATCTTAAGAAAGGTAAAATTGACAAAGGTCTGAATAAAAAATGTACACGAATAAGCAAAAAGGTGAAACTTGCAGTCAAAGAGCACCATCTGAAGGACCAAGACTTCGAGGAGTTCAAGTTCAAGCCGCCGCTGATCACCGGCTCGGTTGAAGAGAGATGCCAGTGCGCCCTGGAGCATGTGTCCAGTGGCCTCGAGTGCCTCAAATACTTCCCCACGGAGTCCGAGGAGCAGAAGTGCTCTGCGACGGAGGAGGAGAACAGCAAGCAGAGCTCAGAGGGGCGAAAGCAGCAGAAGCAGCACGAGGAGGTCGTCAACATGGCCAAGCCCTTTCAGGCGATACCGATGCCCTACGCGCCACTCCATCCGAAAACCGAAAGCGAGCCGCCGGAAGTCAATTCCAGTGTCGATAACAGTCCGAGGTATTAAATTATTATGACATTTATCGTGCGATCCACGCAGATTCTTACTTTTCATATGTACCTATGTACTTGTACATTACAACATTGCCATATATTGTACTTACTTCCATTTTCTACCTTCCAATGCCTTTCACACATTTTGTCAAAGCGGCAAAAAATTCATAGCTTATATAGAACACGTAAGCCGCTTCTTAGAAATCACTTGTGCACGTTGTTCGGCATTTAACAATGTAACATTTTTTTACCAGTAAAAACCGTCCTTTCTCCAGATTGCCTAGATTCACTCTGATATTTAGGCCACTGTCTCGGTACTTTGCTAAATTAGAAAATAATTATAAACAGCATGAATTAAGAAACAGTTCGTATTACACCTGGTACGCCCGCGAAGCTCAAGCTTGGAGTACAGAAAATAAGAACTTGTATGGTTCATCACAATTTTCATACTCATGAATTTCTGATCAAAACCTAAGTATCTACAAATGTATTTTTTAGATAGAATTTGGATAATTGATCACAATTTCCGGGTTGGGGCCTGGGGGCCGTTTAACCCGAAATTAATTAATCTTATATTCGGACTACGAATTTACTTCGCTTACTGGGGTTCTTTTTCGTATGGGTTTAGCCAGTTAACTATGATTTTTGCATCGTTATACACTTGAATCTCTAATCAGCTATTTAAATTCATCTTTCCTCCATTTCAAGCCTGGACGCCGGGGCTTGACGCGAAAATTATATATAGCCGAGGCTTGACGCGAAAAAAGACGTATGATCACAATTTTTGTATTGTTCAATCTCTGACGAACTATTAAAATTTGTTCTTTCTTCAACATAAAGCCTGGGCTCAGACATAAAAATTTTGGTAGTTTCTCTTATCAAGGGTCACGGCATGAGTACAACTATATAAATTCCTCTTTCTTCTACTTGAAACTTGGAGTCTGAAGGATGTCCCAGATTTGATTATAACCGGGATAAATACTGTATACTTTCATATGCACTAGCTATGCGTTCGCGAATTTCGTTTTTGAAGAATTGTTGTTTTTGTTTCTAGTGTGCATCTGAAAAAGGGAATCCTTGATTTATTAAATAAGGCAAATAAAACTAAGGTAATTACAAAGTAACGAAGCCAAGGTAAATAATGAAAAATCTCGTAGTAATTTCAGTGAGAAAAAACGCAGCAAGCAGAAAAAGAAGAAATCTTCCGAGAAAGCCAGCCCGAAAAACTTGAGTAGCAAGCCAGCGGTAATCGAGGACAGCACAGCCAAGGCCCTTCTCTGTAAAACCGAGTCCCAAACTCTACCCACCTGGCAGGCGCCGAAAAAGGACGACAATCGCAGCTGGAGCGCCCACCTGAAGACCCTCCTCTACGAGAAGGCCTCGCTGGTCTTCGTCGTGCTCGCCGAGAACGAGTACTCGGCCAAGAACTACGGCTCCTCGCTGCGCTACATACTCGCAGTGTTGCGCTGCCAGAAGATGCTCGAGGTCTTTTGTGGTGTCAGAAACGACAAGCTCATCAGTTATCTGCTGGGCAGAGCGGGCGATTGTTGCTTCATGACGGTGCAGGATTGGCTTAACGTCGACAGACATAGGAATGACTATGAGACGAAGAATGTGACGGAGAATTCCATCACGGATGCTATCTTTGCTATGGAGGATCTCGATATGAGTGAGCGCTTGGAACTTGCTTTTTATTTCTATTTTTTTCTATTTATTTCTATTTTTTCACTCAGGGAATAGTTCATAAAATACATTCATTCAAATATGCTCAGAAGAAGCGTCTGTTACTACTTCTACATTTATATCCAGCTGTTTAAACTTCCCCATTGCTACAGGGATTGTTTATTTCTTTTTTTAACTAAATGTTTTACGCGAAAATCTATTTTTTGACTATTAATACTAAACCTTTTAGAAATTTAACAGCATATCGACGCACAATACAAAGAGTATCGCGTTTCAATTTGCTATACGAAGAGCTATTTTCCGTGTTTACTTAATTTGGCTTCCTGAATCGCGTTAGTCTTCGCTGCTTTGTCTTAAACTTTGGAACGCTTTATTCTTCGTATTGGGTGTCGATATATTGCATACAAAAACTAAGAAAAACAGCCCAGAAAGACCTCAAAAGTCCCCTTGAAAGCTGAGATATACTTTAAAATTCGTTAAAAATGCTGTCAATAATGAAGATATTCATCATAGTCCAGGCGACGAAGGATTACACATAATAAAGAGATTTATGGTGTAAAATTGCTTTAGAAGAATTATAACAAAAGTTACATTTTTATTAATTTTAATGTCTAAATTTGTTGGTATTGTACCTACTAAAGAACAATTTTATCGTTTCATTGCATATTTCATCGTTTCTGAATTGAGTTTAATTTTACTTGGTAATTTATATCTTCAGAAAGGACTTTTATAAAGTAAGAGACTATATTTAGAGACTCAATTAGGAATGGGTTACTCATATTATGAATTTTTTTTTTAACTTTCATTATGTGTTAAAGAAAGAGAAAACTATTAAAATGAAATAAACTTTGCCTACCAATTCAAGTTTAGATTATAAAAATTATTGATCAGAAAGACAAATTTGCACTTTGCTGAAGTATCACCAATATATTTGAAAATCCATTCTATGCAAACTGGTTTTTCGATTATTTATATTTGAAATTAAAGTTTATGTATAACTATCAAAATTGGAAGGGTTTGCTTCTTTTTAACTAACTTTCTTTGACTTCTATATTAAACAATAACACTTTGGTAATCAAATATTGTATATTTTGATTACAGGGAATGTAATTTTTATACATAATTATTATACTAGGAATTTCAAATTTTAAAAATAAATTTACTCGATTTATATATTTACGTACATTTCTAACATTTGCCAAACATAAGATTTATCATATGTGGTTTTAGATGGAGCTGAAATGTTACCAGAACGGTTTGATTCGTTGGAAGTAACTCTTGTGGCTTCTTGTAAATGTTATGAAAAAGCATTATCTCTCGAACCATTAGAAGCGGATCGGAACAACCTTCTACGACGACTAGGCAATATTCATAATGAATTAGGAGTTTTATACATGAATCAAGCTGGCTGTAAGTATAAAAAAAGTAAAATAGAATCTAATATTATTTTTGTAATTTTACGCTAAGAAAATGAAATATTGTAAACAGTTTAGAGGGTGTAGACGATACATTATACATTATTTTATTACAATTATATTTAGCAGTTTTAAATAATAACAGAAAATTGAAGGTAAGGTGTAATTTAAATGAAATAAGAAAAACGGTCAATAAAGCAATTTTTATTATAATTTATTTCAATATTCATAAAAATTAGATATGTATTTGTACGTATTTGTTTAATGAAAGTATGTATAGAGTAATATCTAATTTATAGATTTGTGAATACCTGTAAAAGGAAAAAATTGGGAGTCAAAGGGTTCAGTAGAATATCGCAGCCCTAAGCCAAAAGTATAACAAGTGAAAATATTTTCAACTTGTTTTTAAGAAAATAAAGTAGGTTCAGGGAAAAAATAGAGGATAAAAAGAAATGTGCCGTTTGTCCAGGTCGGTACCAGCACGAGGAGCTCGCTGAACCGGACGTCAAGAGCTCCAGCTCGGACGTAACCTCGCCCCTGATACGCTCGCTCATGCACCTGGAGTCCGGCGTCAAGGCCTTCGAGACGGTCCACGACGAGGCGAATCTCGCACTGCTGCACTCGAACACGGGCCGACTGATGCGACTCTGCGCCCATGTCAATACGAAGCAGCACTCGCGCGAGCGACACTTCTACAACAAGGCGCTGACGAGCTACCAGAAGGCCCTCCAGGTGCTCGGCACCAGGAAGACCAATCCGCCGATCTGGGACAGCGTTACCTGGGACTTGTCGACCACCCTCTTTACCATGGCTACGCTCTTGCAGGACTTCCCTCCTCTTGGCACCAAGGTCAGCCCGCTGCTGCTGCTTCTGCTGCTTCTGCTGCTTCTGCTGCTTCTGCTGCTTCCAGACGCATGCTTACTTTTATTCTATTACACACGGCAATATCATATTTTTATTTGAACTCTTTTTTTCTTTTCACTTCTAAAACAACAAAGCAATGGTAAAATTGAAAAAAGATAAATGGAAACCTCATTTCTCAACTTTCATACATAATCACATACATATTATCGACGTCCTTACGAAGACTAGTACATCTCAGCACATTTTGCCATTTTCCCACAAAGACTACAACTTTTCGTATTGATTATGTAAATTAAACTTATACTGATAATTTCTCGGCGCATCAGGTCGCTTCTTTTATTATAGGGTTCGGGTCGAGTTAGTACTAGACCTTTTTGGTACTTAAAGCATTATCGGTTTACCCGAGAAAATCAGACTACCCTAAAACGTCTGACGGCAGAAAATCGCCAAATGGAATAGTCTTCGTGGGAAAATTATGAAAAGTGATAGACTTCTTGGTGAAAATCCAAATGTGTTTTTCTTCGTGGGAAACGCAACAAACATTCTAGTCTTCGTAAGGGCCATCGACAACAAATAACAATATAAAAACATTATTATATTATATATTATTCACAAAGTTAAGAGAATGAAAAATTTAGTTACAAACAAGAAATTCATTGCATGATTTTTTAAGATTTTTTTGTTTTCTTTTTAATTTAAAATTTTTAATTAATACCCGAGGTAAACAAATAATGAAAATGGATAGCTGCTGCTATTTCAAAATCAAGACCTATAGGATTGGTAAACTTTTTACTAATATTTGCAATTTTGCAAAAGTAATGAAGAAAAATCTCGAAAATCAAGGAATTTCCGACTGACAGTAGATTTAAGTAACTGTCTTCATTAGAGTAAATTATAATTCTGTGACTTCGAGGCATAACAACCTAAGTCCACTTTAATTTAAAAATAGAGTTTTTAGTGATTTTGTATATGAAAGTTAAAAATTGCAAAAGTACATTTAATTGTACTTTTCTTTTTTTCATCATTGAAGAATTGTAGTCTTCAAATGCTAGATGCTACTCTTTAAACAAGAAACAATGAAAATTGTTCGAAATAGATTTGACATGTATTAAGATGGAATGAGCGAAATGAGCAAAGCAGCAGGAAGTATTGTATTGGTTGAAAATGAAAATGATTCTCCCTTTCTGTCTCTTTTGTTCGTCAGACGGAAGAGGAGCTGGAGCGCGAGGTCGTGGAGATCTTCCAGAAGGCCCTGAAGTACTGCGACATCGAGAGCCCGGGTCCCCGTCAGCCGGTTTACCAGTTCCGCGCTGCGACGATCCAGCACAGGCTCGCCTCGCTCTACCACAAGATCTATCGCGAGCTCGACCACGAGGTGGACAGCGCACGGCGTAAGAACAGCCTCCAGCTGACCAAGCTCTATTACGACAAGGCCGCGAGGCTGCTGCTCCTTCTCGAGCAGACGACCGAGTTCCTCACCGTGCAGATGGAGCGCGTCGCCTTGGCTGAGTTTCAGGCACAGAGTAATAAGCATACTTACACTCTACTACTGAAAAATCTACTTCAAAAATCTACTTTTTACAAGTACTGACATATGACAGTCTATTTGACAAAATGTCTTCAAGTACTTGTCAAAAGTACATTTTTCAAGTACATTTTTCAAATACTCAAGTAGTCAACACACAAGTACTTTTCAAGTACTTTTCTTAAGTACCAAGCTCATGTACCTACCTACTCAAACACTACCTTTGAACAAGTATTTTTGTTTTACTTATGGCTAAAAACTCAATAGAAGATACTTAAGTAAACAAGTATAGCCATCCAAAAAAGTAGAACGAATTTTTTGTTAGTACTTCTTTATTTAAATTAAATAGTACAGTACAGTGACGTAAATATTTATATTATCCAAGAAAATATTTAAATTGTAAACAGTTTTTTTGTTTTACGCGAAAATCAGTATTGTCTTTTGACTCAAATTTATATTAACTTAGAAAATACATTTTCTTTACTTGCTTACAAGAAAACTAGATGAAAATCTCTGTAAAATTTCTACTTTCTTTTTTCTTAACTTTGACTTTATCATCTAAACTTAAATACTTTAGCTTGCAAGTATCGCTTTATGTAAACATCTATTACATACTAAAAATAAAGCATATGCTCGATTCTTGAAAGGGAGGCGTTGCTAGTTTACGTATGTATTGCGAGATTCTCAGAAATTTCAAGTTAGAAAGATTTGAGATAAAAGAGTGAATTTTAACATTGTTTTTTAAGAGTTAGGGCGATTTTCTCCAGGGGCAAACATTTATTTTGAGTTAGAGATAATTGTCTGCTACAAATATGAATTGTTTAAATTTTTTAAAAATTTAAAATATTTGAATATTTTCTTTTCAAAATTATTTACATCATGAACAATTCTTTTCGTTGTGGTACCCATGATTTGGATAAAGTACATAAGACGACGCTTCATTTATTTTAAATTTTCAAGAGAAATTGACATCAAAAGAAGTGATAGCCTAAATAAGTTCCTTTGTATGACGTTGTAGTCATATAACATCAATATAGGTACCGCTATATGAATGTGATGTCATCGGTATGTTTGAAGCGCTGTAACTTCACTAATAATAGGTAAACTTACTGTGTACTGTGTGTACTGTGAAAATTCGAAAGGTTCACAAAGAAAATAGCATAATCTATCAAATCGAGTCTTTAAAAAGTTTCATGCAAATACCTAATTGTCGGTTGTTTTCAGTTATTGACATATTCTCAAAAAATTAGTATTAACTTTAATTTTATTATATTTTTAGTTACGAATACCTTTAATGGGAAATTCAAAGCATACCAGAACTGTCTGGAATTGATTTTGCAGAGCAGACACATTATTGAAATAATAGTGGAACGAAATAAAAGTATTGTTAACAATAAGGAAAATAGTGCTAATCAAGAGACAGTAGAACAACAGGAAAAGATTGGCGATGAGAAAGAAAAAGAAGACAAAAATTCAGATGAAAAGAAACTTATAGAAGATGAAGAAGGCCTTGTCATTTTGCTTGAACAACGTTTGCAATTCGTTTTGCGTTCTCTGACAAAACTTTGCATCAACAAGAATTCAGGCAATCAAAAGTAAGAGTAAGAATACGTTATTTTCTTGAAAATTTTTTACATGATATCTAAATTTATAGTAAATGAATTTTCGTTTAAATTATTTCAGAGGTGAATACTACGCCACTTTATACAAAAAGTGCTACAGCTTAACGTTACGATCTGAAACTTTATCTGGAATCACTCTGATAAAACATGTTGCCAATGTTTTGAATAAAATTGAAAAGGTTATAGAAGAATTGAAAGATTCTTAGCTAACGGAAGAGTTAACGGCGTGAAGTTTTTTAAGGTATCACTTTCTATACAAGTGGTTGAGTATTATCTTATATATTTCTTTGAAATAAAATACAAAAATATGATTGTCAAAAAACGTGGTAAGAAGCATCATGGTATTTTTGCCACCTTCACTGAACTTTGTGTAAATAGCAACTCTGACACTTTTATTATTTATATGTTATTTATTAAGATTATTAAGAGAAAACCATTGTGCTGATTTCCATGATGTTTTGAATAAGAAAAAAATAAATATTGCTTACAATCTTTAAATCTTCTATTTATGTATTCACTTATTGACACAAAATCCCATGGTTCTCATATAATTGTAAACCATTTTTTTTACTTTTTTCTTCATTACTTATCTTTTTTGAGAAATTTCTTTTAAAATCTTCAAATTTTCTATAGTATCAGTAAGAAATTATTATTTTTTAACAAGGAAACTTAAGGATACAAATAAATAAAACCTTTTTTCGTACGACTCTTTATTGCTATATTCTAGAATTTGAGTAACGGAACGGATACAAACGTTCAGCCTTCGGCGGATATATATCATACGTACGATTTTACAATAAAAGATAAATTCTGTCAACATTCAACATTTAACCACAGAGCAAAATCCTTTCTTTGTATAAATGACTATTGATTTTCTGTTTCGACGAAAGTGTTCAGTAGTTAAAAGGGCTCTCGAAGCGCCGGGTTTGCCTCCTTAACTACTCCTTTTTTGTAACTTCGTCACTGCGGAACCCGCCGCACGCGCACAATTTCTATTTCTCTCTCGCTAGCATCGACACTTTCTTGAGCTATCGACTCAATAGAAAACGTAGTATTTACATGAATTTATACCATTAACATCAATTATGACTTAACAACACATATGACGAAAAATTTGCTTTCAGAAGCATGCCAGAATTGATGATTGATCATAAAATATTGTAATTGTTAATATTATGGCAAATAGTATACTATTATTAATGCACATAAGTATTTTATATATAAATAAAAACATACGTTATAAACATTTTAGTTAATATTTACAATTTTTTTACAATTATTTTTTGTAAATATCATGTAATCTTCTAAAACAAGCAAATCATTGAAACCCTAGCATACTTCCGGAAGTGAATTCTTTCTTTTTTTTTGTATATTGAGATTTGTGTGTATAATGTTGTTATAAATTTCTTATACCTATTTCTTCACAATTCATTAAGTGTACAACTCGTTTTATTCATAATATATCTACAGAATCACGCGTTTGAACTACAAAAGGAGATTCATGTTAATTTTATACGTATGAAGTATGAGATTTTTTTATTTTTCATTGTCTTTTTTTATTGATGTCAATAACATTTAAGAAAAATCATCTCTTTAAGAGTCGCTAAATATATATATATATATATCACGATCATCACACACCCATCGTGCTCAGACGATTGTCATGTACTGTTTTTTTCTTATTTCTTTTAATACCCTCTCAAAATTTTAATGATTTTAACACTCATTTAATTAACTGCGTTTTCTTTTATTAAATCTTTACTTTTAGTTCATATCGGTACTATGTAGTGTAGAGCTCGAAGTAACAACTGATTGCTTCGTTCAGTTCTTGTAGATTTTTACAGTAATGTATTATTTTTTTGCTTAATTACATCTTTTCCTAAAATACATAAATTATGAAAAATTTTAACAATTACACAAAATTATGCATACGATTTTTTAACGCATTATAAACTGTTGCAGTAGAATAAATTATAAAAGGAAAAATAGATGCGCTTGAAAACAATGTATTTAATATAATTAGTTAATGGCTATAGTAATACAATCTGCAACAACTATAATAGTCAACAAATATTTACAGTCATAAAGTAAAGGAAACGGTATAATTTTGGGCTATCCAAACTAAACTGTCACATCCATCTAATAATAAATTAAGTATACATAAGTATATAAAGTATAACAACGAAGATAATAATTTATGATAATAATCAGTTACTTCAAATAAAATTAAGTTTTCATTAAATACCAGTTTCAGTTATAGTTTATAATTTCAAGAATTTAAAATTAATTTTTAAACAACTATATCACATGTTTTGAATAATACATCGTTGGATCAGGTAGAAAATCACAACTACCAGGGACTAGATTACAATTCAGAGTTGTTTATAACAAAAAAATTTAAACGTTGTAATTATATTTATGACATGACGATAGTCTTTGGTTAAAATTAGATACACAGTAAAAACTTAACAAACTAATTAACTTAACAAATTAACAGTTTTCCACAAATATTTTTCAGTAGTTTATATGTCATATACGCAAACAAAATTCTTAACAACGCTTAAACTAAGATTATGATACCATCACAAAATGAGATCATACGTTTTTAACAAAGTAAATTAAAAATAATTTCCTATAAATAATAATAGCATCACAATATTAAACTCAATATATAATATTAAAATTAAACAACGACGTATTAGTAGTTTACATATGCTTCCATTGTAACAGTAATGCCTGGAATGTGTACAATAATTACTTTAAACGTCCGAGCAAATGTAGAAGAACTGGTGTTAACAATTAAACACGTTTTTAGAGGAGAATTTCACTCGATTCTCTTATAATTATTGATAAGTATTTTCTTACCTCTTTAGCCAAAATTTTATCTTACTTTTTTAATAAATATATTTCACAGAAGGTTGCATATTCTCATCATTTATTGCTAAAATACCGAAGGAATTTGATACTTTGGTAGTATGTCTGACGGATACGTTACTTCATAACACATTTTTTCGAGATCGTTGCCGACGCGACGATTACAAAGCTTTTTTTATTATATTATTTCATTCTGTTTAGGCCGATAGAAAAAGGTATTTATTTACACGCCGTCGTCTCATCGTTTTTTTCAGCACCACTATACAATGCATTGTAAGTTTACGCTGATTTTTGTTTAGCCTTTCGACGCTAGACATTTCTTTGCGAGGAAACTTTCACACCATATACATAATTTTGTATAGTCTGTAGTACAAGATAATTTTTTACATGATGTATAGTTTTATAGATGAATTTATACATGTATCATTCAATAAGATTCTATTTAATTTAGATCTGAGTTGTGAAAAAAATATAAAATTTGAGTAAGTATACGATTTCGTCGTTTTCGATAAATACTTTTAAATTTCGTAATTAACTGCATTAATAAAATCTATAAGGATTAAAATCAAACTAATTTGTTACATAATAAATTAAACTAAAATATATTTATTCATTGACTAGTTATAGCTCATTTCAATCACTCTGTGAAAGTGTTCCGTTATTAGCACATAAGATTAACGGCCAAAAGGTACGCGTTATTGAGTTACTTTTTCAGCTATGTGTTATCGAACCAAAAATTATTGAACAAGTATATTAGAAATATGTACTTTTATATTTTATATTTTATTTATTTACAATACATCGGTGTTTATAATAATTTTATTACTTTTAGATGTAATTTGATTTCAAACAAAGACGAAATAATTTATAATATTCAAGAGGGCAGTCAATTATAAAATTATCTTCTAAATACTGAAATCAATATTTTCGTATCATGAAGAGTAGTGTGATGATTATCTAACTATTCCAGATCTTTACAACTGTCAGTGGTTACAATTGCAACGGTAACATTTATGCCGAGATGTTTGATCGTACATTGTATACATATATCTATGATTATAATTTTTATAGAATCGATTTAGTAACTGACCAGCAGCATTGATATATATTGTGTATATAGTATTAACATCTAAACCTCAGTTGTGGACTAGTCCGATTTGATTATGAGTATTTGTAACTTTC
Organism: Gastracanthus pulcherrimus; assembly: GCA_949152435.1. Taxonomy (NCBI): domain Eukaryota; kingdom Metazoa; phylum Arthropoda; class Insecta; order Hymenoptera; family Pteromalidae; genus Gastracanthus; species Gastracanthus pulcherrimus. The sequence goes on from OX424572.1 coordinate 67,402,555, forward strand.
AAGTACGATGCACTTTTGAATGCTTATACAATTCTCTAATTATGATGAATAAATAGCTTAAAATATGATTCTTCTTAAAATCTGTACTTTAGTTTGTAATCATCGTAAATAATTATTTACAATTTACTTATAATTAATTTTTATTTTTTATTGTGCTTTGTGTAGTAAATATTTTCTAATAAAAAAATTGAAAGCCAGATAAAAGTTTAATAAGCTCTTAAATAGTTTTGCATTTCAAGAAAGTTTAAGGATAATCAATACCTAATAACCTAATGCGTATGCTTTTATCGATAAGTAGTACTATAATCCAAACTAGTCATTGTAATATTATTGATCTCTTTTGTCGCATGATGTTTTTAAAAGTTGGTATTATAAAAAATATTTACTCAAGTAAACTAGAATTTATTCAAAATATATATTTGCACACATAATGCAGCTTTATCATTAAATTTTTGAGCTGAGGAGACTTTTCTAAGTAATTAAAAAATATTTAAGTACTGCATTGATATTATTTAATTAGTATATTTCAAGTATCACAAAATAAATTCACCAACTCGCATATTTACATATATTAACATAAAATCATACAAAAATATGATGCTGTATAAATACATTTTCTTTAAAAAAAATTTTTTGTTGCGTTTATTTGGATGCCCACAACTGAGATATTTATTTGTTTATTAACACAGTTACTACGTATTGACACAATTTTTAATTTATGCACAGTTGGGAAAAGTTTATTTTGTAATGTATTTTGTAATTATTTTTATAATATTTTTTCATAACAAATTTATATATACTGTAAATTAAATTATTTTTTCAATCGTACACATTAAGTAAGATGGTTCTGAATTGATTAACGGTTTATAAAATTATAAGTAAAAATATCAAGGATAGAAATATATGTTATTGAGAAAAATGTCGATTATTATGATTATAGAAACGTAATTCCAACCTACATATTTCATTTCACATACTTTTAATAATTAATATCAAAAATAATATTTTTTCAAGATTCGTCTATAGGTATTTCAAAATACTGTAAATAAAAAAATGTTTAATGAAAATATTTCCAACTGTATGGATTTCAGCATTGGTATTATTCGTATTATTTTTAAGGACAGCTATTATTTTTTTTATATCGTATACTTCAAGTGCTCGGCTTCTAATTGGGGGAGGTAGTTTTGCTTTTTTTTTCATTTGACTTAAATCTTGTATGCTTTCACAAGTGTGAAGTACTTTCTAATGATTTTCCTGCATAACTAATTAAGTATAACGTTTATAACGAAATGTTTATATTTGAATAATTTGTTTCGTAAAAGCACGCATATTTAATTTACACCGTTTCTTTTGTTTCTTATAATATTTTAATGATAGCAGTAATAGCAGGTTACATTATGTTGAATCGAAAAAAATATGATTGAGTTTCGGATTGGAAGACGAGCAGGAATCTTGATTTGTCGCGGGAGGAGCCGTCGCGTTGGAACATTTTGTAGATAAATTTAACTGTTGATTAAATATGTATTGGTAACACAATGAAGGGAATATTCCGCGTTTTCGAAGTATTTAAATGATATTTGTCATTTAGTTTAATCAATATTCTTTTGACGAATATTCTCCAAACTTTAATAAATTATTTCGATTAGAATTTGTAAAATTATTGATATTATTTAACTTTTAAGTTAAATCTTTATCCGTTAATATATAATTTATTAAATGCGTAAAATTAAAGGAATTTAGTCAATCATACAAAGCATACATTAGGTAAATTTAGGAAGAACTGCAAGTCTTAATAATTGTAATTAAACTTAATTTTTAAATTTTTTTAAATCTTTCAAGATCATTCTTGCCAAACTTACCTAAACATTGTCATATAGGTATACGGTTTAGTACGATTAACAACTAAATAAAATTAAAAGAAAAAAGATAGTCATTCTATCTAAATAAAATTTCGTTGATATACGTGTAGCTCAAGTCTAGAATTCCTTAAAAAAAGTAAAGTTTGGCAAACAAATATTTACAGTAGGATAATGGTAGATTTTGCAGTTCAACCCCTATACTAACTACAAATCGACGCTCTTTACGAAGACTCACATTTCACATACATACTAGTTTTTCTTTACTATCTACGAAAACTAGGATTTTTCTGATTCTTTACAAAAACTATTACCTTTTCGAAGGATCTAAAAAGGGTTAGTCTTTATAAGATAATATGTAAAGGATTTTCGTCAACCATCACTGGTTGCGAGCAGACGTGTCTACTCTTGCTCCGTAGCTTTGTAAACACAAATATTATACAGTATTGTGTTCCACACGTGGTAGTAACTGCGGAAACGCGAGTGCCTTGTGAATAGTGCTTTTATATCAGTATTTATCGCTGCACTGGCTGCTGCAGTTTTGTAAAAACTGCAACAGCCGCAGCTTGCTAAAATGTATCTCTCCAAAGGAAATCAGTTAGAGCCTAAAAATAACCAAGAAAAGGATGTTCCAACTACCTCCACCCAGCTATCATACGCCAAAGTCACTGCAACTAAAACTCGACCAACCAAAGAAGATGCTATAATCATAGATTCAATCGAAGGTTTAACAAACGACGACTACCTCGATGGTTTGGAGGAAATCACTAGCGTACGCAACGTAAGGTACATATCAAAAATTTCTGGAAGTAGAGTCATTGTATATGTCGCAAATAAAGAACTGGTGCAAGAATTAAAAAACAAAACAATTACAGTTAAAAGCTACGTTTTGAACATAAAACCGTACATTAACAACAATAAAAGAGTTGTAATATCAAATGTACAACCTTCTATTCCTGATGTAGTTATCTCAGATATTTTAAAGCGAAAAGGCATTAACATAACGTCTAATATAAGCGACTTACGCGCAAGTACCCATAAACCTGGCCGATCTCACATATTATCACTACGTAGGCAATTTTATATCAAAGAGGAAGACGAAAGGTTGCTTCCTGAAACGCTGCAAATAACTTTCGATAACACGACATATTGGACCTATCTAACTACAGAGTCTACTTCCTGCTTTCTGTGTAAGCAATCGGGCCACATCGCTAAGCTGTGTCCAATAAACACGGAAACTTCTTCGCAAGATGTAAATATCGGCATCACTTCCAGTCAAAAGCAGCCCATAGGTAATCAACCTACACAACAGCACATTACTAGTCATAATAGTGCGAAAAGACCGCTATCTACCACAAGCGGTGAATCACTGCACGATACTACCTCCGAATTAAACGCTCTTGAAATGGTACCTGAAATTCAAGATAATGCCAACGAAAAAACCGATGAATTTGTCACTCCGAAATTGCTATTAAGATTAGGACAGCAAAGGAAAAGTTCGAAAAAACGCAAAACTAATGGAGACGCATCTAAACAAGCCGATTGTGAAAAAATTAAAAAAGAACGTATGCAAGCCTTAGAAGAATCCATGTCTCCAGCAGTTGATATTTTTAAAGACGCTACAAATAAATTGCCATTTGGATATGACCAATTTTTAGATCTTATAAAAGAAAGTCATAATAAGGGTGATATTACTGCTAAAGCCAATAAAATTGTAAACGATGTCTCTATACTAATAAAAGTAATTGACAAAGCCCACTCTCTAGTCAATAATAGAACTGCCAAATCGAAACTTACAAGACTAAAGAATAAACTAGCAAAATCTGATATTGAAACTTCTTCAACTGACGTATCAGAAATGGAAACAGATTTTGATAACAACGACGACTATCAACAGTAAGATCGACTCAGAAAGTTCAGAAACAAAACAATAAACTGTCCAAAAATAATAATGGCTACAATCACTACATATCAGAAAGACTTAAAGCTTCTTTTTTGGAACGCCAGAAGTATTACACAACGCAAGCACGACCTACCTAAACTACTGCAGTCTATTGATATTTTTATATGTGTTGAAACGTGGCTATCACCTGACAACCCTTACAACAAAGATTTTTCATTTCCGGGCTTCAAAACGTTACGCAAAGATCGAATAGAAACAAGAGGGGGCGGAATTCTATTTTTAGTTAAAAATTACCTAGATATTTCTGTAATTAATACAAAAGATGGCTCCATAGATAACTTTGAAATATTCGGTATCAAAATTAACAATATACAACCAGAAACCAATATCTGCGCCTGCTATAGAACTCCGGGGACTACACCAAATCAAGAAGAATGGGACAAGCTTGTTCACCACATTGACCTTGACTCACACAGCATTCTACTTGGGGACTTCAATGCACATCATACACTATGGAATTGCACAAATAGCGACGCCAATGGTAAAAGATTATTAAACTCTATAGAAAAAAAAGATCTACATATACACAACTGTAACTCTCTCACTAGAATTGATCCTCAAACAGCAAAAAAATCCAACATTGATCTAGTTCTTTCAACTATAAATTTATCAGATAAAATCGATACATCAATGTACGATGAAACATTCGGATCAGATCATTTTCCAATATCTATCTTACTTAATGTCACTAGAAATTCCTATATTAAAAAAACCTTTAAACTCAAATCTAAAAGAACAAACTGGGAAAATTTTTCAAATACGTTAAAAAACAAGTATTTTCAATTTTTTGAATCCACTTTTTGCAATTCAAGGCCTAGTATTAAATATCAATTTTTCATAGAAATAGTTAAATCAGCTGTTATATCTAATACTCCGAGAAAAATAAATTGCAAGAAAAACTTTAAATACAAAAATCCTGTCAAATGGTGGGATCAGGAATGCGATAAAATTTCTAGTATAAGAAAAGCAGCTTTTAAAAAATGGCAGTACTCTAAAAAACTAGATGATTTTATTATTTACAAAAAACAAGTAGCAACTGCAAAAAGAATTTTTAAAAAGAAAAAGAAAGAAAGTTTTATAGACTTTACTGAAACAATAAACTTCAAGACAAATAGCACTTATGTTTGGAATACAATGAAAATTTTAAAAAATAAATATGTCAAAGTAAAATCTCACAATTCTACAAACCAACAAAATCAAACTAAACTAAATATTGCACTTGATAAACTTAGCCCTTCCTGGGCCCCAACAGACCCCAATTGGCTTCCTAAGTGCACTATCAACGATTTTCTCAGCGGTCATTTTCAATTTTCCGAACTCAATATCGCCCTAGATTCAAGAAAAACTAGCTCTTCCCCCGGCCTTGATGGTGTCGATTATCAAATACTCAAAAATCTGCCAATGAATTATAGACTTATTCTATTAGACATTTTTAACGAGATGTACGGCACAGGTGACTACCCCCTAGATTGGAAAAACTCTTATGTGCATTTTATTAAAAAGCCTGATGGGGAAAACTATCGCCCCATTAGTCTTACCTCATGTTCCTGCAAGCTCTTTGAAATCCTCGTAAAAAATCGTCTACAATGGTGGCTCGAAAAAAACAATCTTTTACCCGCGTCACAATCAGGTTTTCGTAAAGGTCAATCCTGTGTCGATAACCTAGTCCAATTAACCCTTAAAATCAATGAAGGCTTTAAACAAAAACAACACATATTGGCGTCCTTCTTAGATATTACCAGTGCTTACGATAATGTGAAGTGTGAGATTTTACTCGACATACTAGCTAAGTTTAACTGCCCCCTTGAAATCATAAAACTAGTCAAATTTCTAAACTACGAAAGACACATATATACACAATTTACCGAAAATACTTATAGAACCATCTACAAAGGCGTTCCACAAGGGGGAGCTCTCAGTCCCCTTCTTTTCAATTTATACATATCAGAAATATTAAAAAATCTACCCAAAAGTATAATTGTGTCTAAATACGCTGATGACATCAAGCTGCTTATTAAAAAGAAATCTCTTAAATCATGCAAAAAAATTATGGAAAAAGCTCTTAAAATTATTAATCAAAATTTAGAAGAAATTGGACTAGAGCTCGCCCCTCACAAAACAGTCTTAATGCATTTCAATAATCTAGGTATTAAGCCAGGCAGCATGGAAATAAAAATTGACAATACATGTATCAAATCTGCAGAGACTGTTCGTTATCTCGGAATTCTTTTCGATTATCAGCTTTCTTTTAAACAACAAACAGAAAAAACTGTAAATAAATGTAGAAATGTACTAAATATCATGAAATATGTAAGAGGAGTTTGGTGGGGTGCTGACCCGAGTACGCTTCTTATTATATATAAATCGTATGTTAGATCTTTGATTGATTATGCCGGCTTTGTATATTTACCAGTGAAAAAGAGGCTCACTAATGCGCTTGAGAAGATACAGTATGCTGCCATAAGGTTAGCTTTGGGCTATCGCATCAGTACCCCTACCAATATCCTCCTTGCTGAATCAAAACTTGTATCTATACACGAAAGAACTAAAAATTTATGCTTAAACTACTTATGCAAAACAATTTCAAATTCAAGTCTACCTGTAAATAAAGCTATAAATAGCTCTTTTCACATATTTAAAAAAAGAAAGAAAAAAATAATGCTCCTATGCTGTATTGATCAAATATACACCTTAAAAGATCAAATCAAAATTCAACGACACTATAATCTCTATCTCACAGAATACGATATTGTTATATCTAACCTTGAAGTAGACACTGAATTCGGAAAAACTCTACGACAAACGGCTGATCCAAATAGGTTACTTGAAAAATTCATTAAAAAAAATGACGCGATTGCAATTTTTACAGATGGTAGCAAATCAATCAATGGTACGAGTATATCAGTAGGAGCAGCTTGCTTTTCTTTTGACTTAAACACTTCTATTCAAAGAAGTATTAACAATAATGCGTCAATTTTCACAGCCGAATGCATTGCATTAAATGATGCACTAGACCTGGCTACAAATTGCACAAACACAAATGTAATCGTTTTCACTGATTCCTTAAGTGCATTACAAACAATAAAATCCTCAAAACTTAACATTAAATTAAATCACTATATTTATGAAATCAAAAGAAAAATTTGTGAATTTACAAAAAAAAATACCAACCATTTTAAAGTTAAGCTAGTTTGGATCCCTGCACATATAGGAATCAATGGAAATGAACGGGCTGACCAACTTGCTAAAGCAGCTACAAATAATCCTTATTGTAAAGATTTCCACATTCCTTTCTCTGACTTACGCCAGAAATTTAAACAAACTTCCAAATGCAATACAGAAAAAATGATTACTGAAATGGGCAAAAAAAAAGGTGTAGACTATTTTCAAAATTTTTACACTCTAAAAAATAAACCCTGGTTTGAAAAAAGTAATTTTAATCGGGCAAATATTGTCATGATAAACAGATGTCGAGCTAACCATTATAATCTCGCTGCATCTCTGGCTCGCATCAGCATAATTAGTGATCCTAACTGTACATGCAATACAAACATACAAGACCTCGATCACATACTTTGGCAATGCCCACTTTATGAAACACAACGACAAAACCTTGTAAGCGACCTCAGTAAATTACATATCTACCTACCTAATAAGAGCTCATCTATACTTGTTGATACGCGGCCTTCTGTATACAAAACTCTGTACAAATTCTTTTGTAACTGTAAGTTAAACTTATAATGTTATACATAAACACGCTATGTAATCTATGTAATGCTAAAAAACCTCGTATGAGGTTAATAAAGCTTAAATTAATAAAAAAAAAAAAATAATATGTAAAGTGCTAGTTTTTATACGTGAAAGAATCGACAAGTTTTCAGCCTTATAGTGAAAGAAGAAAATCGTACGAAATTGAAAATTTTATTTATAACATATTGTTCCATGACACTATTAGATAGTGCAGCAAAAATTCTGAATAAATAGAATTATTTTTTTAAGGGTACTTGTTAGTCAAATATTTTTAAAATATCAAATTTATCTTGTATATTATCAGTGTAAAATATCTCAACAATGTCCAGAAAAATTTACAGAACAAAATTCGCATTTGGGGCGTTTGGCGCGTTGCGGGGAGAAATAAACTTTAAATGTGTTTATCTTAAAACGCGCTTTTCGCGCACTATCGCCACCGTAACTAATGTAATTCTTAACCGATTGTAAAAATTCCAGCTGGATTCTATTCGCACTTATATTCGTTTCCGCGTTACCAACTATTATGCACTTTTGAATACTCAATTCTTTTTTATGGCCGTTTTTAACAAAACTTTTTGTACGAAAAAAATCACGTTTTTAGACCTATCCCACCTTTTGACTATTATACATATAAAACAAGAATGCATAAGAATTGAATAAAATTTTTTTATTACCTTCCAAATTGTATCGCGTCTTATGAAAAAATCATAAAATTTACCTTATGATATATATAAAACAAGAATGCATAAGAATTGAATAAAATTATTTTATTACCTTTCATTGTATCGTGTCTTATGAAAAAATCATAAAATTTGCGGAGCCCAATACGAAGAGTAACGCGTTTCAATTCGCTACGAAGAGTATCGCAATTGAGCGTTTACGGCGAGAAGAATCGCGATTCAGCGTTTGTTACGAGAAGAATCATGATTTAGCACTTGCGGCGAAGAGCATCACTATTCGGAGGTTTACTGTGAAGAGTAACGCAATTAAGGTTTGCAAAAATAATTATAGCACTAGCCAATCGCGTAAAATATATTTTACCTATAGGTCTTAAATTTTATTTGTGTTTAGGGGGTAAAACAAGTTCAATAGCTATTTTATGCATTTAAGAACTGTGATAAATTCGGGTTCCTGAATCGCGGTAGTCTTTGTCGCGAATGCTGAATTATGATACTCTTCGCCAAAAACTTCGAATCGCGGTACTCTTCGTACCAGGCCTCAGATGGATATCAGAGCGGCGCGCAAAAATTGAAAGTTGTTAATTCCTAATGCCACATAACCTTAACAATGCATCTACGTCAGAACACATCATGTATATTAAAATTAAAAAATTGAAAATTTTAAATATTAATAATCAATTAAACTATATTATAAATAAGTAAATATGTAAATATATATTTCTACACTTACATAATTTAAAGAATTAATCAACATGAAATAATTGAAATAAAATATTAAATTAATTACACAAAATGCTTAAGTATAAACTTGTTTCTTAATTCGGGTCTCTTACATGTGGTACGTTAGTAATATAGCAAACTAATTATAATAGGTTTTTAAGTTGCCCTAATTTTATTGATGGTCGCATTTTATTAAATATAATAACAAGTTTACCTAGATTGCAGAATAATACACTTTGAATTGTAATGTTATAAAGGAAATAAGTCATATCAATGAATAATTTAACGAAAATAAGCAAGTAGGTAGGTATACTTAGATGTAAAGAATGTCTACACCTATATATAGCTTATTATTAATAAAATGTAACTAACAACAACGTTAGAGAAAGTTAAAAAGCTATTATTTAATAGCTGAATTATTCATTTAATCCATATTAAGTCACGTAAGATGCTGTATAACATTTTTGGTTATTGTTGTAATATATGAAGATTTATGGATAAGTACATACCATTTTTTGGAGTTTTGTTAATCTGAATTTTGCAATTCGTAATTTTGGTTTTTCGTTATTTTGATTTTCGAAGTTTTATTTATTCGTAAGTTTGTTTTTTCGTTATTTAGAGTACCACCCACGCAATGCTTTGGCGCCTGTAATGGTAATTACGGTGGGTGTTGGGGAGACTGGGGTATAATGGAGCACTAAAATAAAATGTGCTCTAAACTGCGAAAAGAAATAAAATTCAATAAAAAATGTCTATCTGTTCTTTGCTGTGCAAAGAACATTTTCTTGCGTTACTGCTGAAATTAATTTAATATAAAAGTACTTAATGATTATTATCCGTATACATCGAAAATTACGATGCTCAAAATCATTGGGGTATAATGGAGCGGTCAATTGGGGTATTCGCTATGTGCATCTGCTTGGAAGGGATAGAAGAAAAGATCGGAGCACTTAAGTTGGCAGAAAATGTAAATAAAGGATCGAGGTTCTGTAAAGTACTACTATATATACGATAAATAAGTATATGTTGAGTTTACCTTCCGAGTTTCCAAATTTCAGGTGTCGTTACCGGTCATGCTCGGAGCAAATAATGGAATGGTACATTATTATTACCAGGACGGTACGTAGAGCACATTATTAATTTTTTAGAGAACAAGAGATTTTTTTAAAAAGTCATTTATACAAAGTTTAAAAAGTCATTTATACAAAGTTTACTGTTTTTCATGATCTCAAATTATATTCTATTTTTAAAACTCGTTCTGCATAGTAGCGGTTGAGGGAAAAGGGTAATTTAGTCGCATATATGGTACGAGTAAACTCACATGCGATTAAGTAGATGAGGCGACTTCTGAAGCAAAATTATCACAATCGCTCCGTTATAGTCCAGTCTCCCTTACATATATATATTATTGTGTAACTAAGAGTGGCAATAATTTCTTCTAGGTGTCCAATTGACTAATTATGCTGCTACAGCGGTTCTGTTTATTTTGAGAAAGGTTTAGGTTTTAATGCAAATTTTTTCTTTATGAAATACGCGGAAGCTTGGATGTTTGAAAGTTAAGAAGAATGAAGAGTTTGTGAAAAAAAGCTTTCTTTTCATAATCCTCGATGCACCATCTGATTCGTCATAAAAACCCATACATTACAAAGAAATTGATTGAGCTCCGTAGGATTTTCTTTTGAGCGGGCTCTAAAAACACGTAATGAATAAATGTCGAGTGCGCCAGTCTTTGTAAGTAGCATGTTGAGTATAAAGTAAAGTCGAAAGGTCGTGTTAGAATGAATTAGAAGGAATAAATAAAAGTGCGAATGGAAGATGGAAGACGATGCCAGTATAGGACGTGCAGGGCAGAGGTTTAGCATGGTGATGGTGATAGAATTCAGCCGATTCAGCCGATTCAGCCGATTCAGCGTAGAGTGAGCGACTCGACGGACAAGGATACGGAGGCCGAGTGCCTGTAAGCCTGCCCGGGGCCATGATGGCTGGGCGTGCTGGGCACCTCCTCGATCCGCTCGAGGTCGTTGGCCGCCCCGGCGCTGTTCTGCTTGAAGAGCCTCGGCGTCGGCCTGTGCTGCAGCAGCGTTCCTCCACTGCTGGCAGCCTCGCTGCCGGAGCCTCCGGATGTTCCTGCAGCCGCGCTCGAGGCGGCGCCGGCGGGCTCGTCGGCCCGGTCGAGGCTGAACTGCCGGCGCAGCAGGCGACAGCTGCCACCGCCGCCCTGCATCCGGCCTGCGGCGATACTACTCTCAATGTCCAGCGACTTGATTCTCGACCTACCGAGGCTGCGCCGCGCGTGCAGGCTTTTCTCCGCGGCCGACAGACGATCTACCGGTTCGAACGAGGCTTTGCTCGCTTTACCCACCAACGCAACCACACACGAGTGTTATTGTTGTTGTTGTTGTTGTTGTTGTTGTTGTTGTTGTTGTTGTTGTTGTTGTTTGGCGTGATGATGGCAGTGGTATGGTTCATGGTGATGGCGTTCATGTCGATGATGGCATAGAAGAATGAAAGCCCGAGTTAGTCATGGCTGTCTTTTCTTTCGATTTTTACGCTTGTAGATATGCAGAGCGAACGAACTACGTAGATATTTTCGTGTCAAGGTGAGAATTTTCTTTCACGTCATTTGACTTTTACTAGATTTTCGACGACTACTTGACTCTTTCCTAACTTTTAAGTAGTTTTAAATACATGAATCATCAAGCAAAGGAACGCACTATTAACCAACATAAAAAAAGGAAGCAGCTATTAAACATTCATACTTGTAACGTGTGAAAAAGATTATCGGTTGTCCTATCAAACTTGACCTTTTCCACTTAAGGGTATATAAGATACTCAAGACATGATAAAACTGCTTTTCTTATACCTTTATTAGTATATCTACAAGTGATAAACGTATTAACCAAGCATTTTTGATTACCCTATTTTTATATGAAAAAAGCAGAGCTCGGCAAGTATTCGACCGCAAAATATTTACGGATACTTTTCTGTATTTTGTAAATATCAAGAATAGGTCCTAAATATGCCTGGATCGCAAAACACACGTCAAAGATAAGCTTGTTTTCATCTATTTTAAGGATTTTACATATAACCAAATTAGTATTAAAAGTTTTTAGTATGAAATTATACCTATACTATTTTTACATGTTATATAGAACTACAAAGTTTGGCAGGCCAAAAAATTAAATGAAGAAAGTTAAAGTTTTGAGTATCCTATATCCTCAATCTGTATTTTTAAATGCACGTGGCAAGCATTTTATTTAATATTAGACTACTGATGAGCAGTTTAAAATTAGTTGAATTACTGGTTTAAAATCTACTAAATCTACCTTATTAATTTACAATAACAATAAATTAATTATTATACAAGTATAGAATTGACTTTGATAATAATGCTCACGCAATCAAATAAAGATATTTGTAACTTCATTTAACAAAATTTTAAAATAGATATGATTTTAATAAATAGTCTATTTTTAAGTGTTTAATTCCCCTGCGTTTTACCCCCAGTCTAACTCAGGGTAAGAATTTTGAAAATAAATATAAAATAATAAAATATTCACTGATAATCACTTTAAAATTGGACAATGAAAGTTCCATTAAATAGGCTGAAGAAATTCGCAGCTTCTATTGTTCCAAATTTATACTCAATTAAAGGCAAAATTTTGAAAACAATACAAACCCAGGGTATCCAGTGTGTATTACAGTAAAAGTCTGTGCACTGTGAAAAAAGGGCAGTGTGAAAAATAAGAATTGGGCACTATTAAAAGAAGGCCGCGATGCTTTTCTGTAATAGATAGAAGCAGTTAGGTTAGGTCGTTCGCAGTGCACGTTTCGCTCGGTCCTGTCATTTCAACAGTGCTCAGACTTTTACTGTACTATCTTTGATATTTATTTGTCATAAATAAAATTATTTGATGGTGTGACCATTAATGTTTTTATCCTAAATTCCTAATAATTATTGTATAATTTGAATGGCGTATCAGGCTATTCGCATTGCTAATGATTGCATTACTCTTAGATTTTCGAATTTACAATAAGTATAAAATAAGTAAAAAACAACATTTTTTATGAAAATATTCACGCGAATCACCATTGACATGAAAATTCCATGAAACATATTTACTTTACAAACAACGAGGGCTTTCTTCTACTTCGAAAACTTTTCAGCAATATACTGACACAGCACAATGAAGGAGTCTAGTTTTTGAGTGTAAGGTCGCGGACTTAAAGTCTTGAATACAGGCACGTCGAGTGACTTTGATTATCGATTGATTGTGAAAGAGGGTCATACTACTGGAGGATTTGGTATTCTACTCGGGCTACTTCTAAACTCGATTTTACGGTCTATGAGTTCTCTATGAGTGTTTTCTCAACTAACTACTTTAGAATAGTTGCCATGCACTTGGACAAATAAGCAGTCCACATTATATTAAAACGTTTTAATATATAGTTAAAGTATTACTGTTATAAAATAGTTATACATATTACATTAATTATGTTAAAATAAAATATTCAATCAAATTTATTAGAGTATACATATAAATGTTTTTTTAAGTTATTAAGGTTATACAATAAAAGTGGTTTTATTCTCAGAAACTCTTCAAAAGAAAACCTTTTAAAAAACTTAAACTTTCTAAGTTTGAGTCTAAGTTTAAAAAACGAGTTAACAAGCAATTTATCCCAAATATTCTTAAGATGTTTGTAATTTATAGTGTTAAAATAATTCTTGATTTTAATAGAAGTTTTTCTGAATAATAAAATTTCGTATTAAAATAAGTACTAGTGACGAAATAAAAAAGTTCTAATGACAAATTGAAAAAAAATACTATTTTCTATTGATAAAAAAAATAAAATTTCTCTACTGCATTAGTATATTAGCGAATGCAAATGATCAATCGATTATCAATTAGTCAGAGTGTGTTATTAAGACTTTAAATCCTTTGTAGTTTAAATACAAGCGGCAAACGGAGAAATTTAATGATTACCAACGGACTAAGTTATACGTTTACTCTACGAACACCAACGACATGTAACTACAAAGATGTACGAGAATTCAATAAAATAAATAAAAGTCGAGAAGTATCTATTACATTGTACAAATTTTTATTTTCATTTATAAACAAAACCACAGTTTTTTATTTAGAATCCTAAATTTATCAGATCTTTATTTATATACTTTCAAATTAAAATATAAATTATACAAATCTTATTTGGAAAGTATAACTGTACTCAAACTCGCCTTCGTGGCGCTACCGCGCCACTTGATTCGCCTGCATTAACAGGATTATTGAATTTTATATGGAAAGCATAAAATTATTTTCTTTCGGCTGAAGCAGTTATAAATTATAATTTTGTTATACGTTATAATTATAAATTATAATCTTATATATTTATTTCTTTATTATTTTTTTATAATATACCTAGTCTGTGTTTTTGATATTGAACGAATATAAAAATCAATATTTTATAATAGTCTACAACATTGTCATTTGGTAACGAAACTGTGCACTCTGATTGTAATTCGAGATACGATATAAGAAAAATAATTGAAATCGAACGTACGTATATACACATTTAATACATACATATGTATATACATCTACATTTTATTCTCTTTTTCCTCCAAATATGAATTAGTTTTTACATGTATAGTTTTTCTTCTTTCATGATTAAATTTCGAAAATACGAATATTTGGTTTCACCTTATTAGTATATTGACGTGATTTAAACTAAAGTTAAGCAAACAATATTTTTTATGTTAATAATAATGTGTAAGTTGCAGATAAGAACTTGAAAATATTCTTAACATCTTGAAAATATTAATTAATATATGTGAAACCATGTTTAAAATATTGAAGATATTAATTAACAATTCAATAACGTCAGTGATACGAAAATAATTTTTTAAAAGTACATACCAACCCTAATATTTTCAGAGGCTCAACGTAACTAAAAATGCTTTTTCTTACATAATTACGTTAAATACATGTCTCTCGTAAATATTTCATATAAATACAAACAATTGTATCTCACCAAAAGAAAAATAACTCCAAAGCATTCCTGCATAAATAAAATGCAAAATTTCAATCAGACAGCACAGCCACGCTACCGCTACCTCATTTCTTTTCTTACAGTATACCGCAACAGCAATTAATAGTTAGGATGCTTTGGTGTAAAGGTTGGCCCAGAGTGCGCACAGGTGCCGAGTCCAATATGGCAGGTTCTGATGCGCAGTGTAGGGGAGACCGAGGCTACTTTGAATACGGGGCAACTTCATAAAATTTAAATATCTTTTAAGATCAACGTCTTCTGTAATTTTTGTTACGGTACACTGAAATGGTCATCAAAATTGAACATGTTTACCGAAGAATACATGTCAATATATCAACAAAGGAAATTTCTTTCGGGAACTTACGATTTTTTAATTATTTTTTGTAACTTTTGCTAATGTGTAACAATCGTGTTAAATTTAGCTAACAAGTCATTCATTATACGAAAGTTCTTATTTATATAAAACTTATTAAGGAGGTTCTATCAGCATATATATGTCATACAAAACAAACAGTTTTTACTACAATTTAATCTCATATAATGATATGAAAGTCAATATATTATAAAATAAGGAGTTTTTGTCTAATAAATTTTTTTCTTCTCATACCCTGCCGTAAAGTATTGTATCTATTCCTCGTTGTTAGGGAATAAAAACTTGCTTCGCTCGGGCTGCAAATTACGCAGGCGCCATTAGTCGGGAGCAAAAGAAGAGACTAGCATTCGTGTCGCAATTTCCAGAAGTGAGGTTATGTGACGTTTTCGACATTGAAATCGGGAATTATAAACACAAATAACTTTTCGCCTGCTTTACTCCCTTGCTGAGTAATATGCTATTATCGAAATTCTGATATTGTAAAATTAGATATCATAAACTAGGGAAAAATTTGACAAAACAGTGGAGACTTTTTTGTTCGTTATCCGATTTTAATTTTAGAGGTCTCATTTAGTTCCTTGAAAAATTTCAGGGGGATTTACCCATATAAAAATTGTATATCATCGGATAACCTGCAAAGTTATGTTCGATTATTTATAAAATACCATGTACGAACTTGTGAACAATTCGACGTAACTTTGCACATTATCCGATGATATACAATTTTTATATTGATAAGTTCACCTGAAATTTTTCAAGGAACAAAATAAGACCTTTAAAGTTTAAATCGGATAACCAACAAAAAAGTCTCCAATGTTTTGTCTAGTCTTTCTTTAGTTGTCAATAACTACTTTTGCAATAACGGAATTTCAATAAAAAAATTATTTTTTAGGTAGACGAGGATACCTTGTTATATAATACATTGACTCAAATATCATTAAGAGTGATTAAATTATAGTAAAAAATATTTTTACTTTGAGGTCAATATGATGACAATAGAACCTTCTTAAAACAAAGATTTCGACGCCTCAAGCGACTTGATTAGTGAATATATAAGTTAGTTAACTATTCCCAAAAAATTCTTGTAGGTTCCCAGACGGAAATCGTTTTAGCACATAAAAATTAGAAAGTATTTATAACTGTTTATAAAAATTTATAAAGGTCGGAATTGAGACTATGTATAATATCTATAAACTGTTATAAATAATTATAAACAGTTATACATTTTTTTTTAACTTTTTCTTTTCACCGCAAACAAAGAAATATTATTATATCGTGCAAAAAAATTTATAACTATTTATAACTGTTTTGAATTATAATTTACTTCATATAACTATTTATAATTTTAATATCTTCTTTCAAATTCTGAGCTATATATAAAATTTTTCATGTGCCCAAATTCCACATATTGAAAAAATGATAATAACAGTTATAATTTTTTTTATGTGCCTATACTTCACGCATCGAAAAAATTGAAAAAAATTTATAACTGTTAAAAATTTTTATCGACTAATAATTGCAGTTCATATTCCATAATAACTATTATAAAAGTCTCAATTCCGACCTTTATAAACTATTATAAATAGTTTTAAATAGTTTCTATCTATTATTTTCTTTCATAACTAGTTATATACAGTTATTCATACAAGAATATTTCCGTCTGGGTTGGAGCTACTTCATAAAAACACTTGCCTACTATATTTATACACTGTAAACACCATTTTTTATGTAAAAAATACTTTCTCTACTATCTTAAATGAGTTACATTGGTTGTTAAAGTTTCCGAACAATCGGAAACAGGAATAAAGTAAAAGGTGATTTATTCCAGTTTCCCCATTTAAATACATGTAATTTATGTAATTTCCCCAAGGTTGGGACAATTACGTAAAAATAGTTTATTTAAATAATTACAGTCAAATAATAATAATTGCAAATATACAGACCTAAAAGAATTTGTTTAGCTAACCAAACGCCTAAACTTGATAACCACCGATCATAAAAATGATTTTAAAAAAGATAACAACTAAACAGTTTTAAACAGATAGTTTTCAAATCAGCCCCGGTGTCCCCTTGAACATGCAACATACATGTGCGTTATCTCTGGATACCGGCATTACCGACACAGGTGTATCGCGCATGTCTGTTACATGTAAACTGCGCACCTCAAACTCGCCGTATTGGACTTGGCACCCGTGCGCCATCTGGGCCAAGCTTTGCACCGTCGTATTCTAATAATCCAAAGCTACACAGTAAAAACGGTTTCTTATGAAAGAAGGAAGATTGACAGAATGAAGCCGACCAATCATAAACATTCCGATAAATCCGTTTCGGTTTCTACAAGTCGATAGCCACCTGTCGCTTATTTTAAATTTGTTCAAGTTGTATATGTAAATATATACGAGATACATAAAACATCTCGTGATTGTAATATTTAACACAATTTAAAGGGGCATGTAATTTAATTATTTTATAGTAAATATTAGTTGTGAGAATTTTGATGCTTTGGGCCATTGAATTCTTTTCAACGGCCCTAAGCAGAAAAAGCATTTTTTTTTCGGAAATAAGCGTCATCATAACCTCACTTTCGATCACTAATAATCCAAATTTTCTGAAACTCAAGGGAATTTAGTATAAAATTACAAGAGAAAGTTACTATTAAGTATGTTTTCATATAAAGAATGCTTTTTGCACAAAAGTTGTACATAAAATTGCTTTGATGTAACATCAGTTTGAAAAAATATGCTGCATAGGACATAGGGGGTTAGAATCGGAAGCGAATCGGTCGATTTCGCGGAAAGGCTGTGATTGGTTGGCCATTTCGGTTTTGCTATTCCGGTTTTGTGTAGGCCATGGGACAGCACTCAGCAGCCTCAGGGCTGCGCGGGCTGCATACTCACCGTAGTGCTCGTTGGGCGATAGGCAGCGGTAGTGATTGTAGGGCGTGCTAAGGTCATCCTCGTCGATGACGCCGACGCCGCGACGCGGCCTGCCTCGGAACACCGAGCTCGAGACAGAGTTGATCGAGCTGGTCGAGGCGCCGAGCAACGCAGCTGCGACCTCCGTCGCCGAGACCGGCGTACCTGTTGACCATTTAATAAAGCCTGTTAGTTCATTGGGACCCTTGCTGTGCTTCACCACCCTTACGGAATTAACAATACACCGCTTTCTCATCGCTTACTACCACAGAGACCGATCATAAATTATCCCAAATTTCTTTACATTTCGTATCATTGTTTTAAGGGGCTAGTATCCCTATAAATTTTATTTTTGTATTTTTTTATGTTAAAGAAAAAAGTAAGGATTTAGAGTTTTAAAAACAAAGAATATGAAAATTATACATTTTTAATTAAATTACCCTCTGATATACCTCCAATCCATTAGCATCCTGAGATGGTTTGGTTTTGAACAGTTTTTGCTTTCACGAAACTGTTCGAAACCAAACCATCTCAGGATGCTAATGGATTGGAGGTATATCAGAGGGTAATTTAATTAAAAATGTATAATTTTCATATTCTTTGTTTTTAAAACTCTAAATCCTTACTTTTTGTGAGGATCTAAAAGCAGCAAAAGATATAGAATAAAAAACGATAAATATCATAGGATCAAAATAAGATCTAAAACGATCAATTTAAGCTGTAATACTTAAATTGGTTAATCGGGTTAGTTTGGAGGCTACGTGAACGCAAAAAATATTTGAAGCCAAATATCTAAGGACACTAATAGATTTGAGATCTGTCTGAATGTTATTTGATTAGAAAATTTATTTTTTTTCATATTTTTTGTTTTTAAACTCTTATTACTTACATTTTTATTTTACAGCGAAAGATACAAAAATAGAATTTATAGGGATACTATCCCTTTAAATAAACATTCATGAAATTATTTAGCTAATCTATAGTATTACTTTTCACAATCTTAAAATTATTCAGAAATACCTATCGAGTTTTTATTAAATGCTCGAAATTTCATTTAATTTCGGAAAACTTTGCCAAAATCAGCTTAGAATGCATTAGCCGTATCTAACCTTTCAAATATTGTTGCGTGGAAAAATACGTAAATACGTATTTTCTTTAAAGGTCATTATTTTTTAAAACTAATATATACGATTTTGTTTGAAATTCTCAGCTAAATTAATATTTACGTTAATAAATATTCGTATGTTTTGTGTTTTTACATTTGATTACAATGAGCATAGAATGGTGACGTTTTCTTTTAAATCTCATCAATGGGATACAATAAATTTAATCACTGTCAATAAAAATAAATAAAATACATCGTCTATCACTAATAATCAAATAGCAAATTACGTTAAATACGTACACCCAACAATTAAAATAACTTTTTATATAGTGAGGTATTTTGCTTTCTGCTAACTGGGATTTCCTATATATTAGAAGGTATATAAATCTTTTGTAATCTTAGGATTTCTATGTAATACGTGGTAAAATATCCCCGCCATATTTAAAGTTATTTTTAACACACCCAGCCATAAAGTACGTACTTTATCCCCGCCGAGTCGGGAATAAAGCGCTACATTAAATCCCTACCCCCACTCTAGTCCCCGCCGCTACGCGCATGTGCCCTCACCTTCGGCTCAGGCACAAACAGCGCGTGGCGCGGCGGGGACTAGAGTGAGGTTAGGGAGTTAATATGTAGCACTATTTTCCCTTTTCGGCGGTGAACGAGTACGAACTTTCTGGTAGATATATTAAAAAATTGTATATTGCACGCGTGAATAAACTGAGTCAGTAAATGCCTGCGTGTGGTTTGACGCCCGAGCGGAGCAAGCAAATAATATACTATTTTACCGTTGGGTATACTAATTTAAAATAGTTTAAATAATAATTTATTTATTCTTAGTGAATATACTATAATATGCGCAGTGCTTTTACCGTTACGTGTTGCATCTTTTATTATTTTTATAGAAATGAAAACCACTTTTTTATATTTTTTTCCACGATGAACGTAAATGATGCTATCCTTGGCGGCAAAACACTGCACATATGATCATATATTGGTTTTATTAAGAAATTTCTTTTAGTTATCAAGAAATTGTAAAAAGCAACTGTTTTTGAAAGTAATTTTCACACCTCAAATAGCTAAATTGACACTTAAAACAAGATGTGTCTAACATTGTTTAATGTACTACAGCATATCACAGAATGAAGAAAATCGGTGAGCTACGCCTCGGGTCCTCTCTTATAAGACCGATTCTTGATCAACACTTATTTTTATTAAAACATATTAGCTATAAAGGCCTTTATAGGCAGACTAGATAGTACTAAACTATACAAAATTCGACAAATCCACACAGATCTAAATAGTTTTCTCAATAATAATATGTACATATAAAATCTGTGAGGTTATATTATTTATTGTACACAACTTTTATTGTAAAAATTAATGTTAAAAAAAGTTTATCATGCAAGTTTTCATTTATAATAATAAGAACTACAGATCTATTCATACTATTTACATATAAAAGTAGTCAGAAAGCATATCTAACCTCAAAAACGAAAATTTAGAAATAGGGGAGGGTGGGGCATAGCGAGCAGGGCAGCTAAGTTTGGCACCTCAATATTATATACATTGACGAATGCTAAACATTTTATTTTTATGGATACTTAACCAGAAATGCTTCTAATGTTTTTCTCTGAACTTATGACATAAAAAAAGCGTTAACAATTATTTTGGCAATTTTGAAAATCGGAGCTTAAAAAAAGGTTGGAGTCATTTTTCATTCTCTTGGCGCAAGTCAAAATAAATCGTTTTTTTAAATGAAACCAAACTTATTTGATAGTTTGAGTTTTCAACTTTCGACCCCTGTTTTTTTTTCATCTAAAAATTTGTATAAATAATTTAATAAACAATTAAAAATTGTATTAAAATGGGGCGACCCAGTGCACTGCGATCGCGGTTGCGCGGAGCAATCAGCTGATAAACATTAACCTGCAAATCGCAAACGGAGCAAGATGGGTTAATTTACGTGTGAAATAATACCTGATTCATCAATTTTAAATACCCAAACAACTTTTTTAAATGGTCAGCCACTTCAAATTTGTTACCTAAATGAAAATAGTATTAAAGATTTAAATTTAAATTTATTGTGATTAAAAGAAAATTATAAGTGTAACATACAAGTATTACATTGTGTTTTATGTCTTTCTATTATAAAAAGTTAAAAATAATTATCTAAAATGTACTTGTTTATTAAAATGTAATTATTTACAAAAGTGTAATAATTTACTAAATATAATTATTTATAAAATGTAAAAAAATTATTCATCTTTAAGTAAATGACAATGTATTTGATAATATTTGCTTAATCTTTGTTATACAATTTATAAAAAATAAAATTTCGTTGTTAAAAAATTGTTATTTTTTATTATTTTATTCATTAAACCATTCGTTCATTAATAATTATTCATTTCAGTACTAAAAATATATTTAATAATAGTTCAAGATGACAGTGCTATTTGTGCCCCACGCCATGCCACGTTCCACCCGCCAGTGGGGTAAGTAGAGCATTTTCGATGATTTCACTTTTCGATTTTACACAACACAAATTACAATTGAAAAAATTTTTTTTTTATCTTTAGTGAAAGTTAAGGTTCTACGCGTGCCCCACCATCCTCTAATGATCCTTGTATATGAAAAGCAGTGATCGCAAAATAATGTTATTGAATGATTTAGTTCTTTCTTGAAAAGTAATATATAAATAATAATAATATCATACGTACAAATATGTAATTTATGACATGTTTTATTTAAAACTAGAATTATAATTTCAGAGCTGCAAATAATTTTTTATCTATATATGAATTCTTAATGCATAAACTGCTCATCCATGGCAACATTTTCAAAGGCAAACACATTAGTTGAATACATGTAGATGATAATTTTCTTTATAAGTAACAAATTATTATGTTTTAATTGGCTATAGATGGCAAATAAAAGTGTTTGATTATAAATTAATCGCAGTAGAAAATACAAAAATAGAATATATATAATAAATCGTCTAAATAAATCTAATTCTAATACATTATTTCTTTTTAAGAATAAAAAATGAATCAGTTGATAATAAATGTGTGTAGAAATAGTATTTCTTACATAAACCATACAGGTATTAAATTCAAGCCTGCATTTAGGATGGAACATAATTAAATGTAACGAAACTAATTTTACATAAACAAACTAAATATATGCGCTAATATAATACTTTATACAGTTATTTGGATATTGAGATTATTTTCTTATTTTGATTGTTTAATTTTAATATATATGTGCAACATAATATTGTTATTGAGTTCTTAAATAAAAACCTCGATGCATGTGAAACTTGATAAACTTAATTTTGGAGATTATTTACATTTTTAAGTAAATACTTAAATTGGTAATAGGTTAACAATAACATGTAAATATCTTTAAATCAAAATAATACTTAATAGAGTATGCTTCTGTTTCTCAAAACATAACCTTTAAGTGGTTGTTATTGTCATAATTTTGCTTATGTAGTTTTATCGGAGAAAATAATATGGGAAAGTAGAAGAGACGACCGTTATACGCCTTTATAGTAACTATCTAGTTTGCCTACATAGATCTACACAGCGCGAGATTATTCTACATAGATCTGTAAAGGCGACGGGATGAATTTCTACCAGGGATGCTAAATACTTTTTACTATAAATAAATATTTTCAACCAGTTCATTGTTATATTTTATTATGACAAATTATGACAAATGGAGGCGCGGAGGGCAAAGCCCCCGCCAGAGGGTTAGGGGGAGGGGCTCCGCCCCCTGCAAAAATATACTTATAAATCATTTAAGAAAATTAAAAATTATACAAATATTTTCAATTAAAAAGAATTGACCAATTCTAGACTTTTTCCAATTTTTCAAATCTTTAATTGTTAAAATTTTCTTAATTTTCAAATTTTCTAGTTTTTTAAATTTTCTTAATTTTTAAATTATTTAGTTTTTTTAAATTTTCTAGTTTTTTCAAATTTTCTTTTTTTTCAAAATTTCTAGTTTTTTCAAATTTTCTAGTTTTTTCAAATTTTCTAGTTTTTTCAAATTTTCTAGTTTTTTTTTAAATTTTCAAAATTATTCAAAATTTTTCACATACTTTTTTCACTTTACACACACATTAATACTTTACACACGCATTAATACTTTACGTACACTTGTGTGAAAAAGATCATTTTACGCACCGAAATTTGCACTTTACACACGGACTTTACACACACTGTAGCAAGAAACTCATTATTATTTTTTAAGTGAGGACCTTCACATATTTGGCTATGAAATCATCATTTAATCTTTTCTTCTTGAGCATATTGTTTAATACTTAAGTTAAAACTTCATAACATGATTAGCAATCGTCTGCTTTATATTATACGAAATGCGTATTAAAATATTGTGTACAAAACATCTATTTCCTGTAATTCATATGGACAGATAGAGTGGCTACATAAAATTGTAGCACGTGTAGCGCGCCTGACATGCCTAGGATTGAAAAAATGAAAAAGAAAGGCCAGAATATGTCTTGGTTTCTTGAAGCAACTATATCGTACTCACCCAGCGTCATGGAATTATCTCCTGAGGTGCTCTTGGTGGCGGTGGCGCTGGCGTAGTCGGGCGTTGATCTCGTACCGGTCGTCTCTCGGCAGAAGGGTTCGATCGCGTCCGTACCTGCACCGCCGACCGAGCGCATCGAAAAACTCGCCCCCAGGATTCCCCGCTCGTCGTGCACCGATACGCTCACTCGCTGCAGTCAAGGATGACACAGAATAGTTTTCATTTTGCTATAATAGCCCAAACTAAGAAAGATCAGCTGATACACTACGTGACAAATCATCTGATATTTTGAAAAATCCATTTAAAAACGATTTCACTATTTTCAGGACTACCAAATACATGCTACCATCTTGATGATAACATTCAAGCTGAATGATTAAGCTACGATATTTGAGTTTTATTGATCCCCTTTAAAAATATCAGGTAATTTGTTAGTAGATTCGTAGGCTGACAAATCACCTGTAATTTTCTAGTGGGACTGATAAAAAAAAAATTGTAACTTAGTCCCCCAGAGGTCGAGTTAGAATGTTATCATTGAGCTGGTAGGACCTATGTTTTGATGCTTAGTACTTGACTAAAAATTATTTAGTAAGATAATTATTAGATATATTTTAAAAAATTAACATAATTATATGCTTATCAAACTATTGAATCCATTAATAAAAATTGAAAAATGCCTAAAGCAAATTTGCTATTACGTTAAAATGAGTCTTTTAAGACAGTTAAAAAAATATTGATCGTTTCGTTCAATGTAGAATTCATTTTAAGCAAAACTCAGGCTTTTGAAAAAAATTATGAAACAAATTTATGTCACATGTGTTATATAGAGCGAACATTGTCAGCTGTGACTCTTCTATATCTACCCTTTAATAGAATCTTGATTTAATTTTTATCATTAAATAATATTGATCTTACTACGTAAATAAATATTGTACAGTATGTAAAAATAGAGAAAAATATTTTCTATCCATTACACTTTTATAAATTGATCTGCCATTTATTGATGGATTAAATTCAATCCACTCTGAAAGTTAAAGCGATACTCTAAAGCTTAGACGTAGAAATGGCATTATTGATGGAAATTAATTTGATAAACTCATAATTATGGAAATAAACTCATAGCAAGTTTTTGCTTTCTCAAAGAGGAAACTTTGTGATAGTAAAAAAAGGTTCGCTAAAAACATGTTAGAAATATTTTTCGAGACTTACGGGGGGTACTCTTTTACCAAAAAATCGAAATATTTCTTATTACATATTTTTTATGCTAATAGTTTGATGAACATTTTGAGACCTGCTGGATGTAAAAAGTTCCTTGCGCAACACATGACCATGTATATTTTTGAAACTTGTAGAAAATATAGGTTAAAGTATTGTGAAAAGAAGTTCATATTTTTTTAGGTATTTTGATGTTAAATGTTTTATTCATCAATTGTAAGTTTTGAAACATGCAGTTTTTCTATATTTTTTTAAGTTCAAAAAACTTTCATTTATTTCAGACCATTAATTGAGTTTAAACATTTTCAAAAAAATTAACTTTTTTTCATTTTAAAATAAAAAATGTTCTAGAATTTTTAAAAATGGAATTCATCAAATTTGTATGCGTAAGGAACTTTTCTAAATACCATTGTTTTTATTACAAAAATGTGTATTTTCTCTAATAACTATCAAACAAATTTTAGTGAAAAATTCTCAAAATTTGTTTACAACCTTCTTTAATTATGACACAAACAGTTACGTAAGTTGTAATATTTTTATCAAAAGGGAGAGATTTTTAAAAAACAGTGGAGTTCCCCCTCAAGAAATCAAAATACACTATTTTTAGAAAATGCCTGTATGAAAAATCGAAGAAATTGGTATCAAATGTTTAGATTTATCGAAGCCTTTATATATATTATTATCATCAAATGAATTTCCTAAAATGGAAGATTGGTATTATGGGTTTTATGAGTCTCGCTTTAATTTTTAAAGTGGAATAAAATTAATTCAATCAGGATCAGATAAAGGAGGAATGCCCATGACGACTCCCGTGAGGGAACATATGAGAGCAATACCTCAAGCAACACTATCTTTTAAAGTTCATTTAAATATAAATTTTAAACAAACATTCGACTTTCTTAAGTGCAATGGCTTAAGGAAAGGCTAAAAAAAATAATATATATAGATTGTCCTATCTAAAGCAATGTATAATGTCTAACCATACTCGGAAAATTCTACGTTTCCCTTTAACAAATCAAATATTATAAATCTGTGGATATATCTTTATTTCGAAAAGTGAAGTGGATAAAGAGTATTTTTCTTTATTTTTATGTATTGCACAAAAGACCGACGCTGTGGCGGAGTGGCGGAGCCGCACCTCAGGCGATCGGCCAAGTTAAGTAGCGTTGGGCGCGGCTACTTCTTGGATGGGTTACCACCAGGGAACCCTGTGGGCAATGCAACTTCGTTCGATCGTTTAGGTAATGTTTCACACTCAACTAAGTGAGCGGGAGGTGTGGGATGGTCGGGTTCGGTGTTCTCTAAGCCTACGGAATGTGACATAGACATACAATTCGAACATGTCAAGTACACCGACCATACCGGAGCTTGCTTTCTTCTGATAAAGGTGTTCCCCGCTACAAGGGCATAACCCTGGGCGAATGCGGGATGTGACTATATTTAGGATAAAGGTTTGGAAAAATAGGTACAAAGAAAAAAATAGGAATGAGACACTTGCTAGGTCAAGTGGCTGCAGGTGGATAATCCCCGAGAAAAATAAATGTATAGCACAATATTTATTTATACCTACAAATAGAATCAATATTATTCAAGAAAGACGCGGCATTAGTCTTAATTGAATTATAAAATGATTATTTATAAAACAGTGAAAATTAATTTAAAATATGTTCGCTTTACACGCACGTGGGCGTCTTTGAGGCTCACAGTTTCATCGGGTAAACTATATAAACAAGCAATATGAACAAACTTAAACTGCTAGAATCTTTAATTCATAAAAAACAATTTTTAACACTTTTAAAACATTGTTAATAATGTTACAGTTGATTTTTTAGAGAAAATAATTATTTTTAATTACTTTTGCTTTCTCATAGCTGAAGCTTTGTGATTGTAAAAAAGAAGTTGGGCTAAAATCATTATAAACATGTTTTGAGACATTAGGAATCGAATATATAAATTATACGTAGGAAGCAGTAAAACTTTTATTCCTGAAAGTTTTAATACAACTTTTGTTGATGCAAGCCTTCGGATCAAGTAGACACCAAAGTCGAGGGATACGTTTTAAAACAATTTGTACCGTGGTTTTTCGTTACACTGTTTATTTATTAAACTTTTGCTCGACACTTTACCGAATTTATCTATATTAATGGGCGCCAGGTAAAGCGCGGCTAGATCTGCACGAGCCTTTTCCCAGAGGAAGTTCCGTGAAGTGGAAAATCAGGAATGAATAATTATATAATAACTACACAAAAATCTCACTCTTTAAGTACCTAGGCTTTATTATTGTCCACAATATATAACGGTCGCCAAATTTACAATTTTCGCGCAACTAACCGGTCGCTATACAATATGGCTACACTAGCCCTCGCACGCGTCTCCCGCGACGACCAAATCACCACGTTTCCCGAGTTTCCCCGAATATCGCGTAATTCCCCCCACACTACTATTCGTAATTTTCAAGCTGGCCCGATGCGCACTGATTCGAAACGATGGCGACTATATATATATATATATATTATGTATAAAGGGGAACTTTATAATTACCACTCTCTGTATAAATGCCGAGGGATGTTCGATAATTATAGTCCACTCACCGTCGCTCGACTGTAGTCGCCTCGCTAGAAGTCTCGAGGTCGCTGCCTCGTGGTCGCTATTAGCTCGCGAACCCGCCTGGAAATCCCTCTAATCTCCCTTAGCGCGCGTCTCGGATCTCCTACGCGACCAATAACTCTCGCCGATTTCCTTGTAGCGCTCCTTGTTCCTACTCTTTTTCAAACTCGTACTGCTAACTTTCTCTCTGCCGCTTATGTCCTCGCGGTCTTATAAACGTGAAAGGTGCTCGCAACATGCGTCTATATCCTACAACGGGCGGACAGGCAATCCTCGCTACGTACGTCTGTATTCTCTAACGGGCGGGCAGGCAATGCTCAAAATCGGAGAGGGCGGAAATCTCTCCCAAATTTTCAGCTCTTCTTCTCGACCACCTTCAGCCCATACACTTGTTACTTCCGCCCCTTTCTTCTCGGTGATTGGCCTTGATTTTCCCTAAATGCGAAAATCAAGGCTAAGTCTGCGGCAATTTGAGTCGCTAATCTTCATTGGTCCGCTCCGCGATTGCCGCCCTGCCCACGAAGCGCGGGCAATATGAATCGCTAAATATACACGCGCGGGCAACCTGGCGTATATATCTATATCGGGCGCTTTCGGTTTTGTCACCGCCGGACCATCACTCTCTCTCTCTCTCTCTCTCTCTCTCTCTCGTGGCTACAGCCGAGATGGTGTGCCTCGAGGAAGCCGCCGCTGCTGCTGTGAATCCTCTCTCCTCCCGCGTCTGCGTGCATCGGGAGACAGGGCGGTCGCGCGCACATGTATGTGTGTGTGTGCGCGGGCAGTGGCTCATTATCCTCGAGAGGCGAGGAAGAAAAAGCAAGCGAGAGAGATTATGTTTAGTCACGGACTGATCCCCATCACTAGCGACCCCCTTCTTGACCCTCCTGATGGGTCCTGCAATAACTGCTGGAAAAGGCTACACATTGCAAAGAATTGCCTATGCCCCAAATAGCACAGTTGGTGTCATAACTGCGGCCGACGTGGCATAGACCTGTCCACCTGCCCCCGGTGTGAACGCGCCCCATCGGGAATGGATTAAGTGACGCTATGGAAAAGGAGCCATTCCAAGAGGAGTTAAACTTCGCAGCGATCCTCTGTCAGCTCCTTCAAGGGAGGTAGCGACCCAACAATGACTACAAAGATGATGAGCGACCCTGGGTTTTACCAGGAACTACCGATAGCGACCCAAGGAAGAGTAAAAGAAGCGTGGGGGTGTTAGGTCAATGCTGCATGAGGGAGAGAGTCACCCAGTACGGAGTAACACCTCACTAGGAAGAATCAAGAACAACCACATCATTAGCGACCAAGAATTTATAGAGAGTAGAGAGAGTAGTGAGCGCAACATAGAAAAAAAAACTCGAGAAGAAAGAGAAATGTAGAGAATAGAGAGAGTGGTGAGAGCAACAAAATTCGAAAAGAGAGAGAAAAGTAAAGAATAGAGAGAGTGGTGAGAGCAACAAAATTCGAAAAGAGAGAGAAAAGTAGAGAATAGAGAGAGTAGTGAGAGCAACAAAATTCGAGAAGAGAGAGAAAATTAGAGAATAGCGAGAGTAGTGAGAGCAACATAGAAAAAATTCGAGAAGAGAGAGACAAAGTAGAGAATAGAGAGCTTCATGACGGCGGCATAGAGAACTTTAGAGAACTCAGGGAAAACAGAGAGAAGGTGGAAAGAAACGAGAGCGAATTAGCGACCATGAGAGAGAGCAGAGTGGCGATATTGGAGCAAGCAGTCAAAACTACTCTCAACAGAGCATCCAGCGACTCCTACGCCAGGTGACCGAAAGAGTGACAACCTTACCGACCCTCGAATGGTCCGACTTAACGGAGCTCAATCCAACAGCTGACGAGCAGAAGGATTTCGAGCACCTAGCCCTTGAATGAGAGGCGGTCGACCTTCTGGAAGAAGGGTCACAGGTGTCCACTCCCTCGTTGGAGGGCCCCTCCTCCTCTGTTACAGACTTAGATGTTGGGGTGCCCACATCTAGTCTAGGGGGGGGGGGGGGGAAGAGCAGCGTACTACGTACGCCGGAGGCCGACCAACTGGAGGTTCCGGAACCAGACGAAGACGAAGTCGCAGGTATGAGTGCATGAACTGCATCTTCACGAAGGTAATACTAGGTGGTAGGCCATACAGAGCCCTAATTGATGGAGGAGCCACGGTCTCCCTAGTAGGACCAGCGATAGCGGCTGAGTTCAAAGACCGATTGCGACCAGCAAACTCTGTTATAAGAAGTGTGTTAGGTGGAACAAAGAAAGTATTGGGGGTATCTGGACATCAACCTGGAATTGGATGGCAGATCAAGGAAGCTAGCGGTAAGAACCGTAGATCCTTGCGACCACAACATTTTACTTGGACAGGACCTTACCACCCCATGGGACGATTAATGTAAGATACGGCAGACGGATGTGGAAGACTAATGAGGGCCCGTGGAAGCAATCTTGGGACGACGAGGAAATTGAAGCGACCCCAGCATACGCCAAATGCGCAGGCATTACCGAGGCAGACGACGAGCATGCCTGGAGAACCCCAGAGCTCGCAGCTTTGCTAAAAGCTTAGCTGGTGAGATAGTGTCGAAAGCCTTGCTGTAGTCGAACAGTAAAAGTAATGTTAGTAATCTGTTGTTAATCCCTGTCCTTACGTCTTCTGTCAGTTTGAGTAGATCAGAGAGAGAGATAGAGAGAGAAAGAGAGAGATACCGACACGGCTGTCGACAGCATGGGGAGAGCTAGCAGCCGCCGCGCCGCTGCCAACTGTGATGGTCCGGCGGTGACAAAACCGAAAGCGCCCGATATAGATATATACGCCAGGTTGCCCGCGCGTGTATATTTAGCGATTCATATTGCCCGCGCTTCGTGGGCAGGGCGGCAATCGCGGAGCGGACCAATGAAGATTAGCGACTCAAATTGCCGCAGACTTAGCCTTGATTTTCGCATTTAGGGAAAATCAAGGCCAATCACCGAGAAGAAAGGGGCGGAAGTAACAAGTGTATGGGCTGAAGGTGGTCGAGAAGAAGAGCTGAAAATTTGGGAGAGATTTCCGCCCTCTCCGATTTTGAGCATTGCCTGCCCGCCCGTTAGAGAATACAGACGTACGTAGCGAGGATTGCCTGTCCGCCCGTTGTAGGATATAGACGCATGTTGCGAGCACCTTTCACGTTATATAAGACCGCGAGGACGTAATCGGCAGAGAGAAAGTTAGCAATACGAGTTTGACGAAGAGTAGGAACAAGGAGCGCTACGAGAAAATCGGCGAGAGTTATTGGTCGCGTAGGAGATCCGAGACGCGAGCTAAGGGAGATTAGAGGGATTTCCAGGCGGGTTCGCGAGCTAATAGCGACCACGAGGCAGCGACCTCGAGACTTCTAGCGAGGCGACTACAGTCGAGCGATGGTGAGTGGACTGTAATTATCGAGCATCCCTCGGCATTTATACAGAGAGTGGTAATTATAAAGTTCCCCTTTATACATAATATATATATTGTCGCCATGTGCTCGGAGGCAATGGCGTAAATGCGTTGGTGGTGTGACACCATCGTTTCGAATCAGTGCGCGTCGGACCGGCTTGAAAATTACGAATAGTAGTGTGGGGGGGATTACGCGATATTCGGGAAGACTCGGGAAACGTGGTGATTTGGTCGTCGTGGGAGACGCGTGCGAGGGCTAGCGTAGCCATATTGTATAGCGACCGGTTTGTTGCGCGAAAATTGTAAATTTGGCGACCGTTATATATTGTGGTCAATAATAAAGCCTAGGTACTTAAAGAGTGAGATTTTTGTGTAGTTATTATATAATTATTCATTCCTGATTTTCCACTTCGAGGAACTTCCTCTGGGAAAGGGCTCGTGCAGAGCTAGCCGTGCTTTACCTGGCGCCCATTAGTATTGATAAATTCGGTAAAGTGCTGAGCAAAAATTATAAATAAATAGAGTAACCAAATACCACGTTACACCATACAAAAACGGAATGCTTTAATGAAGAGGTTGCGCATAATTATTGGATTATTTAATCATATATTATTCATTTGTGTACTTTTGTTTGATTCAAACTCGAGGCATCGCGATATTTCTTAGCATATTCATGTGAAACTAAAGTTGCACCACGGGATCGAGCAGACAATTTTTACTAGTTTTTGATTTTTTACTCAAAATAGAAAGTATTTGACATTTTGAAAATTTGGGATAAAAATTGCTAATGCTAGCCCGACCTTACTATATTTTTTTTAAATTATCATAATGCCCTGGTACTTTGTAAAATAAACAGGACAGAAAATGTTCATTTTTTTGAGATTCACCCACACATCAATATGAGCAAGGAAAAAATTGTTTTCTTAAAAAGAAAAGGTTTTTAAAAAATGTGTTGTGTCTCGAAGGCGGCCCGCACGCATGCTCATTGGTCAACCCTTTTAGCCATACATTATTGTACTAGGCCAATTTTTATGAAACTTTGTACATAAGAATTTTTTGGGTCGTTGATCACAAATATCAAGTCAGATTTGAATATGGCGCATAACGACCTCGAAAATCCAGAAAATTATAGAAAAATTACATCACATACACGATAGACTATGGTTCAAAGGGTCAACGCATTGCATCATAAGCCATTACAAAGAATGAAAAACGAAACGTTGAAATACACCGGTCACCGCAAGTACCACCCTCACCTTCATCAAAGCACCGGCCGGCGGAGCGCTACTACCCGATGTGCCCTTGTCCATGGATGACTGCTCGCTGTGGGCGAACTTGGCGGGCGAGGCGTGGCCGGTGCTGGCCGACGTCGGGACCGCGGGCAACGAGACCGCGACGCTGCACTCAGCCGAGCTGTCGTCCTCCGTCGAGTTCAGGGTGGGCAGCTGGCCCGCGGTCAGCTGGGCAGTTAAGCTCGAGCTGGACTCACACGGCTGTTGTGGTTGTTGCGGCTGCTGCTGCTGCTGCTGCTGCTGCTGCTGTTGTTGTTGTTGTTGTTCGGTGGTTTGCAGGTTTTCGAGGATCAAGATCTCTTCGATTCTGCAAATTTATACGCAATAATGGAGATGTATTTTTATTAAATATTCTATTAAGTTAAAGCAGTCAACTGTGAACTGCATCGAAACATTTGCTGAGTTGCCACTGAGAAGTACTCAATTTTTACTATTGCGATTGGTGAAATTTTGTCCAATTAATTAATGAAATTCACTGCATATGAAATGTTGTCAAATAGAATAATTGAGCATTTACTACTTCCGAGTAATAATTCAGCAAACTGATTCGATCAAGTAAAATTTTCACTATTTCAACTTCAAAGAGTACGATTGAAGTATATTATTATGGGACTGTAAAATCAATTTTCACCACACTGCGCGTAAAGTGCTGACTGTACGCCCTCTCAGCAGGCCGTACAGTACCGCATGGACTGCCTAGGGAATAAAGTGACTTGCGCATGCGCGATGCGCCTTTTTCCGCTCTCGACTGCGTCTCGAGCGGTAAAACAGCGCGTCGCGCGTACACAAGTCACTTTACTTCTAGGCAGAGCATGGGGTACTGTACGGCCTGCTGAGATGCGTACAGTCATTTCTTTACGGGGGTGTGGTGAAAAGTAGTATACGCACCTCTGGAGTACAGTAGGCAAGCATGCACTGTGTGAAATGCCGACCTCGCTTCGCTCGGTCGGCAACGTCACACAGTGCGTACATTGCCCACTTTACTCCCTTGATGCATAATGTACTATTAAGAGCCTACGATCGCCATAGCTATAGTCAACCATTATATATAGTAAATGGGGAAAAGTTTCCACCGTACTTACACTGCCAAAAATATACTAAATGAAAATCCGAGAGGTGTGATCGCTTCCTTTTTACCTCTTCTATGGAGTGATATTATTTGGTAGTAATTCGTGATTTCTAGGATGTACTAGAAGAAAAATAAATTTCGAAGCGGTAAAAATTAAGAAGGTTGCAACTTTGAAACAAAGCTATTTTATTTCGTGACAACTTCACAGAGTTTCAGATGCTTCGAGCAAGAAGATTGTTGATCAACGAATGCCGAAGAAATAAGTATTTTTTACACTTATAATTGTTGTTTTATTTTAGAAATTAGACTTAGACTCATAATTTATAGATCAGTAGACTATTATTTATTATTTTTTTGTGAGAATATGCATTTATAAGTGGAGGAAACCGTCCTAAACTTTTCCTATCTTATAACCTGTAAAATAATGTCATACGAAGTTGCCGCACATGCATGCTCGCCGGACCTCGCGTTTCTTTCAAAATCCGTGATCTGTCAAATTTTTGCCGCCTGCAAATTTAGTTTTCTTCTAGAGCTCGCTAGAAGCCACGCATCATCACCAAACGATATCAATTCATAAAAGGGGCAAAAATGAAGCGATCGCACCTTTCGGCATTTGATTACGTGCGTTTTTTGAGAGTAAGTACGGAGCAAAATTTTCTCCATTTACTATATATATTAGTTGACTATAGGTATGGCGATCGTAGGCCCTTAAGGGGGTGTTCTACTTTGATGGTCAAAAAATGTAAGTATTTTCAGACATTTTACTTCTCGATGAAATAAACTAGTTCTTAGAGTCTAATAGTTGGTGATATCCATTCTGTAAGTAACCCACCTTTTGTCAAACAAAAAAGCCACTCTTTGATTACGATATATAATTTGGTTCATTGAGAAAGTGATCCTGAAAATATTTAGATATATTTTTTTGCCGTCAAAGTCAAAGTGGAATATCATTTGAATATTCAGAATTTTCGTCTCAAATCTTATCGATCATGCTATTCTTTTTATAATAATGTGCCTATTTACTTACAAAATTTCAAGCATAATTTCGAAATTTGAACTAATCCTTGTTATTTAAATAAAATTTATTGAGCAGTTTGATCTGTGGATTTTGTTCGAATTGAATTAGTTAGAGTATTGAAGTGTTTGCTTAAAAATTTTTATAATGGTGCATTATTATATAAGGAAAAATAATGATATATTAGTTTAACATAACGTAATCAATATATGTATAATTTGGTCGATAAGATTTGAGACAGGAAGCTGTAATTTTCAATGAATCTTAACATCTCCTCATATACATATATGAGGTAGCCCTTGAAAAATAACATACATGAGAATAATTATATTATTTATACGTATCATATCGTATATAGAAATATTTTATAAAGAGGCCCCGATGATTGGTTAAAGTAAATGAAAATATTTAAGTGCACAGAATCTTGTAAAATTCAAAATAATTTATTTTAATAATAGTTAGAGTACACATTATTAAATAAAGCAAGATAATGTGTAGGTATTAGAAATAAAGTAAAATAATTATGCTTACAAAATATGCTATAAGTAGTATTAGAAAATTTGATGTTTATAATAACATGTTAATTAACTGTCAATCATATTCTCATAATACGCGACTCTCCTTGTTAATTTAACTGTACTCGTTAGAATAAGACCCAAAACTTCTTTAATATTGCCATACAATCAAAGGTAAACTAAAGGTTTTACTGATTCACTTTTGAAACAAATTAAGTTTTACTGTAATCTGTGATTAATACGATAAGATATGATATCGAAGGTTTACAATATAGTTGTAGCGCTTATTATTGGATACAAATACTATACAAATATATAACGTATTATATATAAATGAAATTCAAGAAAATATTAGTATTTATTTATTGGAATGTTTGTACGATGTTAATACGAACATTCGTTTCTTAAAAATGATTTGAACGTCTATCTTTGATAAAATTTAGATGATTGCTTCTAACAGCAAATTGTAGACGAGATTTTTCGAGTGTCTCATACACTCTTTAACAAAAAATCTACTATATTTATTAGAACAACAGAAACAATTACTCCGCGGGCAAATACCCCTCCCAGCATTGGATTACACTGTTAATTCATAAAATATATAAATGTAATTAGCATTGAAAATTCAAACATTTTTCGCATTTATACTGCAAATTGAAATTTCTTTTTAGCAATAAAGGGAAAATCATTTTAAAGTAGGTTTCTGCTAAACTTATTACATCGCATTAATAGTTTTTCACTGTATTTATATGTAAGGCTCAGTCTTACAGAGAAGAGTCTACCTCTTCAAAGCAAGAAATATATAGGTCCTTTAATATTATAAATGTAAAGATTAAAAGCGTTTCGGCCTCAAGACTGCCAAAAAATGTTTGAATTTTCAATGCTAATTACATTTACATATTTTATGAATTAACAGTGTAATCCAATGCTGGGAGGGGTATTTGCCCGCAGAGTAGTTGCTTCTGTTGTTCTAATAAATATAGTAGATTTTTTGTTAAAGAGTGTATGAGACACTCTAAACATCTCGTCTAGAATTTGCTGTTAGAAGCAATCATCTAATTTAGTATTTATTATTAAATTCGTTATAATAAATGTATAACGTATTATAATATCAACATTATATAGATTTATTATTTATAATAATAATAATAATAATAATAATAATTTAAACAGTAAATATAAAAAAATATGTTTTGCAAAATTAAAGTCATATAGTGATATTTGTTTTCTTTCTCGTTGATTCTGCAGGTCTATTTCTTATTTTTTCTTTTTTGGGTTTTATTAACCTCTTGCGCTTCACCTACAATTACAATACTTTTATTAATTATTATAAGTAAATTGGGCTATACAATAATTATCAGGCTATATAGTAATGTACTATATAATAATTATGAATTATTATTATTAATTATAATTATTATATTAGTTTTGTACTATATAATAAAAACGCCAAAAAGCTAGGGCAGCATAAGATTTTTTTTATTAATGATACAATTTATTTAATATATATATATATATATATATATATATATATATATATATATATATATATATATATATATATATCTGCAATTTGTTTTTGTCGTCTTACTGGGGGAAAGTAGTTCATTACTTTTCTTACTCTCGAACTTTTTCGTAAAACTTGTGAACTATTCAATTTCTTTTCATTTGATTTTTTTTTTCGTGAAGAAATTGCAGAAACTTTATTTTCACTTGTAATTACTTTATTATCAGTTATATTATTTTGACGGCTAATATTTTTTGAATTTTGAAGAACAGGTTTAGAAATGCTTGATTCTTCGCCAGTTAACAAAAGTTGTCTCATACGAGATATATCATATTTTGATGCCTGAATCGCAGCAAACTTGTTATATTTTTTAGCACCATTAGTATAAGGATTGTCACTATCAGAATCAGACATTATGAAGTATAAGATTCACTTTTTTGCTCCAACAAGCAGACAAATTACGCAAATAATAAAGTTTGAACCTATCCACTTTGCCGCGCATATTCAACTGTTCGTCTGCGGTTATGACTATTATGTCACTTATATTATCGTTATTATCCTGAATCAGCTGTATCGCAACGTTTATATTTAGATGTAATTGCCTCTTGCAAGTGCGCGAATGTATTTTATAGCTACGTGAGGATGAATAATTTAACTTTCAAATTGATTATTCAATAAAAAGTTATTTTAATTATAAATCTTTGGCGATATAAGGCATTAAATTTTGTCCCATTTACAAAAAAATCTTATTTTCTATATATGTAGCCTCAAAAGCAAAATTATTTATTATTTTATGCAATTATGAATTACTTTTTAAAGTTGAGTACACATTTTTTAAAAACTCTTGTATAGTAACAAGATTTTATTCGATACGGGGCGCTCACTATGATCTTACTTACAATAATAGTACATTACGATACGTGTGACTTAAGTGCCCCATTATTGCAGTGTAGTTAGCGCCCGAGCGGTGCGAGGGCGATATTCACGTCGTGCGATGGGCCACTTAAATTGCGAGTATCGTATATAATTTTATAGCACTGCATGCCTAAATCCGCTCTCATGTCTAGCTGTGCTTTAAGTAGTCCAGTATTGCACCGTGAGGTTAGCGCCCGAGTGTAGCGAGGGTCATAAGTACGGTGCAATAATGGACTACTTAAGTCTCGGATAGGCGTGACTTAAGTGCGGATTTAGGTCACCCAGTGCTATAAATTATTTTATAGAAAAAAAAATATCTTACCCATGATCCTCGCTGGATATCAAGAGCCATGAAACAAAAAATATAAACATTATTAGACATTTGTAAATATAAAATTTTGTATAATTTGGACGGATAAAGATTGCCATTTAATAATATACATTTAAACAAATATTTTTTTTACAAATTAAATGAAGAAATTTTCATTGAAAACTAGAGATATTTTACTCAATATGCTAACAGGTTAATTATTAATTATTAATTATTAATTATTCCTTCGATGGCCTTTAAGAAGATTAGCACGTTTTTTATGTACAGGATCAGCCAAAAATAAGTACACAACTAAATAAAATACGACGAAGAGTTTATTCATTCGAATTTCGCACTTTACAAAATAATAGTGAATGAGCGCGTCTATGTAAAACACCGCTCTATACAGACGAGTACCTACTCTCTCCGAGTCTAGCGTATCTGCTCTCCCGCTCCTCTCTCTCCGACTCGCGTTCCACCTGAGTCGAACGCATGCACAAAAACCTTTCTTGCCCGATCATACGGGCAGTTCGACTGTCCGTAACAACGTTTGTGGCGTTTGCCACGAAGAGTAGCACATTTGGAAATCTCCCACGAAGACTAGCACATTACGCTATTCCCCCACGAAGACCAGTACCTTTCGCAATTTTCCCACGAAGACTAGCACATTTCGCCATTCCCTCACGAAGACTAGCACTTTTCGCAATTTTCCCACGATGACTAGCACATTTGGCGATTTTCTGCCGCCTAATTTTTCGATAAAAAAAGAATCAATTCAGTTCACCGAGAGTTTATCAGTTCAACTTAAATTTGCATATTCTATACGAAAAGTGCTAGTCTTCGTGGCAGAATTGCGAAATGTGCTACTCTTCGTGGCAAGTACTGAAATGTGCTACTTTACGTGGCAGTTTGAAATGTGCTAGTCTTCGTAAGGGCCGCCGACATAACATAAACTTTTTTTAAGGTATTTTAAAAAATGTTTGAACAGTTGTACAAGAAATGCATCATGATTTTCGATTGATTTCTTATGAAATATCTAAGAAAAGTGAGATGCTGGTTAAGCTCATAATTATCAAAATAATAAGTTTTCTTTGCATGAAAAAGGTCTTATAGAATCTTAAACACGTTTATAATAAATAGAAAACACGAATTTGGACATTAATATTATCTTTTATATAAATATTTATGTGGCTATGTATTGGTACGTGAAAATCTATTTTGCCCGATAACTAACCGATTGGCTATAGTTATAGGTTGAGTCGACGTGATACGTGCTCTCCTCTATGCTCCAATATCCATATATTAATGTTATTTTATGAACTCTTTTTGTATAAAAATAGTGAATAAAGTATTTCATAACATTAGTTTTAGTAATATTATAATATTGTATTACCTGTTTTTTTAAGTTTTGTGCATTTTTTGTTTCTTTTGCTATATATTGGATTTATAATCTCAAAAAAGCCAAAAAAGTGGTATTAGAAGAAAAGTGTAGGTGGACCGAGAGATTAAAAAATTGATGATAATAATAAATATAGAGGAGAATCGTACAGTATGGGCATTTTTTAGTTCTGGGCTACTGTCGCGAGTTGAGGGTGCTTCGTCACGTGGATTCGATGTATGTTTGGGTTATATTAAACATAATTCGCGGCCAGTATTAATCCTTCATGAGTCAATTGAGACGTTCTATACTCCGGATTATATTATTAATCTACGCGCAACATAAGTTAAAATACCAGAATTTGTTTTTTGTACAGTATGAGTAATACGATCGTCGTCTAGTATGAAACATGTAAATTGAATAATAAAATATTACAACTATTTACTTATATCTTTTTTCAGAAAAAAAGTGTCTGCTATGATATTTGTCATGTGTGTTGAATATAATCTCCAAACATTTATTAAGCGTTATTTGTTATTTTTCGTTATTTATAACTATAAAATACTATATTTTAATGAATATGCAGTATTGTTGTTTATAAAGAAATTTTTAAATATCTATAAAGCTATATTTTCATAAATATACTATATTATAACATCTGAAAATGTTGTGGGTATTATTATAAACCATTAAGATTTTAATATCAACTAAAAATAATAAGTTGTCATACTGAACAAAACTTTTTAGAAATTTCAAAATCATCACTTTTACATTTATGTTTATATTTTTTTAGATGCTCGGATTAGATTCTAGCCAATTTTCTTCTTCGTAGAGGACTATTCAAGGATCAAATTGATTTCTAAAATTTTAATTTTCAATGTATCAATAAAAAGTTATGTCCAAAAAAGCTGTGGGTGTTCATACTGCACGACGATCTCCCTATTATACAAAATAAACATTTGTGACTTTTATTTTATTACCTTTCAAGCATTTATGTTCAGTATTACGGCCAGTTATTGGGACGTGAGAAATTGGACGCTGGGACATTGTTGACTGGCCATGTATTGAGACATTAGAACTATTTTAATTTATCTTTATAATTAATTTAATATTGCAAAAAATGTTGTTTTTCTTTGTTTATTAGAGATTAAACATCAGTATATTTCTATATACAAAAGAGTTTCTACATGAAAAATAATTTTCTGCCTTAGAATTAATAGGGATTTTCTCGGCGAGCTTAAACGGCCAGTTATTGATACATTTACTTTATAAGAGTTTGCTAGCCTACTGTGGTGAAGCAAATAATTGAATATTGAACATTTTTAGGCACGTCCGCTTCACGAGAGAGTCTTATATTTTCGTAATCGCAAAAAGGGTAATAACTTGGAAATGAACTAATTGTTCAATAAAAAATGTTTTAGGAAAAAAAAGAGAATTCATTTCGAGCATACCCTAAAATGTATGTATGAATGTGTGTATGTATGTAATCAGGTTTATCAATTATCTCAGCGAGCTCTTGACCATACCTGCTAAAATTTATGTGAGATACTTTTCTTAATATTGGAAGCTGACGGTCCTATTTTCAACCATATCCGATGTATATATTCCAAATAGAACCACTTTTATAGATATTATTTGAATATTAAAGAATCGAATTTTATCTGTATCTTGAGTAAATTTTAAATTTTCACAAAATTTTCAACGATAAAGTTATAGATCTCGAAAATACACAACTCTTTTGCGTTCAGCACTTTTTGAAAAAATGTTACTAAAATCGAGTTCATTGAGAAAAAACGAAATAGAAAGCGCTAAAAAGACATAAAAAATAGTTGCCTAGTGCATGCCTTGCATCGCGAGCGATACAAGGTGCGGAGGCGTTTCAGAGCGAGCTTGCTCACTCTGATGCGCCGGAACTGAGAGTCTCGCGGTCTGCTATTGGCGGTGTCGAACTAGTTCTTTCATTTTTATTGTAAATACAATTTATTTTTGTCGTGTCGCAGTTTCTATAAAATATTTTTTCTCAACACGTGCATGAAAAAGGCCCTTTTCAAAGTGCTCCTTGCAAAGCGAATGGAAAATTGGGCATTCAGAGCGAATTTGCCTGAGCGGGAGGTAATGAACATTACACCCACTACCCCGGTAATGTTGATTACGTCTTGCTCCTGAATTTCTTAGGTCTATAGTGGACGACTCGTAATTCCCGTTTCCTCATTCCCTTTACGTACTTGAAAAATGCCCTATTCACACACTTATTACAAAATACGATGTGTAAAACGGGTGCAAAGGGCTTTTTCAGACTCGAATCCTCGCTTAGAAAGAAACATTTTTCTCCCCTATTTGCACAATGTACTATTGTTCTTGGGATCATAAAGGATATATACCAGTATTTAATTTACTAGTCAAAAGAATTATATTCATGCTTCATTCCATGATAGTATTTTGAAAAAAAAAACTTCATGAACCATATATATGTATCACGCCGCACACCGGGCTAGAAAAACGTGACATATATTATATTTAATTACTTCATAAAATATAATAGTGTTCATGAAAATCAAATACCGAGTGTTCACAAAAACAGAAAATTTAGAGCTACTCTGGTGCTCTATACCTGTTGACTCTGATTATTCTAATAAATTAATAAAACAAAGAAATATTATAACTCCTTAAATTATGTGTCTCATAAACTTTTATAACTTCTTATCCAAGGGCTTGTTAAACAAATATTACGATATACTACATTATGGTTTTTCAATTAATGTTATGTAAAAAATTAAAATTTTTTTTTAAAGTCAATACATCAGTAATAATCAGTAGATTCATAGAACTATCAAAACCCATAGTTTTGCGGTAAATATTATAAGTAATGAAATTCAGAATTTTTTAATTATGTTGAAAAAATTGAATGTATTTGTCACTATGAATGTACTAGGACTTTTACTGCAAAATCGGTACAGCTACGTTTTTTCTATTAATTATATACTAAGTAAACTTGGGTAATTTGAACTAAAAAATAAGATATTATTTATTATTTTTAACTAAACATAAAAAGTTGACTTTATCAATACGTTTAACATTTATTGAGTAAAATAGAAGTATTACTAACGAATGTGGTATCTAACTCGAAATAAATTATATTCAGTAACTATCACACGAGGAGTTATTTAAAAAAAGAAATAACTAATACAGATAATCCTGTGAGGATTATAATGTTTGGTTGTCTCTTGGCAGTTGTCTCTTTTTACTACTACAATAAAAAAATAATGAAAATTAGGGCAAGAAAGTAGGTAGATATTAGTGAGATATTAGTTGCTGTTGATGTTGATATTATACGCGAATAAAGAAGAAAGAAGAAAGAATAGTAAATGTAAATGTGTAGTGACCCGAGGGGCGGCGGCACGGGCAGCTCCTTGTCGAAGTCCTGCTTGCCGAGCAGCCAGTAGGTGGGCATCTTGCCCTTGCCCTTGATCTCGGTACGGCCCCGGTACTCGATCACGTAGCCGCCAACCTGGCTCAGCCGGTCACGCGTCGCCTGGCTCAGGTGGATGCGCCAGGGCGCGCCCGTCGACTCCATGCGCGAGGCCGTATTGACCGTGTCGCCGAACAGGCAGTACCTCGGCATCGTCAGGCCCACCACGCCCGCGCAGCAGGGCCCTAAAACTCATCAAGCGCAATGCGACCTTACAACCAGGATCTATCGCAGAATTATCAACCTACTCAAATTCAAATAACTCTATTTGAAAAGCAACCAGGGGCCAGGAGATGCTGGCTCAGAATTCCACGTACGGTAATTATTCCTCGTTTGGATTTATAAACTTATGCTTTACAATATTCTACTACTAATCATTACAAATCAATAGATGGATATTTTACATTATTTGACATTCATCATTCGAGGAAAAGCATTTTCAGTTTTGTTTATTCAAAGATTTTCAAACATGTCTTCTTATACTATGTGACTATTTCTATTTTATTTTAATTCACTTCTATTTTAGTCTTTTTTTCTCTATTCTTTCACATTGTTATTGTTCAGTATGTCACTTTTTTGGATAGAAAAGCATTGAAAATTAGTATTTCATAAGATATACCCGCCAAACCCATACCACCCCCTAAATTTGTATTTGAAAATTATATGTTTTAACTAATCATGTATTGTTATTGATTCGCTTTCTCCAATTTGGATAGATGTAGGTGCACCCCACGGTGCGCTTCAAGGAGGATCCGGTTTCACTAAAATGTCGTCAAAAACAAATCTGCTCCGGTTTTTAAAAAATTTAAAATCAATTTTATAATAAATTTCTTTTTATCCTCACAATATTTAGCAAATGTCGGTATAGTGTGCAAACAAGAAATACGTTCATACCTCTTGATCTCTTCATATTTTAAGTTATTCTTAATCTTAATATTAAATATACATTACATAATAATAAAAAATAGCTACCAAGTTACTAAAGATATTACATAAAGATACTTTAGAGTTCCAGGTTTCCTCACTAGTATTTTTTTCCATCCGTAAAGAAAATGGTCAACTTCACAGCACATATATAATAAATCTTTTAGCTTATAATTTTGCTCCTGCAATCGAGATCGGAATTGATTGACAACAGCGCTGATAATTAGTCCTAATTAGTCCTGGTAGTGATATTTGAAGCTGTGAGAAAAGGCTTTATCAGAGCAGTTTCGATAAAATGCTATTATAGGTATTATTGTTTAATTATTAAAGAAACCTCTTTACTAATATTGACGTGGATGTGTAATAAGGGACCATTATAACATGGTACATCTATGCAAATTGGAGAAAGCGAAATTACTAGAGTTTGCATAATTTAATGTTTTGTACATTACATGTACTCAGCAGAAAATTGTAATATCATGAACAACCTTCTTTAATGCAATTTTACAAACTTTATATGTGTAAAACTTGTGTCTTACTCATCAAATAAATGTTCAGAATAAAATAAATAAGTAAATAAATAAATAAATATATAAATAAAATATAATGCATATTCATATACACATATATTTTGCAAAGCACATGAATCCTGGTAAATTAAGATAAAAGCAATATGCAAGCTCCTTGATGCAGACCTGTGTGAAGACCGATCCTCAGCCTGAGTTGCGTGTTGGGCAAGTGCCTGAGCTTGAACTTGCCGCTCTGATGGAGCAAGTCCAACGCCATTGTCGCTATTTGGCTTGCGTGATCCGGTATCCTGACGGGACAACCGCCCACCACCA
This sequence comes from Gastracanthus pulcherrimus, assembly GCA_949152435.1. NCBI lineage: Eukaryota > Metazoa > Arthropoda > Insecta > Hymenoptera > Pteromalidae > Gastracanthus > Gastracanthus pulcherrimus. The sequence continues at coordinate 67,446,986 of OX424572.1, forward strand.
TGTATGCGTCTCCTATCGTCTCCACCTGAAATATATAGATACATATATGAAATGCAAGCGTTTTAGACCCTGTACTATCGATGCATGTTCTGCACGTATTATAGACTTCATCAAAGTCAACCTAAGGTATCAACTCATTTATATACCGAGATTTGTTCGTAAAATACAATTTCTAAACAATTTCTTTCTTGGCCATTCTTAACTTATGATTAGTTTATTAAACCCCGAGAAAATATCTTTATTATGATATTAGCAATTTTACAACTTAACTACTTATTAAAATTGCTTATATCTAGGCCGCCTGACCTGCAATTATCATAATTTATTTTATTTTATTATTATTAATAAAATAAAATAAAATAATAATAATAATAATAATAATAATAATAATAATAATAATAATAATAATAATAATAATAATAATAATAATAATAATAATAATAATAATATTTTTTGTATTATTATTATTATTATTATTATGTTTACACAATTTTTCTAATAAATTTCCGTTTACACTCTCAAAACATACAATCACACTTGTAAATAAAGAATATATTGCCAAGAGTCGCAACAAGCCCATTTCATAGGAAGCATTTTCCCAAATCATGCAGTTCAGCCAAGGCATATAAACAGGTGCTTTCGCAAGGCGTAATTCCCTCGGGTGCCGCGGTGCAGCAGTAGCTCGACAAGCCCTGGCGGTCTTATTGAAAATTCTATATCCCCGCAAGTCGTCGTGCTCGCACGGCTGGCCTACCCCGGCCGGATCTGAATTGCAGAATCTCTGCGAGTGCATAAACGTTTACGTTCGAAAATCCTCCTCACCTTGTAAACGTTGTAGGCGTTGATCGTCGCGTCGAAGCATGTGTACAGGTCATTGAGCAGGTCGACCACCTGGAAGGGCGTCGAGTAAGCGGAAATGGTGGTGAAGCCGACGATGTCCGAGAAGTATATCGTGACCTCGGCGAACTCTTCCGGGTCAACCGGCATCCCGAGCTTCAGCTTCTCCGCCACCGAGCTGCGGAATCGTAGGTGTGTGTTTAGTCACTTTGTGTGTCAATCTACGCTTTTTTGTATTTGTGATATGTAGTTAGGAACAAAATCTGCATTCTCTTAAACTTTATTCAATTTTTATCTTAGATTTTGTTTTCCGGATGTTTCGCTGGCAGAGATCGGGCTTACAATCTGTTATCTGGCAAGGGCAGTAATGTCCGTATATGCAATTAAAAAAAATTCCTAACCAGAGGTATGATAGTCTCCTTGTTTGCTTAGCAATTTATATAGATCCTCTTTAAACTTAAAGAAAATGATTTGATTCGAGTTGTAAATAGTCCATGTTGTTAACAAAAAAGTCCCGCATTTAGGTAATTTAAGTTCCAAAGTTGCTAAATATACAGTTATGTTTGATCTTTATTATTTTACAAAGATAAGCCCTTGACTTTATACACGTGTACCTATAGATTTGCTATTAAATGTTTATGTAGAATATCGATTTGGAAAATATTCAGTTATGAAATGGCTAAAGTGAATATTTCATGCCAACCTATTATTAAACAATTTCTTGGTTTTATGCGAAAATCAGTCGCGTATATATTATTTCAATAATTAAAGCGATTAATTAGTAGTGTTAAAATTTTTAGTACCGCCATTAAAAGTCTTCAAAGTAATTTCAATCTATATTTGCTGAATAAACTTTTCAATTTAATTTTAGATCCGATGCTTTTATAGTTTTTATAGAATACAAAAAGTATACAAGAAAATGAAAGAAAGTCTTTGAATTATTTGAGAAGTGGTGGTCAAAAGCATCAAGCGGATAATTCCACTGTTATAATTATGAGAAAATGAAAAATAATAATGATTAGCTTTAGATTAGCTTAAAGTTAGCTTTAGATTAAGTGTTCGTATTATATTTATTTGGCTATTCGTAAATCATGTTTTAAAATACCTTAATTGGAAACGCTGAACAATTAATTTTTTTCATTATATTATTTTCATGTTTGAGAAAAATGAAAATGGCTGTTGTGAATTGCTAGTCACGTACCTCGGAAGCATGCGGTTCAATAATTGTTCAGTTTTCTTCTTCTCCATGTCCAACTGTTCTGTCCTCTCGCGAATTAGTTCCTCCAGGTTGTTCGAGTACTTTTCTAACATTTGAAACATCGTGTCGACAAAATTGACTTTCCTGTATAACACATAAAAATTCGCAATGATTTTTTCGCAATGTCTAAAAAATTGTTTTTTTTTAAGCAGAATGGTTATTATATAAATTTTACTTTGGAAATCCATTTACTGTTGTTTTCTTAAAAATAGATACTGAATTTAGAAAGCACACAAAACTTTTGGGTCACTGATTTTCATGAAATAGCCCGAGGGATTGTGAGAAATAAAGAATAAATTATGTAAATTATAGAATATAGGTGCTACCGTGCTGATGGTTATTCTGGTTTATATATTAAACGAGGATGCTGATTTTGAATATAGCTGAAATCAAAGCGGAAATAATATTAAAGTTAAATTCGTAATTTTCATCGTACAATCCCTTGTTGATCGGGTTTATTGGCGAAGATCGAATTCAAGCCTGATCCAAGTTGAAATACGTTTTACAATCAAAGTTAAACTGCAGTAATGAACGTATGTTATATGTATACATGTTAAAACATGTTAACAGTAATTTGCCATAGACATGAGAAAAAAATCAGTTAAGATTGGAAAAAAGCTATTTTTAAAAAATAAGGGTTAAAAAATACGGTTGTTTCCCAAATAAGAGCCTGTAAGACATAATGAAAATTATATTCTCATAGTTTTTGTTGTTTTTGACCTTAAGGAGGTTCAGGAGTTACAAAAATATACAGAGAACTTAATAAAATTAAAAACTATAATTGTTAAGAGTATCATAAAGTTGCCTGAATTTTTTCTATATTTTATACCGCACATATTTTGAAGATATTTTGATTAAAAGTTTTTCCGTTATACATGGGCTCTTATGCGACTCATAAAATCAGATTGACATACGGTGCGATGTGTGTAAAAATGCAGAAACAATATTGAAAAACTACATACTTATTAAGTGAATGTTTAGAAAGCTGCATGCGAAATTTCAACCCGTGTTACCGCATTTAATTCGAAGTAATCAACGATAACGTAAACAAAAGTCAAGCTTGTAGGCTGCACGAGGTGGTGCACGGAGAGCAGGTTGGTTCAAAATAACTCAACATTTTTTTTAATTCGCCTTATCGATACCACGTGTTTCTTATAATAAAAAATGAAGACTGAAATTTTTTCAGAATTTTTAAAAAATGTTTAGAGGTCGCTCAAGTCGTTTTTTTGAGCTGACTCTTTTATAGTTTTTCTTTTTCTTGAGTGACCGATTTTATTTTTTGTGGATTTTACACGGTTAAATCACTCTGTAGTAACAGAGAGAGGTTTTAAAATTTTTCTAGAATTTAATGATTATTTTAAGTGCTTTTTTATGGGACATAAGTAATAATTTTTTGTACATGTCAAAGTTTAGCCAGCCACCAAAGGCATTAATAGTACATTATGCATCAAGGGAGTAAAGTGGGCAATGTACGCACTGTGTGACGTTGCCGACCGAGCGAAGCGAGGTCGGCATTTCACACAGTGCATGCTTGCCTACTGTACTCCAGAGGTGCGTATACTACTTTTCACCACACCCCCGTAAAGAAATGACTGTACGCATCTCAGCAGGCCGTACAGTACCCCATGCTCTGCCTAGAAGTAAAGTGACTTGTGTACGCACGACGCGCTGTTTTACCGCTCGAGACGCAGTCGAGAGCGGAAAAAGGCGCATCGCGCATGCGCAAGTCACTTTATTCCCTAGGCAGTCCATGCGGTACTGTACGGCCTGCTGAGAGGGCGTACAGTCAGCACTGTACGCGCAGTGTGGTGAAAATTTTTTTTTTTTTCATCTGAAATTTTTTTAACATGTTTTGATACGAAAATATATAAGATTTTTGGTCTTACAAAAAATGAATAATTTTATTGTGTATCAAAATAATTAAAGAAACATTGAAAATTAAAATTAGAAATTTTAAATTATTCGAATTAATTGTAATAATACAAATTAAATAAAACATACATTTTTTATAACGTAATATCTTTAAATTATTTCTGCGCAGCAGATTTTTTTCTTATAGGGTTATGTTTTCTATGCTTTTCAATTACTTGAAGCAGAAATTGTTTTTGTTTTTCGTCCTTAGTAATCGCAGAATTAAATTCTTGAATGAGAGAAACTCCTCTTTCAGCTACGTCGTTGGTGACCTTCAAGCTCTTCATTATATCTTGAGAATACTTATAATTTGTATCTTTTTCCCATAAACTTGGGTCACTTTTAAAAAAACTTAAATTCAAGTTGTAGGAAATAAAAACATCTTTACTTTGTTCTGTAAAATAATCAGATAACTGACTATTCAAAACAATTTTTTTATCCGTGATTATCTGTTCAAGAGAAATTTTAGATCTTTTATTATTTAAAGAAATTAACATCTATCTCTTTTCTTCAAACGATATACGAGAATCAAAAAGCGATAAACCAACTAAACACTCATCAATGTGCCATTGATGAGTGTTTAGTTGGTTTATCGCTTATTTTTGGTTTATCATTTTTTATGGTACATTGATGAGCGAAATTAACATCTATCTCTTTTCTTCAAACGATATACGAGAATCAAGAAAAAAAAATTTTGGCACATTGATGAGTGTTTAGTTGGTTTATCGCTTATTTTTGGTTTATCATTTTTTATGGTACATTGATGAGCGAAATTAACATCTATCTCTTTTCTTCAAACGATATACGAGAATCAAGAAAAAAAAAATTTTGGCACATTGATGAGTGTTTAGTTGGTTTATCGCTTATTTTTGGTTAATCATTTTTTATGGTACATTGATGAGCGACCTCTAAACATTTTTGAAAAATTATGAAAAAATGTCAGTCTTCATTTTTTATTATAAGAAACACGTGGTATCGATAAGGCGAATTAAAAAAAATGTTCGGTTATTTTGAACCACCCAACGGGGAGCAGAGCGGCGCGTGGGGAAAAGGGGAAGTCTCTCTCTCTTCCCCGCACCCAGTGACACTCATAAACCTCCTTAAAGCTGAAACCAAAATTAAAAATTTCAATAGCCTTAAAAGTTTTTATTCCCGACTCAATCGTAATGGCCACTTTCTTGACCTCGAAAGCAGGACAAAAGTAGTATAATATGATTCCCGTAAATCTACGTTTTCCCGCAAATTTACTTTTTCCCCGCAAATGCATTTTTTTAAATCAATTTCTCTATATTAACATACATTTTCAATACATTCTATTTGTTACCGGGCGTCCCTCTTTTTAAGTCAATAAAGTGTCCACAGTTAAATCGGGAATAAAGTTCTATATGCAACACGGGAATAAAGTCGAAGATTATTCCCGAGGGTGGGTTTACTGCCCGAGCGAATAAAGGGCAGTAATCACCCGAGGGAATACTCGAGTTTATTCCCTTGTTACATAATGTCACTCTTAAATCTTGATTTATGTGATAATTTAAATAAAAATTAATAAATAAAGTTTCCATTCTTGTTATCTTGTTATAAACTTTTCAATCTGAAGATCGTTAAAAGAACGAGCTAAGAAAATAATCTTCTTTATCCTAACGAATTGGTAATCCCAATATGTTTGTAATATATATTCAAATTATAAAACATCAACAAAGTCTAAGTACATCCCAGCGAGCACAAGCAGGAGATCAATGAATCCATTGATCAAACCGTTAACCTCTCCACTCGACATATATAGGCGAAACTTGGACTAAATCCATCGCAAATCGTCTTCGGATCTCTTTACTTGTGTTAGCCATATATGCATATAGATATGGATAAGGCATCCAGATTTATTAGGCCAGCTCGATTACTATAGATAATCCAGGGGGCTGCTAGTTTCCTCGCGGGTGCGGAGCTCAATTGATAGTGGACGATCCTCGAGGATGTCTACCTCAGGTGTACAGGGGTAAACTCGAGCGCCTTAATAGTGCGGCAAGTGCCCGGAATTAGCGTTGGAGATGCGGTGCTGCAGCTCAAGCTCCTTTAAGCCCTCGAGGAGGATGGAGCTGGAGCTGGAGCTGGAGCTGGAGCTGGAGGCCATGCGCGAGAGGTGCATTCTCGCAGCCTTTATGTGCGAGTGTACGTGGGAGAGCCGAGAGAGAGTGTAGCTGGCTATTGCTTGCCGAGGGTATCGAGGCGATCCATTTAGATCGAGAACTCTATAGCCAAAGTGCTCCTCGTATGTTGATGAAGGAGCGTATGTCGAGGTTGGCTATTGCTATATTGTGCTACGAAATCTTTCTCGGTATTCTCTCAACTGGTCCGACTTTCAGCCAACACACACACAAACCATTATATGCATTCCTAAAGGACGTTCAAGTCTTTAGAATTTATCGGTAGAAAATTAAATTGTATTAAAAATTGTAAAGATTGTTTTATAAAGATTCTCTAGTATAAAATATAAAGTACATTGGAGAAAAATTATTTCTACAAAATTTTGGCAGCTCAGAACGGTAAATATTATCCATTTAAAAAAATGTTACTCAAATTAAACATTTTTATTCATTTATCCATCAATTATAATGCTTCGGGGCTTATGTTCTTCCTTAAACATTTATCTACAAATTCACCCGTTAAAGATTACATAATAATTTAACTTTAAGAACGATGCCCACGATACATAATAGGTCATCGGCCCCCGAAGTATAACCTGTAAAACCTATGCCATCGGTTAGAGCATCAAAAACCATGAATTTAAAAAAAGCAGCACTCTAGACTCAATGGAACTTGAGATGTTAAAGATCAAAGTTTTCAACCCCTAAAAGACATAAAATAACAGAAAACCATAAAACAGCTACTTGGCACACTTTTCAGTAATCGAATGAGGGCTCAAATGAATGATTTCATCGCAATCAAATGGGGGCTGCTGCCTTTTTACGATTTTAGAGGGGGCTAATGGTTCAGAAAAAAGTTACCCCTAAAGATTTTGATTAAATTCGATGCGTTGGCACAATTTTATTTTCAAACGAGGTGGCAAATGAAAGTAGACGTAAAGAGCTATCAATTCGAGACATGTCGCTTTAGAGAACGTGCTCTCTTAGTAGTGTCGATTGTTGAAAAGTGTCTCAAGTGGGAGAATTTGGTAGGATGATGGCTCGAATCGGTAGCTTTTCTCGTCAGCTTTTATTTGACCAAAATATTTAGGGGTAGTTTTTCTCTAAATCGTTAACCCCTTGTACAATGGTGAAAATGTAACTGCCCCCAGTTGGAGTTATTTTGTAATTATAGATTTCGATGAAATCTTTCATTTGAGCCCATATTCGATTGCTGTAAGTTGTGCCAAGTGGGGGGAATTCGATAAGGACGGTTTACTATAACGGTTTTCGAATCGATAACTTTTTACGTCAGCTTTCATTTGCCGTCTCGTTCGTGAAAAAAAATGTGCTAACGCACCTTATTTAACCAAAATCCTCAGAGGTAGCTTTTTTCTGAACTGCTTACCCCCTGTAAAATGGTAAAAATAAAGTAGCCCCCATTTGAAGTAATTTTTTAATTATAGATTTCGATGAATCTTTCATTTGAGCCCTCATTCTATTGCTGAAAGTTGTGTTAAACGGCTGATTTATGGTTTTCAATTGTCTTCTGCCTTTTAGGGGTTGGAAACTTTCATCCTTAATATCTCAAGATCCCTTGAGTCTAGGGAGCTGATTCTTTTTAAATTCAGGTTTGTTGATGTTCTAACGATGGCATAGATTTTATAGGTTATACTAAGGGGGCCGATTGCCTGTGTATCGTGGGCATCGTTCTTTCTAAAATTTGGGTATTCAATTTTAAATATTTGGAGTTTACATTGAATAATTTTCATCATAATTCGAAGGCCCTTACAAATAATAGCACACTTCGTATTTTCACGAAGATTAACACATTTCACCACTTACCTTTAACACTAACACCCCAGACGTAAATAAAACTTAACAAATAATTATTAATAAGAATAAATAATTTTTTATAATTTAAAAAAAAAGTTTATAACTGTTGATAACTGTTTATAAAGATAGGATTTGAGACTATAATAACAGTTTATGAGAGTTATCAAAAGTTTTTTTCTGTTATGAACAGCTAAAAGAAGTTTATAACAGTTATGAACTATTATTTACTTTTTTGGGCCGCGGTGCATAACCAGAAAAACGATCTGTAAAAAATTATTATCAGTTCTAAACTTTCTTTATCTAGTAATAACAGTTATTAATAGTTTTAAATATTTTTAATAGTATTATAAGTATTCACTTTTTGTTCGAAAGAAATTTCATTAATATGAATATTCGAAAATACAAATAATTATTAAATTCAACTAGTACAAATTATTAAAAACTAGTAAAATTTTATAATACTTTATAAGTTATTAACAGTTATTTATTTTATTTACTGTTCAAAGTTTCAAATTTTTACGAAAATCCAAAAAACTTATAAAAGTAAATAAATATTTATATTTATTTATAACCGTTTTAAACTATTATATAAGTCTCAAATCCTGACTTTATAATCTGCTAATATTAGTTATAAACTTTTTTAAACTTTATTATAGAAGATCATTTCTGCTTGGGACTTTTCATAATTTTCCATGAAAACTAGCACTATCCGTATAGAATACCTATATAAATTACAGTTGTGTCGATAAACTCACGAAGAGTGGCATCGATTAATTTTATTGAGTTCAGGTGGGACTAGACTCTTTAGGTATGCAAACAACGGCCGGTTTACTCGAGAAAATCGAGCTCTTGGAATAAATAAAAGTACTCCGAGAAAGTGAGGTGACGGAAAATCGCGAAACGTACTACGTACTCTTCGTGGAAAAGTGTTATGAAAAGTGTTAATCGTCGTGGCAAAAACGTAAAATAAAACCAACTTAAATAACGATCAAAGAAGTAAAAAAATAATATTTACTGCAATAAAGTGATTGAAAAAATAATAGGTATACGATCAAATATTTATTATCTTCATTGAATAAAAAGTCAACATTTTGGTCATTCTAATACGAAGTACAACTCTTTGGAGTCGGCGGTAGAAACAACAATTGCGTTTAAACACAAAATTTATGGTTGAATATAATTTATCATGGCATGTATTATCATTTATGTAGTAAAAGTTCAGTAATTTACTAAAATTTTTGACGCCCACTCCAAATAGTTGTATTTTGAATTAAAATGACCAAAATGTTGACTTTTTATTCAATGAAGTTAATAAACACTTTAGAGTGTTTTTGTTAAGTCGGTTATATCTTTTAAAAAAATTGTATTTAACTCTCTTAATTTCCTTTTTAAAAATTTGTATTTAACTCTCTAACACTAAAAATAGTGTTCTCAATTATATATGTCTGTGTACGGGCCTGCGTGAGTGCCTGAGGGCATGTATACCTGTGTATGTGCGTGAGCGCGTGTATGTATGCGTGTATGTGTCGTGTGTGTGCGTGTGCGTATGCGTATGCGTGTTTGTGTGTGTGTGTGTGTGTGTGCGTGTGTGTTTGTGTGTGTATAGTTGTGTGTGTGTGTGTGAGTCTGTATTTTTAAAGAGGTACAATCATTCCTAAGAAGGTAATTTGTGTAATAATTGACGTTTAGCCGTTCTTGAGTAATTGGTGTAGATACTTAAATTAAGGCAAAACGCGTTTTTTTGCTTGTACTGGCCCAGTTTTGGTCCACTACCTGTCTAAAGTTTTATGGGACTACAGCAGGGTTCCTCTCTATTGAATGTAAAGAGAATTTTTGAAATCGGTCTAAGCGTTCCTGAGTAATTGGTAAACATATATCACTGGAATTATCGATGAAAAAACGGATTTTACTTGTACTGACCTTGTACTGGCCTTTCACTGGCCCAGTACTTGTCTAGAGTCTTATGGAACCACCGCTAGGTGATCCTCTTTGGTACAACCGTTCCTGAGTAATCCATGTACATACGTAAAAAGAACCATACGCATCGAATATAGAACCTGCTCCTTTTTGAAGTCGATTAAGTAGTGTTACTCTACGTGGTAAATGTAAAAAATATGCTAGGTAATAAACAAGGTTCGCATTATGATTCATTATCATGATATGCTATAGTAAAACTATAATTAAATGCTAAAAAACGAAAAGTTAGATTTTTAAAAAATGCTTTATCTATGATTATATAGATCTATAATAAGTTCAAGCAATTCTTGAATTGACAGGCTTATAGCTCAGGGTCTAATGTAATAATGAACATTTTAAGTAGATAATAATTTGAAGAGATATTTATTCAATAATCCTTGTCTAACATTATAGTGAGCTTTGCGCTCTACTTTTTGCATTAGTTTTTACAACAAAAGCGCTAACTTTCCCATATCAGAATTATTATATTATGTACATCAAGGGATGCTTAATTTCGTAATGTTGTGTATATACATTGATGGTTAAATTAACCGTTAATCGAATCATACATTTCAATCTACATAACATCAAATGTAAGATAGACAGGTGTCTGATTTTAATGACCGCGAAATATTTGCAATTTCGGAAAGCATGAACGAGCTGTCTATCAAAGACCTTATTGTTAAAAACAGTATTGAAAGTAAATCCATATCTGTATAGGTATAAAATATAAGACATTCTTCATATTTAAGCATGCAATATCAACCCAAAAATTAATTATAATTACTGTAATATACTAAACTATATAATAAATTGCGATTAATTGTTTTTTTTTTATAAATAAAAATTATATTGATAAAATCTAACATATCAAAGCGGATAAGTTAATATACATTATGTAGGTATATTATATAAATAATTTAATTATGAACAAATACATCAACCCGCTATATAACGAACAACTGAAATTCTCCGCGCAAGATATTTGTCAT